>CM032628.1:5204482-5680936 GCA_019097785.1 Fraxinus excelsior | reverse complement strand
GAAAATATTTTCCCGAGAAAATTTTGTCAATCAAACACTACAAAAGTTGGAAAATGGAAAATATTTTCCATTTTCCATGGAAAATAAACCGTATCAAACGGACCCTTAGTTCTAACTAGAAATAAATTTTGACTCGGATAGGTGGGGATTTGTAGATCAGATCGAAAATCATACTATATATATAATTAACCAAAACAACAAATAAAAATAAATTTGAAACTGCTTATAAGGGTCCGCAATTATATTTTTTTGCCAAAGTCGCGAGATGAAATTTTACATTTTTCATTTGACGTGCTTCATTTTTTCTCTATTCCTTTTGGTTTTCGAGTGTACTAATGTAACTAATTCAAAAGAAATCAGTCCACGAGTGAAATGAAACAAGTTCGAACGCCCTACCTTAAACAAATCATTGCCTAAGCCTATTATCTTGATCGTACTAGATCGTGTAGGTCCTAACATCGATTCTAGACTCAATTCATGCCGTTTTAATCATTCCAGATTGTAGGATCTTATCATTCGGATCGCGATTTTAACATCTTTGATTAGCACAAATGATGTATTCGTACATTGGGTAGGATTTTACCAAAATCAACTAAACAATAATAGATTCTTTGAATATTATTTAGAATATTTAGAGACAAATTAATTATATCTTCTTCATTAAATACCACGTTCCTTTTCTATCCTTGTGATTTGCTTAAGGTCCACTTCAACCTGATAAACAATATTGAGGTCACCTTTTGAAATTTATTTTCCTTGGATTTTTTCTTCAACTTGGTACATTTTGGACTTTAGAGGATATGAGATTAGAGAATTCATTGCAAACCAAATAAACGACTTTATGGCTGCCAAGTGATGCAAGTTGACTCATTCCAGAGTTACAAGAATTTTTTAAAAAAAGTACATAAGACAGAAAAATTTATTTGAAAAGTAACAAAAAAATTACCTTTCATAAATTTTTTTTACTGAAAATTAAAGGTGTAAAACTAGGTAAGTTTATTAGACAAGTCCTGATTAATTTGAAGTCTCCATCATAGCATTCCAATTTTCAAGTCTCCAAGGCAATAATTAAAGTAATCAAGGGGTGCTCTTTAAAAATAAGTTAATTACGTGTCAAACTTTTTTTTTCATTTTACTTTTCTAAATCACCTTTTTATCATTTATAAAAGGTGATAATATCACCTTTTTGTCATTTATAAAAGGAGATAATACTTTTTTTTTTCCAGACAATTGATATAAGGTTTAAATGAGCCAACTAAAACATGTTTGGCAATGCTCAGGTGCGGATCCAATAATTTAGTTTGGACGACTGAAAATTTAGAAAGTAAACATAATTCATATTTAAACATAAAAAGTCATTAAGGGCATGCTTGGCAGTTTTTATTTCATCGATTTTGGGCGATGTTGTATACGAGAGATTAGAAAAATCGATGCTTGCTATTTTTTTGACACCGATTTTGAATGGTTTAAAAATAATCCAAATTCGTTGTAGCGTAATTTTGATAGATTCTGTCATTCTACCAAATCGGTGGATTTTGATCGTTTCTTATACTCTCTTCTAATTTTACACGCTATAAAATAATTATTTTCAACCAATATTTTTTTTTTCAAAACTAACTTGTAAATAAAAATATAGTAACTAAAAAATTATTTATAAGCAAAAAAATTACATTATAATTTAAAAAAAAACATATAAGAAAAATATTAATTATAAGATAAGAAAAACTACATTACAATTAAAAATTACTTATAAGTAAAAATTACTTTTATGTAAAAAAAAATAAAAATTGTTTATAAAATAAAAATACTACTAACAATATAAAGTTCACTTATAAAATATATAAGGTTACTTATAAGCAAAAAATTCACTTATTTAAGAGTATAAAACTAACTTATAATTAAAAATTTGCTCATAAAATACCAACTTAAAACTTTTAAATAAATATTTAATATTATTTATTTTTTAGTTAAATATTAACTTACATGTAAAAACAATTATATATAAGTAAAAAAAATAAAAAAAAATCATACAATAAACTATAAATTGAAAATTTCACTAATGGACGTATGTGTAATTTTATTCTTTTAAAAAAAAATTAAAATCAATGGATAATAAACTCCAAAGCAAAGATTGAACAATTGTAAAAATTGTCATTGAAACCACTCAAAATCGATACTTTAAAAAAAGATCATAATCGGGACTCCGAAACTCCCAAGCATGCCCTAAGTTACATTATTTCTTGAAATTATTTTTGACGAGGTTTGGAAACATAATATTTATCTATATCCATTTTCAACAAGTTAATAATAATAAGCATATTTTTCTTTCATTTTCTATACATTTTTTCTTGGAACCCAAATGGAGATTTAAAAAAAAAAAATTGTTTAAAAGAAAGAACTTACAGATCGAAGCTTAAATTTTTAATGAGCCAATGAAAAATTTTGAAATTATTGCGAGAAAGTTCAAAAAACGAAGACTTGGTTTGATGACAAATTTTCAGACATGCGGACGGGGTGGGGGAATCAGGAATGGGGATCATTTAGAATGGAATTTGGTTTCAAATTTCAATTTGATTGTGATTTTGGGGATAAAGAGATATAATGTTAGCTGTTTGAACAAGATCACGTAAGTCATGTTCATCTCTCATGGTCCAGAGATATATTAGTTGGGTTTGGATTCAAGGCTAAGGATATGGGCCAATTAGTGTAAAAGGGTGTTTGGCACCCATTAATTTTCTTTAAAAAATTATTCTTTCTTAATTATAATCACACATTCTTTAAATAAAATAATATTACACACAAATTTAAAATTTTAATTTCTATTCAACTTCACATTCTTTCATCAATCACTATTTCAAAACTTATAACTTCTCAAAAATGGGTGTCAAACGCATGCTAAGACTCTGTATTTTGTTTTGGGTAACTTACAAAAATATCCTTAATATTAAGGATTTTTTGAAAAATCATATGAAAAATATTTTGAAAGTAAAAATTATCGTATAAAATGAAGTGTTGCTTTTTTTGACACGGTGTCACTCTTTTTTTAGTTAAGTGTCGTTTTTTTTTAAAGTTAAGTATCACTTTTTTATTAAAAAGTTATATTTGTCATTCAAAATGTGACAAAAAAAAGGGGGGGTGTGCATGTCGATATGGGTAACGGGGGACGTAGATAATTGCGATGGATCGAGCCTCCATATTATATCGTTTGTACTTTCTAACCATTTTATTTAACGTTTTTACTTTGTGTAAGTCTATAACGTGCTTACTTGTGTTTAGTTTATTTCTCTATCATTTTTGTGATCATTAGATTAAAACTTTAAGTAATTAACGAAAAAGTTTTAATAACTAATTCACCCCATCTTGATTAGCCAATCTTGAGCTTTCATGAACGTCGTGCCACCGCACCACCATTACATGTACTACCACCATTTGTGACCACTATCAAAACCATCACCACCTCCTCACAATCGTTATCACCACAGCCATCACTATAACAGCTTGGACTACCACTACCACCACAATTTGTAAAACACTAAAAAAATCCACCCTAAAACTCCGACTAAGCAACATATCAAACCAGAAAATCACCCACAAGGCCACGTCAGCTTCGTGTGAGGCGCTGCTGTGAGAGGATAGTTGCTAGAGAAGATAAGTTGTCACGAAGAGATTGTGAACTAGGATAAAGAGAGAGAATAGATGATAGAGAAAGAGGGAAATGATTTAGGGTTTGAGAGTGAAATTGAATGGGGTGCGTAGGTAGATTAATTTAATTTTATAATATTATTATTAATATTTAAAAGTTGAATTATCACCTGATTTTTTTAAAATAACTTTTCAACCTAATTTTTAAATGATAAGTTAAAAATTATGTGCGTGTGATTGTGTAATTTTCACTTAAAATTTTTTTTGTTAAAAAATGAATCTACGTTGGGGTTGGACCGGATCCGTTTTCATTAATTCTAAAAAAATGAAAATGTCGATAATGAATTAACGATATAATTCAACTTCAAATTTGTGTGTAGTAGTGAGAGAAATACAGAAAAAAAAAAAAATAGTCAATATCACATTAAAAGATTATTTTATTTTGCCGTCCTTTTTTTTTCAAAAGTCGTGTGTGTTTAGTTCTCTATATTTTCTTCTTCAGAGTATTTTTCTAAATTATTTAAAAAAAAAATCGAAATTCAAAATGTATATTAAAATCCCTACTGCATATAATAATTGCCATTATGAAACTATGATGAGGTACATCATTGTCAAAGTCATCAAACTCTGCGCAACTATGTACAACTTATAGTTTCCCATACCACTCTGTTTCCCATGTTCCAATTTATTAAACATATAATATTTATGTACCATAATGTCAAAATTTTGATAAAGAATGCTGAAATTAATTATTCATGCACGTGAACATGACTTGGACTCTTGGAGTTCAGAGGCACCATATACGTATCCCAGTTCGTACTTAGTATATTCCAAATTTATTGTTTTTAAATATTCTTCAATCTTCTGTTGTTGATAACAAGTACAAGACCAATTCCCTCTCCAATCAGTAATTATAATTAATTTATATGTACAGAGGGTCGGTTTACAAAAGGCTTACCGACCCTCACATTAAATGGGTCCCCGATGCGGGACCAACGTGATTCAAAATTTTCCCGCCCCTCCATATGTGTGTGATCTGTGGGGCTTCTGTGAAGTCCCAATCTGTAATGGTAGAAGGGCTCTAGTAATTAATGGTATCTTATAAGAGATAATTGGGACTTGAATAGAACTCGAATCTTGATCTACACTTCTTACTAATATCAGCATTGAATAAATAATTAAATCCATTGAAATTCGAGAAATTTTAAATTACATTTTTCCAAATAAATGGTCTCAATTCTCAATAGTTTATCAATGAAATGTATTGTATTTAAAATCGTTTAGTTCAATTCTTTGCGTTTTCAGTTTCATTATAATTTTAATTCTTAGACGGTAAAATATTCATCATTAGTGTATGTATTATTATCAGTGTTCTAAAATGATTTATTATAACACATGCTGATGTAATCCTAACTTTTCAAGACGGTAACAACCATTGCACTCGTTGTATGAGAAGTGACAACTTGTGTTAATGTCAGTTA
Organism: Fraxinus excelsior; assembly: GCA_019097785.1. Taxonomy (NCBI): domain Eukaryota; kingdom Viridiplantae; phylum Streptophyta; class Magnoliopsida; order Lamiales; family Oleaceae; genus Fraxinus; species Fraxinus excelsior. Next base: position 5,675,813 of record CM032628.1, on the reverse strand, counting down.
TTGTATTCTCTAATTGGGATTTGCAATACTAATACTTTACAATTTGTCAATTTGTTGTCATTTTGAGGAAAAAAAAAATTGCATTTTAATTTTATTTCGTTGATGAGTAGTGTTGGCATATACACAAGTTGAGCTTTATTATTTGAAAATCACTACCATCAAATAGAAAAAAGGATAATTGTAGTCGTCGTTTCAAATCTTTCAAATGTTTGCAATTTTTACCCTAACCTTTATTTATTGCACTCGTTATTCCAAACATTTCGTTCTCATGCGATGGAAGGACATATGGACATGATTTATTTATATTATATTTCTTTGGTGACTCAGGTGCCCGACTAATTACGAGGAGTTGTAGCATTTCCCCTTGGTTCGCCACTCGGGTAAATTCGGATGTGGTTATAGTTTATACACACTTGGACTCAATATTTGGGATGCAGTTTTCCTCCTCGGACCTTTCTTTACTACGTGCGGACAGAACCCCTGAAGGGACATTAAAGCACACCATAACTTTGCATCCACAGACATATATGCCTTCCAGCATAGATGTTGCATTCCAGCCGCGCAAGGATTCGAACTTTTGATTATACATAAAGAATTCTCATACTCTACCACTGCACTATGCTCGTAGGGGCCATATGGACAGGATTTTGACCATATGCCAGTTAGTTGATCAAGAAATTAATTTTCATCACATATTTAACAATTTCAAAGAGGGAAAAACAATAAATTTATATATACCCATATAAAAACAATTAAAGTAATTAAATCAAAGTTAAAAAATCAAAAGAGAAAAGGAATAATAAAACTGAAGTCGCCCATCACTGCTGCTGCACTCAAATTTCAAACAACAAAACAAACAATCTCAAACAACAACACAAACTATCTCATTCATTTGAAAACCACAATTTGAAACATATACTTTTAAATGTGAGGTCAAAATTAATTTTCTTGGTCAACTAATAGTCATACGAATGGAAACCATCACGGGAATTTAAGGGTTTGGGAACAAGTGTGCAACAAATGAAAGGTTAATGTTAAAACTGCAAATATTTGAAAAGTTTAGGATCATGTCTGCAATTACCCCAACAACAAATATACAACTCTAGTGTACCTATTGACTTAACATTGCTAAAATTAAAATACATTGTCAATATTTACAATAATATACTTAAATAATTGGAAGGGACATCAATGAGGATAAAATGAAGGAATTGACCAACGCTAGTTTTAGACATGAAAAGTCAGTGCCGACAGTGCGTATAAGACAGCCACGGGCTCATAATAATAAGAGAAAGGGGTATACAAATTTTTTTACATGTAATCCAAAAATTCAATTTTTTTTCTTTTTTCTTCGGTCGATTTAATGAAGAGATACTAATCTCATATATAAGCTTTCGATCCAAAAATTCACATTTACTTTTGCTATTGTATATGTATATATAAATTAAGTATTCATTTTCAATATACAAAATAACTAGACATTATTGGCAACCAATTTGTGAAATTAAAATAAGTGAAAATTCATGTTAAAATCAATTATAAAACACTTTTAATATTGATTATGTGAAATGTGTTAAAGCTGTGAAAAAGCACCTATCGGTTGTTGAATTTGGCACATGGAATATAAAGGAATGACATAAAGTTTATGCAATGCCTGAAATCCACGAGACATGCATTCAATTATTGGCTTAGAATGATGCTAGACACACATAATTTTTTTTTCCCAGAAGCCTCACCGACACTCAGACCATAGGAGAGGGTGGGTGGGTTTTTTTTTTTTTTTGCCATTTTTTATTTCCGTGGCCCCCACACATGTGAGGATCTGTGAAGCTTCCGGCAAATGAATAGTTCTGTACATTCAGCTTTCTTCTTATATTAATAGGAGTTTAGCCTTTTGGGGAATCCAGTGGTCTCTTAAGGATGTTGTGAGACAGATCATCATTGCAGTAGAATTATTATTAACAGAAGTTGGGATGGGATAATGTTTACTAATCATGAGATGACTTTAAATTTATAAGGGATTGAGATTTTTCATGGAATAAGTTATGCTCAAGAATAAGTTATGACGATGCACGAGATAAATTTTGGACATACACAGAAATCCGAATAAATGCGTGAGCTACATTTAATCGTGATGACAAAAGATTTGTGATAGTGGACTCTCGAAGTACTGGTGGAAATATATACTACTGGATAGAGTATGTAACCTTCGTTTAATCAAGAAGATGGATGAAAAATGTCATCACTTGAGGGGGCTGTGATGATTATCTTTTATGCTTTAAGTTCTCTTCTTCCATGAACAACCTTGCTGCATCACAGCCTAGCTTAATTTAATATGGAGCTGATGAAGCTTTGACTTGCAAAATCTGAATAAAAGAAAGACAAGGGGACAAGTAAATCAGTTGAACTGGACAACTAAAATTCCAAGTAATACTATACAGTGGATTCATTTTAGTTTAGTGTTTGGGGAATGAATGACAGTGTCATGCATATGGGCATTGGGCATGTGCGAAGCCCATGTGATCCTTAATTAAACTCTACACGTGCTTTGTGGTCCCACTTCATGCTATTTGTAGCACTGGTGTCGAACATCGTTTAGGTGACAGCACTAATGACATTAAATTATAAGTTCAATTTTAAATACAAGGAATTATGATTCATTTAATAGAACATATGACACTACTAGAATTTGCGCCATCACCGACGGACATTTCCGTTGGTGAATCCAAGATTTTCGTTGGTAAATGGGTTTTCTAAAGGCAAAATGTCGTCGGTAAAATCCGTTGATAAAACCTCCGTCAGTAATTTACCAACGGCCAGATGGTTGGTTGGAAATATACCAACGAAAATAGCGATGACATTGTATTTCGTTGCTGATTACCAACGGCCGTAAAATATGTTATTTGTAACAGCATTACCATTGCATTGGTCCGTTGCTAAATTATCAATGACAAATTTCCGTTAGTAAGTTCATTGGACATCATCATGGCCTTTATCCATAGAAGGTCCGATGGAGATCACCAACATTTTTTTCTATAGAATGTTCGTTGGTGATTACCAACGGTTTTTTTCAATAGTAGTTTATTGGAGATCACCGACAACTAATTTTGTAGGAGCTATATCAATATTGTTTTTTCTTCTTCGTATAAATTAATGGTTTTAAAAGATAAAATGTAACGTATATCATAAAAAACTCCAAATCGATTTCATTAATTGACATAATTGGACAATACAAAAGTTTCAATATCACCAAATACTTCAAAAGTTCCAATATCACCTAATACTTCCATATAACATATTTACCCGAACAAACAAACAAAAAAATTTTAAACAAAAGATTGTTTGGTTTGCAATGTAATGCACTAGTTCTCACGACGCCATATGACAAAATAAACTTTGGAAGGACCACATCTTTCATTGAGCAAAAGATGTTAAACAAAAGATCGTTCGGCACCTCACATTATACCTTGGAAGGACCACATCTTTTATTGAGCATGCTAATCATCATTTTCTCAAATGCAATACGCTTTGCTTTTTCTTCACGCCTGCCCGCTTCCACTTGCTTCTCAAACTCTAGTCGTCTTCGTTCCTCTTCCACCCTTGCTTCTTCAATTTGTCTTCGCATTTCTTTCTTTTCCCTTGTCAACTCTTCAATCTTTTCACAAGCATTCTGAAGTTGCTCTTTCAAAGGATTGTCTTTATTATCTTGGGTCATTGATTGGACATGTTTAGAACTAAAAGAGGCACACAAAGTAGACAATGTAGTTCCAAGACCATACAAGCGGCCTCCTTTACTTGGTCCTTGAGTAGCTTCACACCATAATTCTACATCAATTGGAGGCTGTGATGACAATTCAGGACCATGCTTTGCTTCCATCAATTGCTTATATTTTTCCTAATAAAGAAAAAAAGATTATTCGTCCATCTGAATAATTAGAACTAATGGTGAAAACATGCGAAAATTAACCAAAGATTGGGAAAATAAAAAAGTCAATGCTTCCACACCATGTAGTAAAGAAGGTAGAAGTTAGACCATTATAAACAAAAATTAAACAAACTAGATTTATGCAAAATGCTTCTATAATCTGTTGACACAAACCTTTAGTCACTATACCATTCCATAATATGTCTTTATCAATCTCCATCAATTTCACTTTAGTCACTATACCATTCCATAATATGTCTTTATCAATCTCCACACTCGATGGAACATCGAAAGAAAAAAAAAACTAAGAGCATGTTTGACAAAGCTAAAAAGTAAACTTATAAGAAGAAAAGAACTGGTTAGGTTGGAGGAGAGGACAAGGCAGAGGTGGTTGTTTAACAGGGAAGGAATATCCAATATAAATTGAAAATAAGATGAGTAAGAAATCAGTATATCAAGTGTAAACCTTTATTGAAATGCTTGGCTGGCCCAAAGTGAAAAGTTCCTATAGAAATTTGAACGTGTAATATCATAAGAGTTAATATAATGCAAAACATTAACTTAATTTACATGATATCACCTTCCTACCTAAAAAATCAATCTGAGATGATATCAAGTAAATTACCATGAAATGTTTATAAAAGCAAATAATTGTACTCAAGTTTGACGAAGCCTAAACATAAATAATATTTGTTTTTGAAAATCTATATCTACAAGTTTTATATATCACAGAAATATGTATACAGCTTGCTTGACAAGAAGCATAGAAAGAAGATATTCCACAGAAGTGAACCCCAAAAAAATTGTTATGTACGGCGATATGAAGAACACAACCATTGGTTTTTGCCTGATTTCCTAGACTTGCAGAAATTTCATTATATATTGGCCACTCTAGAATTGAAATTTAAGTCATGCTCAAAAGAAACTGTATTTGAAAGAGCATGGAACTGTCTTTAAAAAAATTGTGATTTGGAACAATAAAGATAGAAAAAGGTAAAGAAAATCAGTAAAAATGCTTAATGCTTTATATATCAATGGTCCCAAGGGAAGGTCTGGTAAACATAAACTGCAGCTATAGAAGTTCTATGATAGAACAAATGACACCAGTGTTTGCAACTGTATTAGAACAACAAAATAGAAGTTAAATAATCTTACATATATTCCTTGCGACTTGTTATCAACGAAATCTCCCAACCCCTTGTTTCTCATGTGTGTACGTTTATATAAGTCTGAAGCATATGGCGACTTTCCAGTTTTCTCATGCTGTAATATGGAAAAAATCAGTAGAATGATCAAAGTAAAACAAAATGGTCAATAATGAATAAAGGAACTAGGATCAGAGAAATATTTGACTCTGACCAAGCCTAGCTACTTCTATAAAGTTTGGTCTTACATACCATCCTCTTTGCGTACAAGGCAAAAGGTATTGAACCTCTGTATGCTTAGATATGGATCCTGACTTCGTACTACATCGATTTTTCTTGCCATTTTCTGATATCTGTAACCATTTTTCATTGTTCCAATATGTGTCAATGAGCTCATTCCAATGCTCTGGTTTCATCCAGTGTGGCCCATGTCCCTTCAAATCGATTATAGTTCGATTCTCTTCAGGTATATCACATTTTCTTTTGGCCTCTTTTCGAGCTTCATTAAACATGCTCCTGATATTTACTTTTGATGACACTTCCCAAATCTTTTTCACCTCCAGTGTCCTTTCAGTTGGCCAGCTGTATTTGTCCTAATACAAATAACATTCAATATATTAATTAACACACAAACCTAAGGATGCAACACAAAATAAATACCCAAAGATACAAATTAAGCGGACAGCAAGTTACCTGAAATTTTTTAAACAACAGGTCTTTAGTTAGTTGTGGCACCTTAAGGAAAAAGCAGAATGGCCCACCGAGATATACCTTCGTATTATCAGTAATATCACGTGGTGCAGAGGGAGTCATAAACCTACATATTAAAGACATGTAGGTAACAACAACCTTCTTAAAGCAGTTCCTTAAACCGTGCATTCACATGAAAATATTTAAAAAGAAATATTTGTTTTCTCATACGGTATGGTGTGTTTTCTTACTATTCTTCTAATCTTCTAGCACATGATAAAATCTTCTTCACGCATTTGTTTCTTCAAATGAGACTGTCAACTGGTTCTGAAAAAATCTGATCAAACTATGCATTTCAGGATGGTTGTGGATTAATGGTTGCTGGTTTAAGCCGACACTTGGAACTTTCTTTAGCTGACATGTTTACCTCACTGCTCATAATTTGACAACCATAGAGGTAAGAAGTGTATTTTTGCATCACATTGAATTCATTCATGTATTCATACTGTAAAAATTAATGTTTTAATAATCAAATCCCTTACAGTACTATGAAAAAAAAGACTTGTTAGACAGCTTTGAACAATCTCAAACTCATTCTCAGAAACAACAATATGATTCTGTAGGTAGTTTGGATGGGAGGGTAGCATATGAAAATTTACACAAAAAGGCTATTCCAAAAGCTCATCAATATACAAACCTCAAACCTAGACAACAGCCTTATGAAACACAACCAAAATTACTATCTAATCTCAACAATAACTTTGTCAAATGCTTGAACCACATATGAGTCTATTTTACACAGCAAATGATATTCTCATTTTATTATAATGTTAAACACTATGCAAATTTGAATGTCTCATATTCATCTATTTCAAAATTACGATTTTTTGAGGTATTTATGTGAAATCCACTTGATGATATACATATCAATACAACTACAAAATCTGTTAATACTGCAATAACAACTAACATTCAACACAATCCAGTAATCCAGTAGACCTCGTTCAATGACCAAAAAAAATGAGGTAAAGATGAAACAATAAACACCAACAAAATGGGAAAAATGTTGCTTATATACCTTCATCCTTCCATTTCTAAGATGATACGACCATTCTCATCTACTCGGACTTGGGTGCCTTGGTTTGGACCTGTATTGCTTTCAGTAGATCCATTGTTCTCTTCCTCTGTAGAACGTGAATGCTCAGATCCAGTTCGTTCCCATGGAGGAAAATATTCTTCTTCTTCTTCTTCATCTTGCAATCTTCGAATTCTTGGCATTGAGTGCCATCTTACTGTAGGCATATTGTATGCAACAAAGTTGGGTTCAGTATGGATTCGAAAATAATCAAAAATTAAAGGAGCGAAAAAAACCAGAAACCAAAAATCAGAAATTATGAGTTTAACATATATAAAACCCTAATAGGAGGGAAGTTGTGAGATTTGTAGAGGGACACCAGTGAAAATTTGGGAGGGAACTTGGGAAAAAAGAAAGGCGCGAGAATGAATTTGTTTCGTTGTGAATTTAGGTCGGTCTTTTTTCAGTTGATTGGATCCAACCAGTATTGGGCCAGTTGTTTTTCAGCTAAATGGAGCGGTGGATTGAGAAAGTATGGAGATCTGGGTTTTAAGAAGTCGTAATAAAATTATTTTCGATTTTGGTTTTTTTTTCTAACAGCATTACTGACGGACCAACGACTTACCAATGGAATCATTGACGGAATGGCGGGAGTCACCGATTCCATTGGTAATTTATAATTTATTAATTTATTTTTTTAGGAAGACGTAAGAGGGCTGTTGATAAAATCATTACTAATATTAATTTTTATTTTAGAATTATTTTTATTCATTTCACCAACGGATTACCAACGAAAAATCACCGACGACTTATAAGGTTTGTAATTTCGTTGGTAAATCTTTCCCTTTTTATATAAATAAATAATAAGGAAAAACCGTCAGAATTTCGTTGGAAATCCGTCGGTATCACCGACAGATAATTGGACGTTGGTAAAATTCCGTTGGTGATAGCGCATATTCTTGTAGTGTGATATGCTGACACTTAGATTGATATTCGATATTACTGATATTAGATAATATTAATCTTCCTAAAAACATGTGCTTGTGCCACAATGAAATTTCTCATTAGTGTTGCTACGTAAACTAATGTTCAACACCACTTGTGCTGGCATTACTCTTCATAATAATAACTACTTGGGCCTCCAAAGACATTTCTTTCATCTTAGGATCGTGCTTCTGTTTTAGCTTTTGTTTTTAATAAAACAATTTTATGAAGAAGTTTTCTTACGTCAACTTTATCCGAAAGCTCTTCTAACTAACGAAATATTTTAAGAAAATTATCGAAATATGTTCAAAAAAGATGGACGAATAACATCCCGGAAAGGCTGGACCGATTTTGTTAGTTATATAGTGATTTGGTGGAGTTGTATCATAGGGCAACTTAATTTCTTGGAATCAGATTCCTGACCAACTTTATTGAGGACCGTTCGACCAGTACGGAAATGTTTATGGTAAGGGCGGGGTAGACAATTTCGGTTTGAGTCATCTTGGGTTAAAAGAGAAGAATTACGAGCTGGAGGGATTGTACAGTGATCACATTCAAGCATCTAATTTTAACCCTTTCCAACCATTACATAGGGCTTTACAAGACTGCAGTGTTCATGTTAGGGGTCGAGTGCTCATCGATATTGGAGGTCGAGGACGGATTTAGAGAAAAAGAGGAAGCATTGGTGAATATGTGTCTGAAATTAAGATGTTAGAAAAGGAAATAGAAGGACCACTTTAATTAGAAAACGACAGTGTAGACCATAATGATTTTTTAAAAAATGTATCATATTGTGTACGTATCTTGTACATTCAACCAAACGTATGCAGTACGTTATTTTGTTTTTCTATTAGTAGATTAGCTAATCATAATCTGTCATAAATATAATTAAGAAGTCAAATCCATTTGGATCAATAATGAAATTCTTCTAATCAATTAAGCGGCTGGCTACCATTTCTCAACCTAAAAGTTTGCAAAAACAACTTTTAATTAATTAATGAATTTTGTCTTTGACACACTTGTAAACCGAGCAATTAATTGATATCATGAAGATCAACAGGAAATATAATTCCGATCTATGAAAACTGACAAATGATTTATCTGAATCTAATTTCATCACTGATTATTATATGATTATTGATGAACAAATAAGAGGTCATAAGAAAAATAAGTTCGACTCATTCTTTAAATTGTGAATGAAATTACGACTGGCTAGCTTATTTTGAGTCCAGATTTTGCTTATAATCAGACTCAAGATTCAGTTATAAGTTAATGATAACAAGAAGAATCAAGAAAATGAACAGAACAATTCCAAATTATACAGATGCATTTGACTCCTAGCAGCATATTGTTCTTGATTTTGGAATATCATATGCATATTTATTTTCTCATGGAACTGTTTGTCTTCTTCTTCTTCTTGAGAGATTTATGCATCATTTTGAGCTTGAATTCCTGTCTACTTGAGACTCGAGTATGGCGTCAATGGCTTCTTTAACCTGAGAGAGCTCAGGAGCTTTTCCGCCTTTCGCTGGCCAAAATTCATCAGTTGCCAGTACCTGTAAAAATCCAACTAAAAATCTGAGAAAAAAAGATAATTTCAATAATACTTGGGGAATTGTTCCGTCGGCATACACTAATGGACGTAGACAGTATAATAAACAATATTTTAGTTTCTATTTCTTGTTTAATACAGTTCAATCCATTTTGAAAAAACATGCTGCGGAGTTTTTGGATTCAGTGCTTTGATAAGATGAAAACTGGCAATACAACTAACCTTCACTTGCAATTGTAGAAACTTGACATAACTGGTTGCTTTTTCCAGCATAGTAACCAAATCAACCTGCAGAAGAAAATTAGGGGGGAAAAGATAAATATTTAGAGAAATTTTGGTCAAATTAACAACACTAGCGTGCATAAAATATTTACATGAAGAAGAATGGATTACCTTGGAGCCATTGGGGACAAGATCTTGGAGTATCTTAAGCCGCTCACTGATCCGCTCTCTTCGATTCTGCAGTACAAACATTCTTCTTGTTAGCCGTCAATTGCCCTTTTTGATCTTGCTTGATTTACAATTATAATCCAAACAAATTAAGAGTTACTGAAAAGAGAAGCAAATTACCTTTGCTGCAATACTTTGTGGATCCTTCGCAGGTGTTGAGTTTGGTTTGGGTTTATTCTTTGAACCAGCACTGCATTGCTTCTTATGAGCCTGCACATTCTCTCCCTGTAAAAAGAATTAGATCAGAATGTTATGCATGCAACCCTATAATTTGAAGAATTTGCAGTTGAAGTTCAGTATATTACCGTAATTTGGCGTTTACTCGAGCCTGTTTCTTGTCTAGCATTCTCCTGAATGCCATTGGTATGTGTATTTGCCTCAGGATTTAGCCACCCAAAATGCCCTCCACTTCCCGGGGAGCCGTAGCCGCCAGGTGTTTCCACTAGGCTGTGAGCGGTGCTGCTGCAATTGTGATTCAGCTGATTCTGATAATTATGGTCTTCCCAGACTGAATAATCATATTGTTGATTAATCTTTTTCAAGCCTTTACTTTGCTCAAAAATAAGCAATGATCCACCAGTTTGCATAAAATTACCATACTCAGGTTTGAAGCTAATCACAGAATGACCTTCGTCAGACAGATATGGTATCACTTGGTACCCTAGTCCATTAGAATTCGAGCTGCTCGGACTGGATACCGAAGAAGAATTACTCATAGTGAAATTCTTCACAAAAACGCCTGCTTTTTCGCCCTCTCGAAACACTGTTTTTTGTGGCTCATCCATTCCATAAAGCTCGCCGGAAGGATCCATGGAAGCATGAAATGATGATCCTCCAAAATTATTTCCATAATATGCGGCGGCTTGAACTGAACTCAAAGTCGAATCATTAGGCATAGGGTCCTTGGCCAGTGCCATTGAATAAGAACAGACCCGAATACAAACACTAGCAGAGGTTTTCTGAATTTGGATATAGATTATATTAGCACTGAGGGATAGATTGTATATATTCGTGTTCTTTTGAGGAAAACAAGAAATGTGAACTAAGTATATATAGGCAATGAACTTGGAATGGGTTGATCTGCAACCTTGTTTGATTCCCCTTTTTTCTCAAAATTCATATTTCTCTCTACTTTTTAATAACATATTCTTCGTTAAAATAATATTACACATAAATAAAAAACTTTTCCTTCCTTTTAACCATATATTATCCATCAATCTACTAGTTTAAAATACATTTTTTTAAAGAACAATGCTGGGCAGCTCCTTGACAGCCCCCTCACAATAGGGGGTGGGGGAAATTTTTTTACCTTTTTCAATGCATATGAGTCCCGCGTGGATCCCATCACAATGTGAGAAGATGTCAACAAAAGTGTCAATTTTTTTTCTGGCAAAATGGTTTAATTCTTTATCAAAAACGGGGCTCAAACACCCATAAACGAATGAGTGTATCAATTGTATACAACTTAAGGTCTTAGACGAGGTACATCAATATACTACTCTAATATGAAAAATATCTCGGTTCTAATCTTGTTTCAGTCTATTTACACGTATTTTTAAAGTATAAGTTTGTCTATTCTCTGATAAATTAAACTTATAAATAAACTAGTTCAACAAAATTGAGCAATTGGCTTACTAACCCTACTATGTTAATATACATGTCAGATTAGGTTATTTAGAAGTTTAACATGTTAGAAAGAGACAAATTTGTTTGCTTATTAAGCTCCTATTTGGTGTAAATTAAAATCAAATTTCTAGTAGATTTTAATAAACGAATTATTAAAAAGCTGCGATTCTTATGAAATTTGTGGTTAATTGATTTTGATTTGAAATTTTCATCGACTTTTAATCTTCGAGTTAAATTTAGTTTTTATGGGGTTTGTTTAATGATTGTATAGGGGATTGTTAGCTAGCTGGCAGAGTTTTAGTAAATGGAACAAGAGAAAAGAGCAGTGTAATTCTTAGATAAAAGAAGGGAAATCAGCAAAACCTTCGGCGGTTCTTTCGGCAATGCACGTCGTCTCAGATTCCTCCTACCCAGTTTCGTGCAAACTTAAGAATCCACAAGCACGTGAATTCTATTCTTTTTAATTTTTATATTATATCTTACATTCCATTGATCTATATCTAAGTCATAAATAACAGGAGAAAAACTTCCATCCTTTATTGTGCATTATGAAGAGAGTAGGCCACCTACAATCTTCAAAACACAATGAAACTTGCATTAGGTTAACCTATATTTACATACTATATGAGTTATGTAGACAGATATGGGACTCTAATACGGACATGTTGACGCAATTTTTCTAGAAAATAAGATATTTTATCATTTTACGTGACATATTTTACGACATGTGTCTCACGATTCCAAGAATGCCAAATTTTGACGTTGTCCTAGGAGGAGTATTCATGCTTCATGATTTGATGCAACATTGAGGTGTTTGTTTGGAAGAGATTATTTCGAGTGAAAAATTATTTTTTTTTTATTAGAATGTGTGGCTATAAAAAAATGGAAAAGTTATGAATTTATGTGTAAAATTGTTTTATTGAGAAAAAAATAATTTTTGCCAAACAAACCCTTAAAGAGTTTGAGCTATTGTACCAAAAATATTAATGGTTCTTTCTATTGCCCAATTCTCTTGTCATACAAATAATATTCTCTTCTAAAAGCATCTTCCAGGATTGAAATTTAGGTCGCATCTAAATAGAAAGCCTTCTATCTACACGATATTATTGTTTTATGAACAAATGGTAAATTATCAAATTTCATCTTGAGTTCTGTCTATAATTCACATTTCATGTGTAATGTATATTTAGCCCTTGTTTGAACCAAACTTTTAAAATTTATTTTTCCCCAAACTCATTTTTAATAAAAAATTCTTCAATAAAATAATTATATGTATTGATTCAAATTTTTTCTTCACTTTTTAAATACGCATTTCTTCAAAAATTACTTTTTTACAAAGTTTATTTTCAAAAAATGAAACCGAAACTGGGTTTTAATAGGAAAGAAAAATTAATGAATTAGAGATGCTCTTAGTTTTACGTAAAACATCCATCTATGCAAATGTAAGGTTACTGTCACGTTGTTCAATAACGTTACAATATATATTCTAAAAAATGTACCTTCAACGTAGTTAACAGATCTCGTGACCTCTCACGTTCACACAAGGATAAACCGTTAGCTACACGTGGCCTCCTCTGGTGGGGGTGGAGTTGGTCACGCCCACTCCGACTATTAAATCAATTGGGGAAGTAAATATATGGGTGTGAGAGAGCTTTAGACGAGAGCCTCCAATATAAAAAGTGGTCGGCCTTGAGAAGTGATAGATAAAACAGTGATATGACAAAGTTATAGGTTGAAAGTTTAAATTTGAATTACCTTCAAATAATACTAAGTGTGAGCTTTTATACTAAAAAAATTATGAATGAGGGTCGTTGGATGAAGAGACATTTGGCCTCGTCCATACGGTTGATGCCCCTAATCTTAGACATTAATCAATCATAAGCATTAAATGCTAGTACCACTTTAGCACCCAAAATGTCTAGCTTGCGGTTTTGAACTTGATCGAATGGGTTGATGTGACGATGATAACAATGAATTGTCACATCAATCACATAACAAATGATTACTTGAGAGATTTTGTGCTAAGCTCCTTCTACGACCTCGCCTCTACTCACGGACTGACTCTTCCCTATGGGGGTTAGTATATGATTTGGTGGGGTCATCAAATATATTGGTTCGATCACAGGAAGGGATTCAATTAGATTTGCCCCGTGTTAATCCTACCTTTGCTCGCCACGTAGGATACTTGGAGCCTTGTAAATTAGAGCGTAACAATAGTCCTTAAAGTCCATGTATGATTATTCATATAATGTATGGACTTCTAAGTTGGTGGTGAAAAAGAAAGTGGCGTAGCGTAATTATATTTATATTTATATTTGAACAATGTGATAGTGATATAACTACCATATATACTGATGTTTAATAAGACTAAGGTTGAATATCATTATTCTTTAATTTAGATGCATTAACGGCAAACTAACTATTTAAAGTGTGTTTAAAAGAGCTTTTACAAAGCTCAAAAGCACTTTTTGGAGTGCAAAACTATTTTGGTTTAAATAATGAGTGTTTGGTTAAAGTCTAAAAAATGCTTATTGATTAAGAAAATAACCTTTCAAAGTTGATTTAGGGAAGCCCAAAATTTGAGCTTATTCAAAAGCTCTACATTCAGCTTATACGATAAATTGAAATCTTTATTTAAGGAAAAATTTCAATTAAAAACATTATTCTCATTAATTTATTAAAATACAAAAAATATCCAAATTATTTTACACATCAATATAAGGACGAAATGAAAGGTTTATAATATGTATTTATCCTAAGTATTATTATTATTATTATTATTTATAGTTTTAAATAAATATGTAGTATTTATACATGTAATAAAACAAAAGCACTTTTAAAAGCTCTACTCGAAATTAAAACTATAAGCCCCCTTTTGGGTCCCGATTTTTAAGATTTTTTTTCAAATTTTTTTTCCACCGCATATTATCTCAAATAAAATAATTTTACACGTAGATCTATAATTTTTTTTCCTATTTTTTAATTACATATTATTAAAAAAAAATCATTTTTCACAGATCTATTCTATAAAATCCATACCACATGTAATTCATTGTGAATAATTCAGAAATTCGATGAAGATCATAACCACATGTATGTTTTTTTAAACAAGTTGAGATGCAATATTAATTAAATGAAATCAAAGCTGGCATTGGAATTAGCGTAGTTCCTTGTCTTCGGGAGATTGTTCTGTCTTACTTTCGTATAAATTCATCTATAAAAGTATATATATCGTTATAGACCAGTTATATGGAAGACAAGCTTCACCTTATCCTGCTGGAATTTGAATATATACTAAAACATTAACAGCTATAATCTGCATTCTAAACCTCACTGATTAATGGCCTGGCTATAATTACCATTTAATTAAGTTGATTCCAAGTCATATTGGATGTTGGCAATTGGACTGATATATAATTAATGGGTAGAGATATTTGTACATAATTTAATGTACTGATTTGTTTATCCTCCATCACATGCATGCGGGCCCCGCATGAATAAAAAAAATACCAAGATGTGGTCCCCACCCCTTATTGTGAGTAGTTGATAAATTATTAAATAAAAAAATTCGGTACATATAGCATGGTCCATAATTAATATATTGTCAAGCTGTTAATTAAGTAGATCAACAAAATCAATGAGCTTAGGGTCGGTTTGGGAGACTTTTGAAAAGTCAAAACTACTTACACTTAAAGTTGCTTTTGAATATGTTTTGATAAACTTCTGAAAGTGTTTTAAATGACTAATAGAGATTTTTCTTAGAGGAAGTTGATTAAGCTCTTGTTTGGTACATATTAAAATTTTCATTTTCATTATTTTACTCATTTTTAACCATATTCTTCTAGAGACGGATATAGGGGGGCTGGGCTGTAGCCCCCCCTCCCCCCCCCCCCTCAAAGGCACAAAAAAAAAAAAAAAATTTGTAAGGATTTTTTTTTTCAACAGTTTTTCATGTGTAAATTTTTTTTTTCGCGTATTAGCCCGGTTTGAAATTTTGTAGCCCGGTTTTAGATCCAATCCTGGATCCGTCCCTGAATTTTTCAATAAAATAATATTTTTCATCACATCAATAACTTTTCCTTATTTTTCAATCACACATTTTCCATCAATTTACTATTTTAGAATACATTTTTTCAAAATAATGTGGTTCAAACACACCATAAATATAACTTTTTCGAAAAACTTTTTTTTACTAGATGTATAAGTAAAAGTAGTAATTTTTTTAAAGAATTTGTGATTAAAAAAGAAGGAAAAGTTTTTAAGCTTACGTGAAATATTATTTTATTGAAAAATGTGTGATTGACAAGAAGAGAGAAAAAATTAAATTTTAATTTAATAGGGGCCAACTAGGAGCTAAAATGATAATAAGAGAAGAAGGCTGATTTGGAGCGCGATGCGGATACGAAGAGAATTAATAGAGAGGGGTTGTTTTCTAAAAATGATAGGATTCTTATCCTAAATTTCTTCCAAGTTTGCAAGGTGGTGATGTGCCGATTGCTTCATTGTCTTAATGTTTACGGTATCTCAATGTTGCATTGAAAGCAAGTGACAATCTTCGAGAAGAGCTTTGTTAGGATTTTGAAGATCGACTCCCAAGATTGTTCCTAAATGAAAGATAACCTCTGAAAATAGCTTATAATTCGGTTTTTATGCTCGATCCATGTTTAATATTTCCCATAAAACATGTCATTCATTTTCGTTGGTCATTCTTTAAGGGTCCTTCAATTCTTGCCGAACTTGGGGTTTCCTTTGGAACATCCATCTATCTTGGGAGCGGAAAAAACCCAATTTGATTAGAAAATTGAAGCCATATGGCTATTGAGAAAGCACGTTGTATATCCTTAGCCAAGTCCCACATTCGGCTGCACGATTGAGAGGGTTTAAAGGACTATCACTCAAAACTTTCTAAATTTTTATTTTTCCAGATTATCCACATAATGCAAGATATACAATATTAATATTGGCCGGCTTTGTTTAGTTATCGGTTAAATAACATGGAAAATTAGTTAATTGGATATTTTATATTAATTTTTCTTATAGTTATTTCTTTGAATAAAACTTTTTAGTTGTCGTCTTGGTATTTTTCCCAGCATAAATGTGTTGGTGTTGGGTGTTGGTAGCTGGGGCAGTAGCCACTTAATGGATCTAAATTGCATCTCAGGCCCACTAAATGACCTTATATTTGGATCAATATTGATTGTCCTCGTCCAGTCCATTGATTATTGAATTGGCTTCATCCCTAGATTGATGGCTTGATTCCATTTTCCATTCAAATTCGGGAAAAATTCATATTTAAGGTGTATTCTTTACCTCAATTCAAAAATAAGGTAAAATAGTTTGAAAATTCAAAAACCAGGTATGCATTTAATTAATTAAAAATATTTATTAAATAAAGTCACATTTTATGATTAATGGTCACAGATTCATAATTATAAAATACAGATTTATTATTAGTCACATATCATCAAGTTTTGGTCACAGATTCATAATTATAAGTTACAGATTTATTTACTGGTTACATATCGTCAAATTTTTTTTATCACAGATTATTTCGAGGTCATAGATTTTTAAATTAGTTGGTCACAGATTATTTTTGAGTCACATTTGTTGGTCACAAATTATTTTTCAGTCAAATACTGTCAAAATTTTTAGGTCACAAATTAAATACTTGGTCACAGATAACCAAATATTTGGTTACACACCACCAACAATAACCACCAACGTCGCCACCACCGCCTCACGACCACCACCCAAACCACCATAGATTCACCAACGCACAGCACACCACTCAATAACAAAAAAAAAAAGACAGCGAACCAACCACCAGCAGATATGTCGCTGCCACCTCCACAACACACACCCAAAGTACCCCCAATGCACCACTCGAGAACAAAAAATAAATAAATACTGTTGCCGCTGCCGACAGCAGCGGCTGATGCCGGCTGTCGGACCCAGGGGGAGGGGGAGAGGGAGAAGGGGGAAGTGAGTGAAAAATTAGGGTTAGACTTTTTATATTCCACCTAAGTTTTGAAAAATAAAGTTTGGTCCCTGATTTTTGAATTCTAAACTTTAAACCCCTGATTTTTTGTAATTTCCCTTCAAATTCCACTGTTATGGATCCAGCTCTGGTCCATTGATACTCCTATTTGTAATGGCACAGGCCCAAGAGCTTAACCAATTGTTTTAGGGGGGAAAATCATAAATAAGGTATTAACTTGCTAAATCAATTTTCAGACCTTAAGTTTAAAAATTGTCAAAATCAGGTATTTGTTAATTAATTAAATATATTTTATTAATTAAATATTTAAAACCATAATTATACAATTCATGGTCACGTATGAATATTTACAGGTCACATATTATTTTTTTTTTTTTTATCACAAATCAAAAAATTTATAATTCGCAGATTTTTTTACGATCACAGATTAAAATTTTCATAGGTCACAAATAAAAAAATTAATAGATCACAAGTCACAAATCACAAATAGCATGAGTCACAACTTATTAGTCAGTCACAAATTATCAAATTTTTTAGTTCACACGTAATTTCATGGTCACAAATTATTTTTTCATTGGTTACATATTATTTATTGATCACAGATTAATCAATTTAATGGTCACAGTTGACCAGATAATTGGTGACTGCCACCAACACTTGAGCACCACCGCATCTGGGGCGCCGAACCACCACCACGGTCGCTAAACCACCATCTCCAAACCCACCACCACCTCACGACAACTAAGAACACCGTACTCTCCATCTCTTCATCACCACCTCCTCCTCCTCACAACCAACAAACCACCAATTTCACTACAACACCACCACACAAAACACCACAAAATAATAGAGTTCAGCTCCAATTTTTTTTTAAAAAAAAACCCAGTAACATTAAAATATCCAATGTTATGAAAAATTACTAGCCGAAAAACTAAGGCCAATAAAAGTCAAGCTATGAAAAATAAAAAGCCCTAAATCTTACATATCGAGATCAGATCTTATTTTGGAGTAATCAATTTTTACCATTTAGCATACAGATTCAATTGAATCAGAACCATTTCCTTAGCTCTACCACTCACACTACCCCCAAAATAACCACCACCATCATCATTTATATTAATAAATCCCCCTCCATCAATGAAAAATAAAAAACCTATCTTCCACACCATTGTTAGTATCGCTGGTTAGGGATTTACGCTTTGTGCGGCGGGATTTACAGATGAGTCGCTTGGGTAGAGTTTTGGTGGGTGGTGTGGCGACTGCAGATATCTAAAGGGTGAAACAAGAAGCCACTCCCACAAACGACGAATTGCAGCACACATAGCCGGTGCTGTATCGCGACGGTGGTGCGAGGTTGGGCAGCCGTGGCTCATATTGCCATTCTTGTGGGTTGCTGCATCGACAATTGTAGTAGAGAGACGACGGGTTGATAGTAGAGAGATGATGGAGAGAATGGAGGTGTGGTTTGGGAATTAAGTTTAGGGTTTGGATGGGTATAGAAGTGAGAGAAATGAAGAGGGACAAGAAGAAAATAAATGAAGTGAAATTAGGGTTTAGGTGGTATAATAATTACCTGAATTTTGATTGAAAAATCTTCACACCTGATTTTTGCACTTTGAAGTTTAAACGCCTTATTTATGTAATTTTCCCTTGTTTTAGGACCATGCTACTTGTACATTGAAATTGACACACAAGAGGGGGTCTACAATTTTTTTATTGGTCGTGGATCCCCCTTTTGTGAGGGGATTGTACACCGGAATGTCAACCCCGATATACAAATAACATTACCCATTGTTTTTATTGGGGATTTAAGAGCATGGTGTTATTTTGAGAAAACTTAACGACAATGATTAAGAATTTATTATTTAATTACTTTTAGATCACGACTTCGACCCAAGAGCCTCACACGTTCATGCAAGTGTGCATATTTCACTTCGAAACAATCAAGAAGCTCGTTTTCCCCTTGCCTATGTGAGAATTATACCAGTAGTAAAATGGACAAATTTGGCTCTTGTTTGGTTCCACTAAAAAATTAGATTAAAATTTAAGTTAGTCAACAATTAATTTTAATCATATAATTCACGAAACTTACAATTTTTCAACCATATATTTCATCCAACTTTATCAAAATCTAATAAAGTTTGAGTTTTATCTAAAATCAAGCAGGGGCTAGATGTAATTAGTTTGTGAGGACTATTTTAGCACCAAAACTTCTAGTTAAGGAGGGCACCGCCAAGAGAAAAGCAGTAGGATTGATTTCGTGCATACCTATAAGTTGGGGACTATCAGTGCAAATTTTTATATAAG
The DNA here is from genome assembly GCA_019097785.1 of Fraxinus excelsior. Taxonomy (NCBI): domain Eukaryota; kingdom Viridiplantae; phylum Streptophyta; class Magnoliopsida; order Lamiales; family Oleaceae; genus Fraxinus; species Fraxinus excelsior. Next base: position 5,656,061 of record CM032628.1, on the reverse strand, counting down.
TTTGGCACATATTTTTTCAAAATTCATTTTCAATCATACATTTTTCAATAAAATAATATTTTCTATTACATCAATAAAATTTCCTTACTTTTTATTACATATTTCCTATCATCTAATTATTTAAAATACATTCTTTCATCAACAATATTCATCAAACATCCCGTAACAACATATTGAGATTGTATTGATAAACATATTTCAAGAAAAGAAATAATACCCCTATAAAACATATTTCTAATTTGGGAAAATTTCAATTAAGCTCCCCAACCTTTCACTTGGTACAAGAGTCTTCAACATTTAAAGTGAGTGTTTGAATCTCCATTTATTTAATTTTATGAATTTGAGTCATCACATAAATAAAATGGTATTTCAATTGAATTAGAAAGTAATGCTAAGTAGTTTGATGATTTTTCCTTTGTCTTTTGAGTCATTTGAAACTAGCTTTCAATTCTAATGTCTTTATCGATAATTTTAATCAAGACGAAATTTAAATAAATTAAGGATCCAAAAACTACACAATGAAAAGTTGAGAAGCTCGATACTAATTTTTTCTTATAATTTTAAATTATAAAATTAGTAAAATATTATCGACAATTTCAAGAAAAAAGAAAGTGACAATATTTATTGAAATCCAAGAATACTCACATGTCGATGTCATGTCCTGAGCTAGGGTTTTCAGATGCTCGTTCAAATTCAAATTCCCAAAATATTTTATAAGCTCCGTCTTCTTCTCCAGTTATACTGAGGAATAAGGAAGAATGGGAAAGGGCAGGAAAAGACCCCAAGATGAGGATTCCTCTTCCTCCTCCAAAATCGACCCTAACAATAAGCACTACCGCCGCCACGGCAACCACTCTCCGTCATCCGCAATGAGTAATTTTGGCCCCCAGCCACATCACAATTCCCATCAACAAATAATGGGTAAGAGATCAAAATTCATTTCATACCTTGAAGTTCCCTCTTTGACCCCCAAGGTGAAAATCCTTTGTGAAATCATAGCCAACACTCCCTCTGCGAGTGTGGAGAAGTTGCTTGAAGATACTGGCGTCCGGGTGTCTCAAGAAGATGTAGAGGAGGTACTAAAGCTGTCGTACGGGTTCCCGGGCCCAGCAGTGAAGTTCTTTCGATGGTCCGGGTTCCTGTTGAATGATAAGCATAGTCCGTATGCTTGGAACTTGGTTGTCGATTTGCTGGGCAAGAATGGCCTGTTTGATGCAATGTGGGATGCTATTAAGTCCATGAGGAAAGAAGGGCTGCTGTCATTGGCTACCTTTGCTTCTATTTTTAGTAGTTATGTGGTAGGGAATCGTGTGCGGGAGGCAATAATGACATTTGAGGTAATCGATCAGTATGGTGTGCCAAGGGATGTTGTAGCGTTGAATTCACTGCTGAGTGCAATTTGCAGGGAGGGAAAGACACCAGAGGCAAAGGATTATTTGGTTATTGCAAAGAACACGATTAGAGTGGACGCAGATTCATATGCAATTTTGTTGGAAGGGTTGGAAAATGAGGGTGATGTGGCTAGAGCTAGGCAGACTTTTTCAGAGATGGTGGCTGACATCGGCTGGGATCCGAGGAATGTGCCTGCTTATGAATCATTCTTGAGTACTCTTCTTAAGGGTCCTGAAGGTACTCAAGAGGCATTGAAATATTTAAATACAATGATAGATAGGCGATGTTATCCTGGGATGAAATTCTTTAAGCTTGCAATTGATGAATGTGTGAGGAAGAGTGATGCAAAAGGAGCTAAAGTGCTTTGGGAGGCGATGGCTGGTAAAAATGTTTGCAGGCCAGATACAGGAATGTATAATTCGTTGATTTCCTTGTATTGTAATCTCAAGGATTTTGATTTTGCTAAAAGTTTGTTAGATGAGATGGTTTATAATGGGGCTTTCCCTGATTCTGAAACTTACAACATACTGTTTCACTTTTTGATTAGATGCAAAAAGCTGAGAGAGGCTATGCCAATCTTTAATGAGATGGTGAAAAATGAGTGTGTGCCCATACATGCAGACTGTAGTGCTGCAATTAAGGCCTACATCGACGTTGGGGATCCTCATATGGCAATTAGGATATGGAGATGCATGGTTGAAAATTATAGTTCAGATTTGGAGGAAACCAGCAATTTGTTGGTTTTGAAGCTTCGAGACATCAACTGGGTTCCTGAAGCAGTTAAATTTGCTGAGGATGTGATTGAAAGAGGAATCAAGTTGAGCTCTGCGACACTGTCAAAGTTGAAACAATCCCTAGGTAAATTGGGGAAGACATTTGTTTATGAGGAACTTTTACAGAAGTGGAAAACTCATTAGGTAGGTTTGAGTTTGTTATTAATATATAGAGTTGCTTCATTAATATATAGTCTTTCTATGTTTATACCCTGCAAATTGTTTTTTCCTGCTGCAGAGTGTTCTCCAAATATTCATAGATTGACTTTATATTTGCCCCTTGATCTATTCCATATCATAATATCAAAATAACTTTTCCTTTAATTTATAATGCACTGAGAAATAAAATAGTTTCAAATCAACTGCTACAGTGGATGCAGTAGCTGGCATATGTTAAGCTTCCTATCTGTCTCTCTTGATTCACACAGTGTACCCCTCATGTCTCAAGTAGGTTCAAAAGATTTATATTGTGTTCCTTTTGTTGAATCGAGATACAGTTGAGTCATGAACTGCAATCACAGGGAATTGAACAAGGATCACAATCCGCTGCATGCACTGTTGTTATATATTATCATTTATTTATTAGGTGTCATCTATTTTATTATTTTATTTGGTATTTACAACATGGATGTTGGTCACAAGTGTCGGTCATCTGATTGATCCAAGGTAGTGATCATTCCAAATTATGTTTGCCTGTAAGAATGTGTCGCTGAGTCAAGAGTATTAGTTCATCGTAATAGCTATCTTGTGATCTCATTTTTGGTTGGTGATTCATAACTGATTGGAAAAAAGGCATATTAATAGTGATATTGGGAAGTTCTTATACTCTTAGCTAAGGGGGTAAGTGTTTTTTTGCGGTAGTGCAAGTAAATTAAAAAAAAAAAAAAAATCCAATTCTAGGTTTTATTTTTATTTTTATTGAGCATCAATTACTTTAGATCGCTAGAGAAGGAATATATCTTGTAAGATTTATTTCCGAAGGAAAACTCGAATAGGAGAATTTCAGTGCCTCACATCCTAATTATGTAATATTTTCTTTGTACCTTTTGTTGAAGGAGCATATTCTTCGTCTGCAGATGCATCCTCTCAGATTCCACCTCAATGTGTTTTGAGTATTATTTCCTGGCTATTTATAGTCTTGAAGCTCCTTAATTTCATTAGAGAAAATCAGAAAGCAGGGCTATAACTTATAATGCTCCAAAATCATGTTATCCCATCATTGAACATGAGATATGTATGACACTTGCAATTTTTCTTTTTCCCAAATAGATACTTGAATTGAGTTTGTGGCTCTAGCATCTTGATGGATTGGTCTTTAATCACAACTATTTTACTATGACTAGAAAAATGTTTTATACCATGTGTTAATGTAGATTAAAATCAGATTTTTAGTAGATTTTGATAAAAGTTGATAAAATGTGTAGTTGAAAAGTTGTGGGTCCCAAAAAACGGGTGGTTAAAATTAATTGTTGATTTCAACTTGAGATTTTAATCCAAACCAAACACGTCTTAATATGATTGAGGAGCCTGAGATGATCTCGGCTTTTGCTAGGCATGCTTAACTTTGTTTTATGAAACTCTCTTGGGGTTTTTAATTGTTATTGGAGAAGTGATATATGTTAAGCCATCATTAAATGTTCACTGCTCTTTTAAGGTAATGAGCATGGTTGAACAGATTTATCAACATTGAATTGCTCAATCATTTCCTGCAATGATAAGGGGCAGTGATGAATTTGTGAAGGTCTGTAGCTGGTTGTATACTTGTAGATATCACCTCTTTTGTTATCATCTTTTAATAGTGAGCAATCGATGGAATTTTAGTAGGAACATAATCAAACGTGGTACTGAAATGCTTTCCATCACTCTTATCCTAGAAATGATTATGGTGAAGAGATATTTAAGATTCAGAAGCTGAATTAATTCTACATTGAAGAGTGATTCGATTTGAGATCTTTATGGATCGTTGGCCTTTTGAAAAATTCTCTTATTACCTGTATTTTACTTTGGAAAGTGATCTGACGTGCTCAATATACGAAATATTTAGGGTCCGTTTGATTACAAAACTGGAATTGGGTGGAAATGAATTTCAGGGAATTGAAATGTTTAGAACTTGTCTTATTGGGAATTGTTAATTAATTATGTTTGATTGATATAATTTTTCACCTATTTCAGGGAATTGAAATATTTAGAACTTGTTTTATTGGGAATTGTTAATTAATTATGTTTGATTGATATAATTTTTCACCTGAAAAATATTGAAATTTTGGATCTTTTAGTGTTCGTTTGATTTTGTTTTTCATGAAAATTGTCCATTAAAGAAATATTATTTGTTACAATAGGGGCTAAAATTTGTTTCCATCGCCTAAAAAAAAAAGTTACATAAAAAGCTTTTCCCACCAAATTCATGTGAAAAACTTTTTCTCAAAAACCAAGAAAATGTAGAAAATCAATTCCATGGAAAATTTAGTCAATCAAACATGTAAAAAAAGATGGAAATGGAATTAATTTCAATCTTCCATAGAAAAGAAAGTCAAATCAAACAGGTCTTAGTTATTTAAACTGCAAGAAGTTGCAAGTGCAGTTGTGATGTACATGCATGCCAATTTGGGTTGGTTGTGATGGTCATGCTTATGTGGGTGTTGTGGGGGGCATGTGGTCATTATTGACAGCTCACGTTCATGAACTTGCAGGCGCGAGTATATTTTGCATTCGTCTTGCGTTGCCTAGGAATTTGGTAGTGATGTGTTCTCCTTGCTTTTTTTTGGTTTTTTTTTTTCCCCTTCTTGGCTGTGGGTGAGGAATGTGAAGATATCTCTATAGTATTATGTAGAGTGAAACTGATGGAGATTCTTACTCTATCCCTAAATCTTTTCTCTTCAATTCTCTTTTCCCCTTCATCTTCTTATATAAATTTAGTGATTCTTGATTGTTTGATACAAGCGTTGTGCATCAGAAGAAACTTGACGTAGATAAACTCAAATAGTCAAAGAGCAATATCAAAATATAATATTTTAGCTTCAACTAGTGATTGGTCACATAATCTGCTCTCCGACCCGTGGAACTGCGAGGGAGTAACAAGAAATGGAATTAATATAGAAAGTATTTATGAGTGGAGGTTCATACCCACTCGCCCGAAGGAAGGGGTAATCCTTCGATATTCTCATCGGTAACGTTCTCAAGTGTCTCATACACAATCTTGCCCCCATGTTTAGGTATTGGCTAGAACTCTGAGCTTTATTGACATTGGAGCCCTCGATCTCAACTCCCGAGGTCGGTACCTCATCCTTCCTAGACAGACGACCCATTAGGAAATGGAGCTTGAACTTATCATAACTCAAAAAGTTTAGGGGGAGGAGATCTCTTCTAGCTATCCACTCATTTAGTTCCGGCCCTTCCCGAATCTCAGACACGTATCATCATTCGTGGGGGATTGCCGGGGTGTACCTCAATTTGCATTGCAGAACAACATTTTAGTTTAGTTGTAATTACGAAGGCCTTCAATAGCATTTGTAATTGGTCATGTTTATCTGCTTGCAGCCTTGAATAGTTTCGTTTCTGTAAGGCCAAAAACACACAATATTAAGTCAAGAAACCAAGATATGAAAATCTTCTCAAAAAAGTAAAGTGCAGAAAATAAAGATAACACAATCGATTTTTTTGGGCCTAAATTCCAGAGGTTCGGCGACTATTTCTAACGCCTACATCCATGTTGAGCATCCAATATTTTGGATATATGCTCGGTTCCATTATATAGCCCAAAATGGCAACAAAGATTACAAAAATGTTTAACAAAAACACTAAGTATAGAAACTGAACACTTATCTCTCAAATACAACGGTAGATTCGCAAGATTCATACAAGAATTTCCTCAAAACCTCAACAATAGCAACATGAAAGAACAAACACTTTCACAAAATATTCACTCGGAATATCACTTTACAAAGGCTAACTATTACAGATCACTCTTCTAATTTGAGAACAAAACAATTGAGAGAACAAAACCAAAGAGTTTCCTTTTAAGCGGACTAAACGAAGCCAAATGAACATCCATATATGATAGAACCATCTAGAAGGTAATCCAACGGTGCGGATCATAACATGTGTCACCATCCAGTTAAAAGTTTGATTTTAATAAAGTTGCAACACCCAGAAATACGACTTTACTCAAATTATGGGAGCACCATTCGAACAAGGTTCAGATTCTCTACCTTGCTACCAAATTTGGGATACAGTGTAATCCAAAACATAATCTCAACCATTTTCATTTACTCCAAGTACCTGTATATGCATTACAAAGAATCAATAGATAAAAGTTTCAAATAGTTTACAAACTTATTCAAAGGAATCACTTTTATGCTCATATCAGATGAATTAAGTTGAGTTGAAACTTTTCCAATTCTAAGAATTCCTTTTGAAATAATATCTCTTATAAAATGATATTTAACATCAATATGTTTTGTTCTATCATGAGTCATGACACATAGGATTTTTGCTCAAATGGATTGCACTTCGATTATCAGATAGTAGCATAGCATGATTATCAACAAAACCAAGTCAGTGACCCATTTAACCATATTCCTTCTTTTATAGCATTAGTAGCAGCAATATATTCTGCTTCTGTTGAAGATAGAGCAACAACTTTTTGAAGTTGTGATTTCCAACCAATAGATGTACAACATAAGGTATAAAAATAGGATGAAGTTGATCTCCAATTATCTCTATCTCCAACAAAATCAGAATCAGTATAACCCTTTAAAGTAACACCATTTTTACTTGATTTAAACATTAAGCCTAAATCAGGCGTGCCTTTAAGATATCTAAATAACCATTTTAAGGCATTCCAATGTTCTTTCCCATGGTTACTCATAAATCTGCTCAAAGTGCTAATACTAAATGCAACATCAGGTCTAGTACACATTATCAAGTACATAACAGAATCTATGTCATTTGCATAAGGGACTTTAGACATTCTAGCATATTCCTCATCAGACTTAGGACAAAAATTAGAAGATAACTTAAAATGATTAGCAATGGGTAATGTCACATGTTTACAGTCTTGCATGTTACTTTTTTTAAAAAAAAATTAATCACATAATCATGTTGATTAAAAAATAACAAGTCTTTCTCTTTATTTCTCCAAATCTGCATGCCTAATATCTTTTAGCAAAACCAAAATCTTTCATTTCAAATTCAGATTTCAGTTTCAGTTTAATATCATCAATTTCAGATTTATTACAATTGGAAAGCAACATATCATCAACATAGAGAACTAGATACATAGAATTTATACCTCCATCACCTTTATAGTATAAACATGTATCATACATGCTTCTTTTAAAACCAAGTTTCAAAACAAATGTATCAAATCTCTTATATCATTGTCTAGGAGTTTGTTTTGAACCATATAGAGATATTTTTAATAGATAAACAACTATTTCAGGATCTCCAATTTCAAAACCAACATGCTGTTTCATGTAATTAATTTTATCTAAATTACCATACAAGAAAGCAGTTTTAACATTCAATCGATCAAGTTCCCATTTAAATTGAGCAACAAGAGCAAGCAAACATCTAAGAGTGGTATATTTCACAATAGGAGAAAATATTTCAGTGTAATCAATCCCTTCTTTTTGAGTAAAGCTTTTAGGAATTAGTCTAGTTTTATATCTAATGTTTTTACCATCTCCTTCTTCTTGTTAAACTCATTGTCACCAGCCCATGATTCTCTAAGAGACACCATCAAGTATAGCAAGGAATCCTTAACCCTCAAAGAAGTTGTTGCAGCAGCCTACTCAAAGGAATTGGATCTGAAATTGAATGGAAATCTTGTCAAGATGATTGGAGAAGTGCTGAGTGTGCAAGGAAGGAAAGAAAAGAGAGTGTGTTGGACTTGTCATCAAGAATGATACTTTAGGAAGCATTGTCCACAATGAAGCCAGTGCACGCCACATCAGGGTTTGGATAATGGACTCAGACTGTCCATTTCATATGATACCAAGAGAAGAATTCTTCATTGATTACAAACTCATTGATGAAAGCAAAGTGCTATTGGCAAATGACAACACTTGTGAAGTGATTGGTGTTGGTTCTATCAAGATGAAAATGTGGGATGACTCTTCAAAAGTTCTAGGTAGAGTAAGGCATGTACCAGGACTGAAAAGAAACATAATCTCACTTGGAGCACTTGACAAATCTGGTTGTGTGTATAAAGCTCAAGGTGGAGGTGCTAAGTGTGATGGAAAACTCTGTTGTGATCATGAAAGGAGTGATACAACAAGGCATTTATATTTTGCAAGGAAGTGAAGTTGAGGTTCCAGTTGCAATTGTTCTGTAAATTCTCCTCAAGAATCAAGGTGGAGATTGTAAAACATGATTCTTGAAATCGAATTCAGCAACCTCAAAATCAGTTGTGCAGAAGTCTCTTTACTACTGTCTTTGCAACTGAATTCTGATGGAATCTTTAACCAACTGGAGTCTTAGTTGTTACTTAATAATTGAAATGATTCTCCTTTTGTGCGTATAAATAGCTGGATTAAGTGGGTAGAAATAGAGCAGCTTGAGAGGGAAAGAGAGTAGTATTTCTATAGTAGGAAGTGGAGATTGGAGAAAAACAATCTGAAAATTCTTCTACTCATTCATGGTATATGAATGTAAAGTCTTGATAAATAAAAGACTGAGGAAGATACTCTACCTGTTCCAAATCTATTCTTCAATTTTGTTTCTGCCGTGTTGCTTCTGTTTCTTGCATCTGTTCTGCTGGTTTTTTCCTCTATCTGTTTTCTTCTTCAAACCAATTTTGCTGGTGCAACATGCTCCTATTAATTATGTATTAATTTCGAAGTATAAGAAAGCCATAACAACCCCAACAAACCATATAGGATAAAACCATCCAGAAGGTATTCCAACGGTGCATATCCTAACACAAGTCACCATCCAGTTAAAAGTGTGATTTTACCAAAGTTGCAACACACAGAAACGCGACTTTACTCAAATTATGGGAGCACCATTTGAACAGGGTTCAAATCCCACAGTTTTCCCTTTTTTTCCTCCCATTTTTTTGAAAGTTTATTTAAGCTATAATTGTGTTCATTTACCATGTTTGAAATTAAAAGATTGAGTCAGCATCGATGGATATTGGCATCCTTTCATTTCTTTATTTCAAGCTGAATATTCAGCAGCCAGCATCAATGGATATGCAATGTGCTTCTACTTTTTTAAATTGTGGATACTAAAACTGTTACCTTGAGAGAAAATCTAAGAACAAGTCAGACCCTGGTGCAGATGATTAATTTTTTAGGCTGTATTGCATCTGTTAGAGTGTGGATTTGCAAATGCAGTGCTGTTCTATGAATATTCACAGAGGGTAAATACGCCTTATTTTCATTTTCTATTGCAAAGTACTTTGTAAATATGCTGATGCTACCTTGTTTAATTTTTTGATGACGAGCTGTATGCTTGTTTGTCGACTTTATCATTAATCTTAAGTCTAGGTTGAGTTTGAGTCGAGAAACTAGTCATTTTAGTGATTTTCTGGTATAACACCTAATGTAATAAAAGTTAAAACCAGCATTGGCTCACTTTATGCTCTTAATGAGGACAGTTAGGTGATATGGGCGCGACAAGATATATTCTAGTGCACCTATCTAATGTGGTATTAAGCGTCAATTAATGGACAATGTTTACACTTTTGTTGTAAAAAAGTGATTGGTTTGAAAATTTGTTTTTTTTTTTTAAATGTCAAATTATAGTTTGCCATGTAGTAAAGTGTAAAATTTGGTGTACATCAAGCATGATTGCTATTTAATTGGTTTGGCTATAGGGAAATAAATTCTTAGAGTGTGTTTGATTGACATGAAAAATATACCTTAGAAAAGAAAATATTTTCCTTGTTTTGAGGAAATAAAAAACCCACTCCCCCGAAAGAAAATGTTTTCCTTAAAAACAACGTAGGTATATTTTTAAAAGTTAGAAAATAATTTCCATGAAAAAAATAGTAGTCAAACACTTCAAAGTAGGCATTTGGATGGAAAATTGACATTTTTCATGGAAAAAAAATACAATCAAACACGCCCTAATAGTTAAAAAAACCTGTGCTAAAATGCTGTGTTTTCTTCTGTAGAACCTTTTGTCAGCCAAAATAAGATTTGTATAGAATCAATTATAATTGATAAGGGACCATCAGCAAAAAGCTGGAATAGCTCAGTTGGTTAGAGCGTGTGGCTGTTAACCACAAGGTCGGAGGTTCAAGCCCTCCTTCTAGCGAATAATTTTACCAATATTTACCTCAGTTTTGCCGTAAATTTAAAGGAAAATTTGAAAAATAGTTTGAAAACGTGAGCGGCAGGATTCGAACCTGCGCGGGCAGAGCCCACATGATTTCTAGTCATGCCCGATAACCACTCCGGCACGCTCACATTACATTTAAACGTGACATATTTGTAAATAAGAGTAGTCTCTCTCATAGAATAAACAAATCATTTTTTTGTTTGCCCTTAATGTGACGTGTTTCTTGCTCTTCAATTCTAATTGTATAACTTAGTCTGGTTTTTTGTTATAATTAAATTGTATATTGTACCGTTGTCATAAGAATTGCAGATACCCATAGAGGCAAGAGTCGGGGCTCGTATGACGTATCGAACCTCCAAGTTACCCGATTTTATTTTTTTGAATTTTTTTTATAAGAAAGCAAACATATTTGATTTTTATGATTAACATTTCAACCATGCTACAAGTACATTATGCGTTACTGAATTGACAAGTGACGGTCCCCTATTGAGAGGGGTCCACAACTGCCCCTCAATTAGAGGCCGTTACTTGTCAATTCGATAACACACTAGGTAAAAAATTATGTACAACAAAAATAATTTTTAACATTTTTTTTCGTGGGGGAGGGGGTGGTTGGAACACAACCCCCCCCAAAAAAAAAAAAAAGGAAAAAGTCAAACATTCAAAATGATTCTCTGCTTCTGACATGGTGCCTTTAGATTGTGATCATATTAGGGAAACGCATCAAACCACGTGATCAAGAATCTGGTTTCATTATAGTCCCCTACTCCCATGTGCACGAGGACAGTTGCGAAAATACCAAATTAGAAATGGATCTCCGTGTGATTCCCAGGCCATGCATTGGAATGAACAATTATGATTGGTGTACAATTTTTGTTTACAACATTATTGACAATATATCACGAGACATATTATTATTAAACATTTTAAAGAATAATTTATCTTTCTAACATTTTTTGACACATAAAATATCGTCAACAACATTATCAAAAATCACTGTACAAATTGTGTTGTTCTTGGAATCAATATCCTACTTTTATTTTGGATTTTGATACTTATATATATAAAAAAAATGTACATAATAGATTATATAATATAATATGGAGGAAAAATATGAGATGAAAAAGTTGATTTTGTTTTAAATTGACAAATAATAAAATATCACGTGACATTATATAATTCATTATATAAATTTTGATGTACATATAGCAAGATCTTTTTTTTGAACCACATATATAGTTAGTCCACGGGCCCTTTGAAGAATTATCGTGCACATTTATAGTGTCAATGTGATGGCAATGGACCGATTCAAGCAAGCTTGACTCTTGGACACGCATTCTCAGCTTGGCTCCATGGACAAGTCGGGTCCAACTTAGCTCATATCCACAAAAATCCTTGGTTCAGTCTTTTGTTCATGAGCCTCATAGCCGAGCCAAGTCGTCCACGAGTCCATGATCTACTTGTATTTTTCAAAAAATTAATCAAAAAAAGTTAAAAAAACGAGATAGCAACAAGCTCAAGCTGCCCATAGACAAATTCGGGACGAGTCAGTCCAAAAGCATTTCGACCCATTTGCCACCCCACGCACAGTGCTACAAAATAATGTTTTTGAGGGGAAAAAAAAGTCGATTGCTTGTTATTTTCCTCAATTTTTAACTTTTTTCATAATACATTTATAACTGAATAATTGACTTTGTGGTCCTTATCAAATACTCCTGTAGCATCAAATGTGGATAAGTTTCAAATTTCTACATCATACTCGTACAAGTACAGATATTTTGTGCGTCTTTTTCTAAATTTAAGCGAGTAATTAAGGATTTAAGCAAGTTGGTTACGTTTAAAATTGTAACGTTTTTCTTTACAAAACAGTTTCTGTTCTTTCTTTATTTCCTCGAGGCCAAGCTTACTACTTTTCAGTTTTCAATACTTAAGAAATAATGACCATCCGCAGCCAAACACATTTTTTCTTTCTTTCTTTCTTTTAAACTTTTCTAATAGAGTAACCATAAGGTCCGTTTGATAGAAATGTGGAAAATTGGTAAAAAGAAAATATTTTACAGGGAAAAGATTTTCCTAAAAATTATTTTACTGGGAATTGTAAGTAATTGTGTTTGATTGGTATAATTTTCCATGGAAAATTTTGAAAGTTTGATATCCATTTGATTTTGTTTTTTTATGGAAATTGTCCATTAAAGTGATAATGTTTTCTACCATTGGGTCTAGAATTTGTTCTAATTGCCAAAAAAAAAAAAATTTGAAAAAAATAACCGTACCGAATATCATTTATTTGACTTTGTTTTGTATGGAAATTGTTAATAAAAGTGAAATTTTTTTTACCATTGTGTTTAGAATTTTTTCCAATTACAAAAGAAAAAAAAAATTTTAAAGTTGGAAAATATTCTCACCAAAATATCAAAAATTTATTTTCCTCAAAAAGGTGGAAAATTTGAAAAATTGGAAAATATTTTCCCGGAAAATTTTTGTCAATCAAACATTACAAAAGTTGCCATGGAAAATAGTGTATATCAAACGGACCCTAAGATAAAATAATAATAGGAACATCACTGGCTCGATTCAAACCCGACCCACCATATGTGTTTTTATGTTCCCCAAGAGCAGAAGCAGAAGGAACATGTTGTAGGGTTGATTTATTGTCATGAAGTCAAAAACCTATATTATTTTTTATTTATTTAATAATAATAATGATTGGAATATATATGCGTAATCTCAACGTTAAAAGTTTTTAATAATATTATTATTTATTTAATAATAATAATAAGAACTGACTTTGGGTGACATCGTTTATGAGATGTTGGGAAAATTAGCACTTGTTAGTTTTTTTGGATAATAGTTTCGGACGATTAAAAAATACACAAAAATGATGTAGTGCAATTTTGATCGATTCTCTCAATCCACAAAATCGAAGAGTTTTGACCGTTTCTCATATTCTCTTCTAATTTTACCCTTTTATAAAATAATTATTTTTAAACAACATATATTTTTTTTAAAATTAACTTGTAAATAAAAATATAATAACTAAAAAATTATTTTTAAGCAAAAGATTACATTATAATTAAAAAACACTTATAAGTAAAATATCACTTATAAGATAAGAAAAAATACATAATAATTTAAAAATTACTTATTAGTAAAGTCACTTTTATGTAAAAAAAAAAAATTGTTTATGAAATAAAAATACAACAAATAAGATAAGAATTCATTTACAAAATATAAAAAGTTACTTATAAATGTAAAATTTACTTATAAGTAAAAACTATTAACTTAAAATTTTAAGTAAATATTTAACTTTATTTAATTTTTTAAGTTAATTATTAACTTATGTGTAAAAAAACTACATACAAGTAAAATACCACTTATGATGAAAAATTTCATACAAGAAAAAATAAACTAAAATTTTTATTAAGAGATATATGTGTGTGTGTGTGAATTTATTTTGTTAAAAAACTTTTAAAACCAGTGAATAATAAACTTTCAAACACAGATTGTACGGTTTTAAAAAAGCTACTAACACCACTGAAAATCGATCCACTCATAAATGTTCGAAATCGGTATTTTAAATAACGTTCATAATCGGTAGGTCGAAACTCCCGAGCAGGCCCTAAATAATTAAATTGGCCTTTTTTATGAAGTGTTGTTAATTTTATAATAAGATGAATTAATGCTAGCTCAAGTGACTAGAGCGAAACTTTTAAACAACTTAAAACATTAGTTGAGTAAACAACCTAATATTACAATTTATTAAATAAATAATTAAAGAAGGTGTTATGTCATTAGGTGAGCCATGAAAACGAAACAAAGATCGACGACGCGAGGAGCATTGCTGTCCAAAGCAGAAATCACAATATTTTCCAACACACATTTTAATTCATTTTAGCATATAATTAGTTAGTAATTAGGTGGGCAACTGGCGTATCATGCAATACTGGCCATACTTTGTCATCGTCCCACGTGGGACTCTTCTTAATCTAAGATCAAGTAGATGAGATTCATTTTTACACGACAAGTTAGAGAGAAATGAGATTAATTTTTACGACCATGTTATGTACGATTGAAATTAATGATTTCAGTGCTGAAGTACAAAAGTGGGCAAAGTTACAGTCGGTGGTACACGTGATTAAACATGGATGAAGTATGTCAACGAAGTATACATCAAAATCCTAATGAGGCCTTCGACTGATAGCTAGAGATAAAAGCGTCGTTCAATTTGCACAAGTGTACACGCCAAGCTACTCAGCCGTTTGAAAAATGAAATGTGCAATGGTTGGAGACATTGCGATATTTTAGTGAGATGTTGATCAAATGTTTATAAAAATCATTGAAAATGGTTTTGATTAGTATCAAATATTTTTATAATGAATCGAACCTAAGCCTCGTATTAATAAAAAGTAGAAGCAGTATGATTCGTGAGTGTGACCTTCATGTGTCAAAACCTTAAATGTCTTATGACCTATTGTGACTTTAGTCTTAGTTTTCAGATCGAATACGTATATACATCTCTTCATGAGCTTACGTGAACTTCTCATTTGACTAAAACAACATTCTTGTTGAAGCGAATACACTAAATTAAGAGCTTTACACTCAAATAAATTGCCATTGGCAATGACTTGTGTCAACTACCAAAAAAAGTAGACATGATGTATTGGTGCAATACTTTTAATTATTTTGTAATATATAATTGGTACCCGTTCTTGTCACACGTGCGAAGACTCGTATCGATGATGACTCAAATCCCTTTTGAATTCTGATTAAGTTCACATAATTAAGAAACCTGTCACACCCTAAAATCTAAATCCTCGTTCCCATGCTTGATGCCCCCATGGCTTAATTTATGCCACGAGTTTTAATAATATAATTTTTTTTCCCCTAATTCCAGTTTATTATATTGAGTTGCGTACTTGAATTTTGAGAGTTTGTTGGCTTTCATGAAATAGTGAATTATCTCATCTGAGGACATAAAATTTACTTAGTAAAGTTCAATGCCGCAAGCGACTACCCTTTTTGGCTCCACGTTTAAGGAAAAATCGCACCATTAGTCCTCAACCTTTGCAGAATGGTTGCAGAACTGATCTCAACCATGAAAATTGTTCAAATGATCACGTGAACCTTATAAAAATATGTCTCATTTTAAACTTTTGGCCACTAGCCAAATTGTGAAGCAAAATGATAAGCGTATTTTATACACTTATTCGGAGTACTAAAATATCGATATTTGATAGTTTTTTTATTCAATAGTTGATTCGGACACAAGAAGATACTTTGAAAATTGCTAGGAGACACTTGGATGGAATTATAACTCAAAAAGGAATGAAATATTGTCAAAATATTATCAAAATCAAATTTCAACCGCACAAGTTATATTCCATTTTTTAAGTCGAAAATTGAGACCCATTTTTGACATAGTAAAAATCTGAATTAGGAAAATTCTACTTCTATAAAAGTTTTAGCCATTTGAATTATCTTTCTATCGCTTCGTACGGAAGTCAAGAGAGAAAGTTATGATCAAACTACTGACTAATGCGTAGAGACAAAAAATCCGTGCACGAAGACAACTTTCCTTATTCGATTGAAACTCTTTTGGAAATCAATTTAGACGTGATTTTCAACTCCTACAAATACATAACAGCAGAATACATATTGAGGACCTCTAATATACATATTATACCCCAATATTCATTAATTATTATTATCAAATGAGGAAAATTATAATGAGATTCTATCTTGAAAATTGAAAATGTATCTAGTGTGTTCCTAAAATTCATAAACGACTATTACAGCTTTCAATTTCAAAGAGTCCCAACAAACTACAAAACTCAAATTAAGGCTATTCGTAACCTTTGAAATGTGGTCTGCTGTTAAGATTTCCTACTAAAGAGACTATTATTCAAGTGAATAACGACGGACTTCAATTGTTTCGTAGTTTGGGAAGGTATTAAATGCACAAGTGATACACCTCAAGCAAACACTTTAAAATCTCTATTACCCACAAGAATACATAAAACAGTTTACACAGGACTCATCGCCATTAGAGGACTCAATTCGGTTGGCACAGTCTAATTTTGGACGGCTCATACGTTACTTCTTTATTTTTATAAAAAACTTGTTTGAATTGTACAGGTGAATCACGATATCTACAGTTGAATTTAGGAAAATTTAATTATGAAGACAACTCGATCAATGGCACGGCCGTTCCGGGGCGGGCCGATGCACAAATGTAGGTTAACGAAAGGCAAGGAGATCCCATTACGGCTGTCAAGTGTGGTTGTTAGGAGATAGAAGTAATGGAATTGGGTGGTCGCCAAACTATGTATTGAATCCTTCTTCTCTGATTTTTTGTGTATTATTTAAAAATTCATTAATTAAATAAAGACCTCATTAACACCCAAACTTTCCCTTTCCCTAAACAATTATTCATGGTCCCATATATAATTAAGTTCAAATTATCAGAACTTAATTAAATGCAATCAATCTTTACATAATTCACAAGCATCCCCTTTTCCCCCTTAGTCGTTCCTACTTTCAAATTATTTGCACCTAAATTCGTATGCATGAAACTTACTTTGTGGGTTCTTGACTTCTTGTCTTCGTCACCATAAACATCAAGAATTTCTATCTCTCCACACACACTGGTTTTGTTCTTAGTTTTATGCCTATTAACTAGAGAGTCTACATATCATTCCATTCATTAATCGGGGTTGGTCTTCTTTTGGTTCTTTGGACCATCTCTCACCTTCTCACATTACTATAATCCTCCCCACATTACACAATCCCATACAATTTTTATATATGAATCTGTTTATTAATTCATATAATTCACACCCATTGTCCAAGACTTCCTCTTTTTTCTCTCTTGAGGAGTAAATTCTCTCCTCTCCTTTGAAGCAAAGCTGCGGCAGAACTTTTTTCCTTTGTCCCTTTTTCATTGCTTTCTGATTCCTGGATTTCAGTGCGTTTGCGTTTCGAGATCCATTGTTATAATCGAAATGGGTTTTTCAAGAATTAGTTTCAGTAACTCCATAGAGCCTCTGCATACCTCATTCCCCTCAAAAGCACAAATTTTGGGCACTACTGCGGATCATGAGTACTGTGGAACCTATGAAACTGATGATTCTGAGGTAAAATTCAAGTCTTTTCTGTACAAAATGATCTGGGATTTTGGTTTAGCTTGTCTGATTTCACCTCGCCGGCGCCGGAGTTCCGGCGAGGAAAAGATGGTTGAGGGAGATTGCGAGGGAAACATTTTGGAGCACAATAAGGCTTGGTTGCTCGCAGAATCTGGTGGATGCGGTTCAGAGGAACCACACTCAGTGCACTCCTCTTTCAGATTTAGTTTCTGCTCTCAGGTGGAACTTGAGTCAATGAATGTAAACAACAGTTGTTCTTCCACCACTGTTTTAATGGTGAATTTGGATAATGGATTGCTCTCTGATTCCAAGTCTAGGGAGTTGAAATGGAGAAGAATTGAGTCACTGGAGAGGAGTATATCTCCAGTGGCACACTCTTTGATTAGATTCAGCTATTCAGAAATCCAATCTGCCACTAGATGTTTCTCAAAAGGTACTGAATCAAGTTTCCTTCAAATTTCTCGATCTTCTGTCGAATGATCTCCGTTTTTTTTTTTTTTCATTTTTTAAAATACTAATTTTTTTTGTGAAAAAGAATAGGTGCAGTCTTGGGGAGAGGGGCTTTGAGTTGTGTATTTAGAGGAAGAGTGGGATTTCTGAGAACTGCAGTGGCAATTAAGCGATTGGATAAGGAAGATAAGGAGTGTTCGAAGGCATTTTGTAGGGAATTGATGATTGCTAGTAGTTTGCATAACCAGTACATTGTTCCTCTTGTGGGATTTTGTATTGATGCTGAGGAGGGCTTGTTTTTAGTCTACAAGTATGTTTCCGGTGGAAGCTTAGAGCGATATTTACACGGTATCATTTCGTATTTCCTGATCTTTCTTCATTTAAGAGTGTAGTTTTATTTGTTATGAAAATGAAAATATTGAGTGCGTTGCGGTGCATTGATCGTGTGCAGAGAAGAAGATGGGAGGGAAGGGTCGTCCAGCACTTCCATGGTCAGCTAGGTATAAGGTCGCCATGGGGATTGCAGAGGCAGTTGGGTATTTACATAATGGAACAGAAAGATGCATTGTTCATAGGGACATTAAGCCCTCAAACATCCTTATTTCTTCCAAGAAGTCACCCAAGGTGAGTTGCGACTTCATTTTCCTGTACAATATTTTAAGTTTCAAATGTGATTTTTTGACCATATTAGGTGGAACTACTTGGGGCTATTAGGTTTATTATGTCTAATATTAAGAAGTAATCAATTTATACAATAACATATGCAGTTATGTGATTTTGGATTGGCTACATGGACTCCTGCACCTTCAGTGCCATTCCTTTGCAAGACTGTCAAAGGCACATTTGGGTATGTGCTCAATCAAAAACTTCTGTAGAAGAAGCATAATATTAGTTTTGATGTTTCTTACTGAGAAAAAACTAATTTTCGTGCTCAATAAATATTGGGAACAGGTACTTGGCTCCTGAATATTTCCAGCACGGGAAAGTGTCTGATAAAACAGATGTTTATGCCTTGGGCATTGTCCTCTTGGAGCTAATAACTGGCAGGAAGCCAATTGAGTCGAAAAGAGGATCAGGAGAAGAAAATTTAGTTTTGTGGGTATGTCATTGCTTTTATTTCTGCCTAATTTGCCTCCAATTTCGCTATGTAGCCAAATTTCATGGTGTTCATTTATGTAAAAATTGTATCTTAAAAGGAGAATAATCTGGCTTCATCTTTTCAGGCAAAACCATTACTCCAGCAAGGAGCTGTTGACAAATTGCTTGATCCACAGCTGAAATTCACTGAAAAGAACTCAAATCAGATTGCTCATATGATTCAAGCAGCAAGCGCCTGCATAAACAGTGAAGAATCACGTAGGCCTAACATGGACGAGATCATTGCAACACTGAGAGGAAAAGATCCCAATTGCTTAAGACGAAACAAGTCTATTTTGCTGGGTAACAGTATTGATTGTTGCCCTCAGTTACAACGCACGAGGAGTGAAATGAAGAGTCACTTTGCATTGGCCATGCAAGAAGTCGAGTTTGAGGATGATGATCACCTTCACTGCCGGTGAAACACTTATATCTAAAATCCAAGATAATTTTTTTTGTGTTTTCAACTCCTTTGGGTATTGAAAATAGGGAGTTCTTAGGCTTAGAACCAAGATGTTTGAACTTGTATATAGAATTGTTAGTCTCATGACTATTTTGTTTGTATAGATCTGCATCTTCTCGTTTGTGCTCCCCGAAGCAAAGGATGGTATGATTTCTTTAATAAGCCCCAGTTTGATACCCATTAAAAATTTTATTCTCATTTTTTTACTCATTTTCAACCACACATTCTTCAATAAATTAATATTTTCCATCACATTAATAACTTTTCCTTCTTTTTTAACCATACATTCTCCATCAATCTACTATTCTAGAATACCCTAAGTCTATAAACTGCAGATGCAATAATTTGAGAAATTAGTTTGACAATTCTGAGCTGGGATGTATATTAGGCTCCAAATTTTTATACTGGCCATGTGCATTTTTCATTGCTCTTGAAATATTCTAATGGTGTCAAGTGCAGTTGTTGCAAGACAATTTTGAAGTCATTAATGAAAGATCATTTACAATGGTTTGGATGGTTTTGGAACGAATGGTCACGAATTGAATCCACAAGTACGAGCTGAGGATCAAGAAACCGCTAGACTCTGTACATTTGTAACCTTGACAATGGGAGGGACGGATATTGTGTTCTAAGGGTTGGGCGCTTGTCCATCAAAGCAATACGCGAGCTGAGTTTAGAACATTGTGAGATAGTTCGAGTTCTTATCAATGCACATGATTTTCATTACTGCAAATGTACTCTTCAATCAAGGTACTTCAATCTTTATGCTACATGTTGAAACCTTCCTGTTGAAAAGAGAAGGCAACAGCTAAAAGTTGCACATGTTGGCTAATCCTTATCAAGCCTCGTGCTGGTTGCACATGTTTTGAGATGGAAGGAGATGTGCAATCCCTTTTAAGTTTGGTGATTAAGAAAAGAATTGATTCTGAAAGGACAACTTTTGCACCACAAACTAGGCATTAGGTGCTAATGAAAGACTACTGTTGAAAACTACTATATGGATAAGGTGGCAGGAATCTGCTCAAAAAAGAGCCACGTGAACATGGACAGAATACTCGAATTGAAATTGAAAAATAAATGAAAATACAGATTAGATTTACTGAAACAAAGTTAAAATATCTTGGCGACATCCTTGACTAATCCCCTATTAGCCCTTGCAAAATCTGTGAATTCCTCATATGAAATGAAACCATCACCATCGGTATCAATTTCAGCCATCATGCGCTGAATTTCATCGGGAGTGATTGATCCCAGCGTCTTCAGAGTTTCTCCAAGCTCGGAGGATGAGATTTTGCCATCGCCATTTGCATCAAATCGCTTGAATATTCGCTCAAGCTGAGCTACTTCCTGTAGATCATCAGCCATCTTTTGTTCAAATTAAAGATTTGATTAGAAAATTTGGATTGCAGAGTACGTAGATTGGCTTATAAGGATGAGATTTTGAAGAAGGATATGGTAATCCATGTGAATAGGGAAGAGTTTTGCTATTTTTAGGTACAAATAATTCTATAGCCAGTGAATGTGTGATGCCCAAACAGATTTGCCCGTTTGTTGCTCATCCATCCTTCCTTTATGGATTATATTATACACAAGGCTTTGAAACCTAGACCTGGCACGGTCCAAGAGATTTTCAGATCGAATTGAGTTATATCAAACTAGAATTAATCTACTTTGCCCGAATTTATTTGCCCACTTGGTTGACCTACACTCACATAAGTGTGGGACCGACGCGGGACCCGCATGAAATAAAAAATGAAAAAAAATGCTTCCCTCCCCCTCTATGTGTGTGTTCTGTCACACCCTCCCTGGCAATGCAGCTCGGTTGATCAAACTAACCCTAGTCGAGTTTGAGCTGTTCATTGCTTCGAGAAAAACTCGATTAAATACATCTAAAATATGTACTTTCTTGACTTGTCCTTATCAGAATCATCAAGCCAACATTTAATGAGCCAAATCTCACATTTGGTTCCTACAACAAAGCTATTTGTACCTTTGGCTTTACCTTCGGATGACTCTCTCACGTGGAAATGGGGGGTTTTTTTTTTCGAATAAACTAACAAATTGAATTATTGGACCGGTTTTTAAAATTGAAACTGGTTGACGGAGCAGGGCAATAAAACTTTCTCATGATAGAGGAAATGGTTCAAAATACCCGGATGACCCGGCCCATTTCCAAAATAGCCGTTGACCATATTAGAAAAAAAAAAAAAACTAATAAAACTTGAATTGTAAAAATCACTTTCCTAATTTTACCCTCGTAATTGGAAGAGAGACGGACGAACGAGCCGACGCCGACGATGACCATCACCGACGAGTTTGATATATTTGACTAACCGACGCCCGAACTCCAAGACTGCCATTTTCTATTGAAGAAGGTGAGTGTATTATATGAATTTTTTACAAATCATGCTTGTAATTTTTTGAATTTTTGTTGATTATGTTCGAAAAAATACTTGTAAATCAATGATTTAGGGTTTAGATGCGTGAAATATGTGTTTGGGTGAAAATTTGGGAGGTGGAGATCGCAATTTCTCGTCGGAAATGGCGATCTCCGACGGCGAAAACGAGAGAGACACTCTCTGCGTCTCTCTCGTTTGCATCTAGGCCCATGCCAGCTGCAATCTTGGTAACTCTCGATCCTTCTTGAATAGAACATTGAGCGACTCAACATTGTTCGACGTCATCATGTTGTATCGACGTCCTGAAAAGTGTGATCGTGCCCAATGTTCGATCCCCATCTCTGTTAGATAAACTCATGCAACATGTGATTTACACTCTATTTCGATCATGAACTTTTCAAACTCTTCAAAATTGTATGCCTCTGCAGCTCTCCTAAACAATGGAACGATGCCACTGCCCCGAAACTTCGTCTTAAGGTTGCCTTGTATATGGTACATACAATAACCGTGATGTGCCTCGGGAAAGACTTCGGCGATACCATTTATTATTGACTACCCCCGGTCAGTTACAAATGCAAGGTTCTCGACGTCTCCAATTACTTCCTTCAGCTTCGTAAAGAATCAACGCATCGCTAAATCATTCTCTCCATCGACTATACCGAACGCAAGAGGGTAAATTTAGATGTTGGGATCTTGACACGTAGCAATAATCAACTTACCTTCGTATCTAGCCTTCAGGGTTGTACCGTCGACTAGAATTACGGGTCGCATTGCCGTACGAAATCCTCGAATGCACTGTGCAAGGGCCATGAAGAAATACTTGAAGCGATTCCCATACTCCGTATCAATATAAAATGCTGATCCAGGATTAGTTTTCTCCATGTTATGGCAATATCTGGCCAATTTAGCGTAACTTTCCTCGGTCGAACCCATTAAGTCCTCCAATGCGCATTCTTTGACCTTCCAGGCTTTCTGATAGCTCATTACCACCCCGTAATCTCGACGGAAGTCATTGATGATGTCCGAAGGTCTGTAGATCGTTCGTGGGTCCTGAAATTTGTCCTTTATTTGTCGACCAATGAACCATGCCCGGGCTTCACTGTGATCATTTCGATGAATACCCACTTCGCAAGTATGTTCCCGTGCATACGAGCATACTTGCGAATTACAAAGCACTCATTCATGTCCATTTTGTCGCTTGCAAACGCCAATGACAACCGTCGTCAATGCAGACAATTGTATACGTCGACTTGTCCGATTTTTTAACTTTAAACTCAAAATTGTGTCTTAAAGCAATTCGGTACACAACTTCCTGCAAATATTTTTTTGTTTCGAACAGTTGCTCGACATATAAATCTTCATCATCTGGAACTGTACGGGAACAATTAGAAGTACGTGTACTGATCCAATCTTGTGAACTCGACCCATGTCTTCGATTGGATAAAGCAATCAAGTTATCATTCGTAAATTCATTTTCATTCTCGTTGGACTGAACTATCGAGGGAATCCTGTGCGTATTGGTGAGGTGAGGAACCACAGTATCGGGAATAACCACATCATCCTCACGAGCTATCTCCACTGTGTTCCAAAAATCATTCACATTACGATCCCCTCCATCGAGCTCTCGTGTTCACTATCGGGGACATTCTTTTTCACTAAATTTACGCAGAGAGGAGTAGTCATGGGAAATTGGTTCAATGCAAATAAAGCCTTCATGCAATGTTCAGATGTAACCTTTACAGGTGGAATTGGAATTGATGAATATTCGTTGTTCCATAGAAATCTCAATTCCATGTTGTACTGAGTGGGATTGACGTTGAACATATTTTGTATCTCACTGTACATTTTTGCATACGACGTACTCGATGTTATTAAAATCGGAATTGTGCCATGTATTTCACTTGTCCATTTCCAGACCCATCGACCATTTACATCATCTTCAAATTCACCAAAGTAAAGAACTGGAACTGCAACCGATCCCATATTTGCTGCATCAGAAAAAATATTTTGTTAAAAAAAATAATTAAGGAAAAATTTTCAATTACCCGGACGTGCGGGCCATGCGGGGGTCGGGGCCGGGGGTCGTACCAGCCCACACGTCCGAGGTCGTGCGGGCCCGGACGTGTGGCCGTGCGGGCTTCTGGAAAGCATTTATTATCATAAAATTTGTCTGAAAAATCTTATATGCAAGTGAATTTTTTTGCTCGTTTTTGTTTAAAAAAATTATATAGTTCCATTTAAGAACGTAAATTTTTCATATACGTCGAAAAAAGATTTAAAGATTAATAAAATGTACATTATAATTTAATCGAAACCAAATTAAAAATACGTAAATATTCTTACCGATTTCACTGATGGCTTTGAATAATATTTACTTGTTTGATAAATTTGTCTGTTTTCAAGTTTGAAACAGATGAAAAATGAAACTGTTTTTATCTGTGTTGGAGTAAATCGATAAAGAAAGTGATTTGATTTTGAAATTTTAAGTGGGAAGTGTTTGGCCTTTTTTATAACTTAAAAAATGGTATTATTGTCTTTAGACAATAACATATAATTATAATTGTATATTATTTTAAGGGTAATTTTGTCTTTGAACCTCAAAACGGCTATTGTGGTGAATCTTTAAAAAAAATAGGTAAAGTGAAAAATGGTAGGTTTGACAAGGGTATTTTAAAAAGTACCCCGCTCATGATAAGAGATGAAAAATTATTCCTAGTTATTCAAAAATTGAGGTATATTGCCCGCGATTTCTCTGCCCCCAAATATTGAAACCTACTGCCCATCCCAGATTTTGTCGGCAGTGTTCTAGCTTGAAGCTGTCGTTGGTGAGTTTTTTCGATCGGAAGTTGTCGTCGGCTTCATAGATTCGTTGATGTAACAAAGAGTTGTTCCAGCTAGAAGCTGAAGCTGGCTTCATATATTCGAATAGATGATGGACAAAGGTATTTTCCTTCGTCAATATATTGTGAAACTGGTGGGTGAAAATGGGGGTGAAGTCAAATTGCGAGATAGATAAGGTTTATTTCAGATTTGAAAATGCCGAAATCACGTAATCCCATTTTGGAATCAATGGTTTGAAGGGATTGGGAAAGTGGAAATTACACAAAACCAGAATTTGAAAGATTCAATTTCAAAATTCAGATTAAAGGTTTCACTTTTCAAAAATCAGATATTTTATTGTAAATATTAAATATTAATTGTACAATTTTCACCATAAACTATAATAAATTTCATTTTAATTTTTCCCTTCATATTCTTTTCTCTTTCTTCTCACCATCACTTTCTCTTCTTTCTTCTCCACTCTCTTCTTTTTCCGCTGGCAGCCCAGTCTCTACGAGACGGAGGGAGCAGGATGGACTCCGGTGACGGTGGGCAGCTATCGCTTTGCGCGAAACGCGACGTTAGGCCTCGATGCCATTGCGACGGCACATAACAGTGGCACTCTCGGGCGGCGCTGCTGCTGCTGTTGTGTGGGAGGCAAAGCGGCGGCGGTCCCGTGCTGGTGTGCCGATGTTGATAGGTGATTGCTAGCGTTTTCCGGTGCTTTCTTGTGTTATGTGATAGTGGCATTTTTTTGCTCAGCGAAGACGGCGGCTATGATTTTCTAGCGAAGCAACATGATGTGGTTGGTGAGATTCACTTGGGCCAGATTTTGAATTGGACTGTGATTTTATTGATTTTTGGTGGCAGTGGTGAGGTGTTAGTCACAAGTGTTGGTAGTGGTCACATATTATTTTTGTTGTTTGTGATCATTAAATTGATTAATGTGACCAATAAACAAATTGTGATCAATGAAAAAGATAAATTATGACAAAAAAATAATGTGTGACATAAAAATGATTAATTTGTGACTTATAATATTTGTGACTTGTGACCTATAAATAAATTGTGACGTTTCAATTTTTAATTTGTGGCAGATGAACAAATTGTTACTTATAAATTTTTTGAATTGTAATGTTAAAATAATTTGTGATTTATGACCAATGAATAATATGTGACTTACTAATTTTATAAATTTATGATCGATGAAAAAATTGTGACCTATAAAATTGTTGATTTATCATTATGAAATAATTTGTGATCTATAAAAATTTTTATTGTGATTGAAAAATAATTTGTGACCAATTAATTTATAATTTGTGACCAAATTATATGAAATTGTGACTTTAATATATTTAATAAATTAATTTTTAAATAAAATTTAAAAATATCTGAAATTTGAAATTTTAAGCTTAAATTCTTAAATTTGAAATTGGTAAAATTAAACCTTTTAATTATGAAATCTTGAAATCTGTCAACCCACTTTTCACCCACTTGTTTTGTCAAACTAGAATTAATTTAATTAGAATATATGGTATTTTTCTCCAGTTCCGCATATACTGACCAGATTGAAATGGCTAAAAGCCTAAAAAATTATTATTCATTTGCAACCTTAATGTAAATGTATAGCTTGAATTTCAGGTTTTTATTTCACTAAACTTAGGTAAAGCTTAAATTTTTTTAGATCACACATTTCTTTTCTATTCTTTTAATCATAACTACAATTATGGGGAAAGAGGAAATTAACAACAAAAAAAAAAAAGAAAAAAAAAAGGGAAAACTAGAATTCATTGAAATTACAAACAAATCAAGAATGATGAACTTGTAACAGTTGTATAGATTGAGTGATTATCATGCATCAATTCAATATTTGTTTTGTGAATTAGTTGTAACGTTATAATTGTTTTTTTTACTGCAGGGAACGGAAATTCGGAAGAGGTGGACGACGATATTCCTTTAGAGTCCAAAAATGTTGGAAAGAGTGAACTTCGTGGATGATGGAATTGCAGGAATAGACGGTGTGATTGTGCCCGAGGTGAGTATGAAGTTCAATGATGATGGAATTGCATGAGTAGACGGTATGATCCGTCCAAATATGCTCAATACAAATATAAGACTCAATTATTTTCTCTCTAACAAACAAATACTTAATGTCAATATGCTTGGAGTGCAAAGAGCTCCTAGTATTTCGAGAGAAATCAACTGCTGTAGAATTGTCACAAAATATTTTCAACGGCCCCGAAATGGTGTTCACAATACCTAACCTCAAAAAAAATTTATGTAACCATATAGCCTGACATGTAGCCTCATAGCAAGCCACATACTCTGCCTCCATTGTAGAGAAGCTAAAAGTGTCTGTTTGACACTTTTCGAAGAAATAGTTCCTCCTGCCATCATAAAAATATAACTAGAAGTAGATTTTCTGTCATCTAAACAACCTGCAAAATCGACATCAGAATATCTAACTATATCAAGAATGTCAGATCATCGATATGTAAGCATTAGATCTTTAGTGCCTTGCAAGTACCTAAGTACTTTCTTTACAGCCTTCTAGTGAGCCAAACCAGGACCACTCAAGTCTCTCCCAAGTACACCGACAACATAAGCAATATCAGGTCGTGTACATACTTTAGCATACATCAAACTGCCCATAACTGAAGAATATGGAATTGTTTGCATTTGAGTCCTCTCATTATCATCCTTAGGGCATTGAGACTTAGAAAATTTATCACCTTTCACAATAAGTGCTTTTCCAAGTGAAGAAGAATGCATATTAAACCTACTCAAAACTTGATCAATGTAAGTTCTTTGAGACAATCCAAGAACACATCTAGATCTCTCACGAAAAATCTGAATCCCCAAATCATAAGAGGCCTCACCAAGATCATTCACATCAAAATGAGATGACAACATGTGCTTGGTCTCAAGCAAAAGCTCAATGTCATTTGCAGCGAGTAATATATCATTAACATAAAGAAAAAGAAAAATATACTTACTCCCAGTGACCCTCAAGTATATGCATTGATCAACAACATTTTCCTTGAAATCGAAAGAGGCGACAATCTCATCAAATTTTAGGTACCATTGTCTTGTTGATGCCTCATTAATCCCGTAAATAAACTTTTTAAGCTTACATACCTTATGTTCCTTTCTATCTATTTGGAAACCATCTGGTTGCATCATGTACACGTCCTCAAATAAATCTCAATTAAGAAAAGTTGTCTTGACATCTATTTGATGCAACTCTAGATGGAAATGAACCACCAATGCCATAATAATCCAAAAAGAATCCTTGGTAGAAACATGCGAGAAAGTATCCTTATAATCAATGCATTCTCTTTGATTAAAGCCCTTAGCAACAAACCTAGCTTTATACCTTTCTACTTGACCTTCAGAATTATACTTGGTCTTGAAAATCCACTTACAGCCAATTGGCCTATAGCCATGAGATAGTTCAACTAAGTCCCATACTCCGTTTTGACACATTGATGCCATTTCATCATGCATAGCATTCATCCAAAGTGAAGATTTAGGACTATCAATGGCTTCCTTAAAAGATGTTGGATCAAGAGACATACCAACATCAAACTCATGCTCCTGCAAATAATATAATCATCAGAAATTGTTGGTCTACGAATTCTTTATGATCTCCTCAAAACAATGTCATCAGTCCCCATATCTACATCAACCTCAGTGTCAGCGACAGGGTCTTAGACAATAGTATTGGATCCCTCTGTTATTGGTGGTGTTGCCACTGATGGAGGAGTAACCTGAACATGTATTATAAAACGCTCATCCTTAAACTCAACTTCACGTGGTGCAAAACTCCCACTGTCACTAACACCGTCGAAAAAAATAGCTCGATCAGATTCAATAATCTTAGTAACATTAGAAGGGCAATAGAATCTAGAGCCTCTTGATCCCACACAATAGCCAACAAAATATCCAGTGATAGTCTTAGGATCAAGTTTCTTCTGCTGAGAATTATAAGGCTTTAACATTTATAACAACGCCACATAAATAAAACTAATGACATCTGCATTCGTAACTTTTACAAATTAACGTAACCCAGTTTAAAAACACATAAATAATAAGTTGTCCAATAATATTAGTTCAATTAACACAAATACCAAAAAGTAGATACTAATATTAAAACATCGATGATCCATATCAATAATTCATTTGTTTCAAGCAACCTGTATAAAGAAAATGAAATATAAATTAAATGTTATCAAAATAAAATATTTTTTTAAGTATTGGTAATACTTACCAACTATTTGATTTAATCATTAATTGCTTGACTTGTCATAATAAGAAACTATATAAGTATAATTGAAAAAACACAATTAACAAACACAAATAAACTAAAACTTGTTCAACTAATAAGATTTAATAAAAAAAAATATAATATATATTTATTACATGTCTCAATGCTCTCATAGAACTCTGTTTCTTCAATACAAAATCTATCTTGTGAAACTTTCAAAAGTCTAGAATCTTCCCTTAGTTAGGTTTGTGTACAAATTAAGGTTTCAACTATTTTAGGAGTTAAATAACTCTTAAATGGATCAAGAATACGCCCTCAAGTACTAAATGATGATTCAGAAGCAACTGTAGATACAAGAATGACAAGAACATTCCTTGCAACCTCTAATAAAAATTCAAATATTGATTTATTGATCTTCCACCAATGTAAAATGTTAAAATCTATAGCATTAGCATTTTTGGTGGATTCCATTAGATATCGTTGTACTTCATCTTTTCCAGAAAAATTCATTTTGTTAGTTTTCATTTTCTTGTATCTAAAATCAAAATTACAATCATCCCGATCATCATCATCATCCGAACCATCCAACAAAGTGACTTCATCATTAGATTTTGCGCTAACATTTCCACTTCCAATAGCTCCATTCTTTGAACATTGTTATCCTTTGTATTGGTTATATAAAACATACAATAATTTCATGACCTCATTTCCCGCAAGTGAACGGTATCATGAACAAGTAATAAAATGATGAATAGAGTGTCAATCCCACGAGTACTACGTGTTTAATCCAGTTAAAATTAATTGCAACTTTAATCGAATAGCAAACAAATTTTGTAATTTTTTATACTAATTTCTAAATTATCAATTAAACTAATGAAAGTAAGTAAACATGTTTTTTAAATATGTGATATGCATTGATAAAATATCGAATCCCCATTGTTATTCCATTTTTAGTGTAACAATTAAATTGACAATTTGAAATTATTTATAATGGTCAATGTTCCTAATTTAATTGAAAGTCTTTCTCAATAGCGATCAAAACTATTTCCCTCATGTAACTCTTCTATCTCTCGATAAAAGATGCAAATATGATAAATGTATTAACAAGTACTAGAACACCTATTGAAACCATATAAAGTATAGATGTATATCTCTTTTGAGCATTATAATGTTTATTATAATGTGCTTAAACCTATTGTCTCTCTCGATAACAATAAAATTCACTAACAATTCAATTGATGATCTAGCAATTGAAAAGAACGATAAAACGATAATAAACATCCATAAATCAAATCAAATTAAAGTCAAAATAATTAATTAAAAACTAAAAATATCAAAACAAGGGTTCATTTCATCCTAGCAATATATATAATTAGTCTATCATATTGAAATTACAAGAAATCATATTTAAGTGAAAAGATATAACCCGATTTTGATAAATTGAGAAGGTAAAGATAAATCTTGAAATCGTGAATCTCTTCAATGGTTTCTTGATAAATCTCTACTTGCGTCTTTTCTTCTTTGCCCAAAAATCAGGTTTGAATTTTCACTTGATTGAATTCTTACAAATGCCTTTCAATTCTCTCATAAAGATTATGAATTTTCCTCCCTTGATGATAATGATTAATGAATATTGGAGTATAATATGTACATAAGAGCTATCCCATATGTATTCTGCTAGTATGTATTTTTAGGAGTCGAAAATTGGTTGAAAATCACGTCCAAATTGGTTTCCAAAAGAGTTCGAATTGAATAAAAAAAGTTGTCTTCACGCCCAGATTTTTTTTGTCTCTGCACAGCAGACAATATTTTGACCATAACTTTCTCTTTCGATATCCGATTGATGCGATTTGAAGTGAATTAGAAATATAACTCAAAGAACTACAACTTTGAGACAAATAGGAATTTGTCTCAAATAATCTTTCGATAGTTGGATTAAACTCTTTCGACCATTCTTTAACAATCAAATTGACTATGTGTGCTGAACAACGTACATGCAGATAAGAGCCACCTAAAATCACAGTATCATCAATTTTCCAATTCTTCAACTTGTTTTTCACATAAATGATTGTTACATCATTTGTATTTGTATTTGCATTGTCTACAGTAATGGTATACACACGCTCTATTCCCCAATCAAGCAAACGATTTTCAATAAGCTTCCCAAGTGTCTCTCCTTTATGATTTGGAACAATACAAAAACTTAATATCCTCTTGTGCAGTTTCCAACTTATTGATGTCCAACAATCAGTGGTTAAAGAAATCCTTTGTCTATCATTAATAAATTTCATTCTCAATGATTCATTTGTTTCATGGTAGAGATGGAGCACATCTCTAGCAATTGTTTTTCGACAAGGAACCTCAAATCTAGGGCAAAGTTGATGCATAAATTCCTTAAAACCCACACCTTCTACAAAGGAAAAAGCCAATTAATCAATAATAATCATCTTAACCAATGTGTTTCTACACTTTTCTTTATCAAACACCACATACATAATATCAACATCATTGTTTTCTCGAGTGAGTATTGCTTGGTTTTCATCACCCGTTGTGTTCTTATATGCATAACAAGCTTTTAAGTGCTTCCACATACTAGAAATTCCAGATTATTATCTACCTTAAACGTTCTCCCACAATAATTACATTTTGCTCTTTCTCCGCCAAGTACCTTAGTAAAATGATTCCAAATTTCTGACCTCTCAACATGCTGTATTGTGTCTTCCATTTGAGCATGTGAACTGGTATCAATTGACAATAATTTATCAAACTCCTATTAAGTATATAGATACCAAGAATACTTTAAAAAATCCATCAATCAACACTCTAAAGTAATTTATTTTCCACTATGCATGATTAAGTAAATTCCCAACAAATTCTCTAATGCAAAATAAAAATATTATTTAATATTTGAGTAATTGTTCCAAAAAAATCAACTAATATGAAGAAAAATCACCGACGGTTGACAAAAACAAGTTTTTAAAATCAAGAAATAAAAAGATATTCGCATACAACTTTTAAATTGTAGCTAGTCCATGTAACTTATAATTAAATGCATTCAGCGACTCCATTGACGGACCATCAAAATAAGTCTTCTGCAATTCCATAAAGGGCAGCCAAATCAAAATCTAACCCAACTGAAAGCAACAGATAGGACATTTTAAGTCTAAAAACTATCAATAATGCTATTTGTAATTTTGAATGGCGTAAAATTTTATTTTTTCTCAAAAAAGAAAGAAAGAAAGAAAATCAAATCATGAGGAAGCTTACGATCAGTAAATGGAAAATCTATGATCCATTGAGTTGAAATGGAAAATCCAAAGCTCGCCAAAGAAAAACAAGAAATCACCGAGAAAGAAAAGATTCAAAGAAAAATAGAATGGAGGAGTTTGACTGTCTGAGAGAGAAGAGAACTATGTTGGTGACAACCTGTTGCCAGCTAGTAAATAAATATATTATAAATTTTTAAAATTATAAAGAACCAAATACGAATTATTGGGCAGTTTGATGCTTTAGGAGTTGGGCTAACAAAAATAAAAAATTTAAGGATAATAAGGCTAAAATGTTGGACTAACAAAGTTATAAAAAATTAATTTGACTGTATTAATTTGCTAAATTTTTTTAAAAAATTAAAATAATTTAGTGAATTTAATATAAAAAATAAAAAAATTATTTAGATTTGGGTCTTATTCGGTTCTTGATTTAGAACCGAGAACCGACTTAAATTTATCGGTTCTCAATTCGGGTACCCGTTCAGATATTAAACTTATGAAGAACCACTCAGTTTGGTTCAGTTCAGGTTCGGTTCGGTTCGGGAGTTTTGTCCAACCCTAGTTTTTGCTTGAAGTTTCTCTTTGATACAAGCAACACAAGTTTCAAAATTAGAAAAATCCAAATAACCCAATATACCATCGTTAGTCAACATTTTCATCATTTCTTTATAAATATGACCCAATCTTTTATACCACAACATGGAAGAGTTTTCATTGGATCTAGTACGTTTAGAACCAACAGCAGCATTCACAACAAATATACTAGAAGAAGCAGAATCTAAAGCAGGAAACAAATTAATTCTATACAAACCATCATATAATGTAGCAGTACCAACCAAAACAAAATTATAAAAGATTGTAGCATGTCCATTTCCAAAATGAAAACCATATCCACATTTATCCAAACAGAGATAATATTTCTCCTAATAGAAGGTATCGACGCAGTAGCAAACAAATTCAAAACATGCTTAGAAGCCAAAATAAGTCTGACTGTTCCAATATGTTCAACTTTAACCTTCAATCCATTGCCCATATTTACTACTGACTCTATATCAATTGGGCTTCTGCGGTTCTTTAATTCCTGCAAAGAATTTGTAGTGTGAATGTTGCACTAGTATCTAGCCACCAAGTATTAGAAGATACATCAACTAGATTAGACTCAAAACACACTAGTAGTGAATGTATACCTTTCTTGTATAACCAAGCCTTAAACTTCTTACAGTCAACTTTCTTGTGCCAAAAAATATGACATAAGTTACATTTGCCCTTGAAACCTTCCTTCTTATGCTTATTTGGAACACCTACAGTAGCCTGCTGAGAAGGTCTCCCAAATTTCTTCACCTTACTGGAGCTGCTACTATTACTTTTGAAAAATCTATTCTTTCCTTTATCAGCAGTTACCATGAAAGCAACATGAGACTTGACCTTTTTCATCACCTCTTCTTCTTGAGTTACAATAGCGGTCATTTTACTCAAATTCCACACTTCTTTCTGAGCATTATAAGTAGTCTTGAGTGCATCAAACTAAGGTGGTAAGGATTCAAGTACTTGCCATACAAGAAAATTATCTGCTAACTCTACTTTCATTCCTTTCAACTTGTTAAAGAAGGGAGTAAGCTTCATAATGTGCTCTCTGACTCCACTAACCCCATCATAGGTTGTGGTAGTAAGAAGTTTCATCAAAGTTTCCTTTTCTGCCTTAACAAACTTAGTATATTTATTTCCAACGGCCTTAAGATACTCTTTGGCATTATCTGTATTAGATATGCTCTGCCTGATGGACTCGTCAATAGTATACTTCATGATCATAAGACAAGTCCTATTAGAATGCACCCATTGCTCATAAAGAGTATTTTTAGCTGTAGTACTTTCACTAGTGGGTTTGGTAGGTGCATCAACCCTCAAAGCCAAATCCAAATTCATTATAGCCAAATTAATGGTGAGAGACTCATGCCAATCCTCATAATTGGTTCATGTTAGACTTTTGATAGCAGACAAAGAGAGAGACATAGCTGCATTGCCATAAGCTGAGGAGAATACAATAAAAAACCTATCAAACATGTAGAATGATAAATGTGCTCCTATAAATGTATCCAATGGGCAACTTTATGTCCATGCTAGAGTTTTATTTAAAATAAACTCTTAAGCACTATGCTAGAGATCATGACACATAAAAGGCTCTTACGCATGACAAAAACAAAATAATTAAATACAAGAGCTTAATATTACCCACTATCGAGAGGATAGAATTAGGCCACCAAGTGTCAATCACTTAATTATTGTCTATGTCATCCTAAGCATCCTAACAAATAATGATTTACTGATAGGGCAAATTCACTATTCGTATGGATCTTAGTATAATGCCATTAAGCGGAAGTATGAAAATATAACAATCCTGATAGTTTGTCATGCCTTGTCCCACAAGAGGTGAGTACATAGCCATTCCAAACCATCGATATTACAACAAAGTGATATAATCCACATGAACAAAATATTTATTCTACTCAAAAGAGAGTATCCATTTCTTTTATTTAATTAATAAATATGGAGCAATATCACAAAATTCATAAACACATAAAGGGAAATCAATTTTGCTATAAAAGATATCAGTCAACCATTAACCAATACCATAAGCCCTAACCAATGCTTAAAGCTTAAACAATACCCAATGAAAAATTAAACGATTAAATGGGTATAAATTGTAAAATAAAAAAAATAATAGAACGACTCGGTTATAAAAATGAGAAGAAGGCTTTGATATCAATTGTTGAATTAAAGGAATCTAATAATCCTCTCTCAATTTCATAGCATGTATTCAACAATATAAAAAAAAAATAAAAAATCATACCTCCAATAGCTTGTGGTTGACTTTCCATTTGATTGTTTAGGCTGCAAAAGATGAAGAACTTTTCGATAGAGAGAACTACTCTCTACCCCTTTAACTTTAGAAACCGATATCCTCCCGAAAATCAAGAGGCAAAATGTCACATGTATATATAGAACTCAATGGGCCAATTCTATATTAAATGGGATAAGAGTAGGGGCCTCCATATGTGTTTATTAAAAAAAGGGTACATCCCATTATGGGCTCAATGACCAAAATGTCAATGTTAGTCCATTTAATAGAAATACATTACAACAATAGGTATCAATACAACACAAAAATGTGTAAAATGTTGTTAGATAAAGATTTTGATAAAAAAAAAATGATATGTATGATTAAAAAGTTGATAAAAATTGTAGATCCCATAAATATTTAAAGCTTCGGTTACAATTTTATTTTATTTTTTAGTTATTAAAAAAGGAAAGTAAATTTGTAATTTACAAGACTTCAATGAAGAAAATGAACGGCTTGATTGTTTTCCATAACATTTGCTTGATCTGAGAGGCACTACATCAAAATGAGAGGATATGATTATTTTGCACAAAATATTTAAATTGAAAGAAAGGTGGTTAGAGATTGTTTGGTGTGGATTAAAATCAGATTTTTAGTGGATTGTGAGAGAAGTTTTTGAAATGTATGGTTGAAAAGATGTGTGACTTATGAAAGTTGTGGTTGATATTGATTGTTTGACTTTGATTTAAATTAAAATCAAATTTTAATCTGGGTCACACAATCCCTTAACGAAAGGTCAATAGTCCTCTTCGGACTATGATCCCATTTTGCTTTTCATAAAATACTCTTACAATATTTATTTTCTTCCGTAAATTTCACCATAGAATTGATGCGTGACATGAAAAGTGTAAGTAAATACTACCAATTAAGTCATATGCAAATAGCTTTCATCATATTATTTTCCTAGTTGGAATAAAATCTTTAAAAAATTTAATAAATATTATTAGTAGACGTGATTTTTTTTTATTTGTTTCCTAATCGAGTTGATAAAATTTGTGAGTAATTTACAATACCATTTCTAGGTCAAACACCACATATGTATATTTAATGGGAAAAAAAAAAATCATGAATTTATTGTGGTAATTAGATTGGTGAATAAAGTGTGATCCGCATGATATAGTTTAACTGGCACGCAAAGGATAAAGCGAACAGTTTATGTTAACTGATTCACGCCTTGACAGGTACTAGTCTCCATCATTAAACTGCCAAAAGCGTGTGATCCTTAATCCTTTCTTCGACTCCACCCCACGTATCAAACTTTTTTTGAAAAACAATCCCCATATGAGAAACATTCCTCTGCTCCTCCAGTACTCGCCGTTTAAACGTGCCCATCCCCTATTGGTTTAAAATCTTTTACAGGTCAATTTGAACGGAATTAATTTAGCCAACGTTTGACCTTTGTAACAACGTGATGCCTCCGATAATAGGTTATCACATAGAATGACTCTGGTTGTCATATATAGAAGATTTTCCTTTATTGATCTTGCTATCATATATAAAACATTACCGTACGTAGAAGATTTTCTCTTGTTGTATTACCTTGTACAATACATTATGTTTTACTATACAATTATTATAGAGAATAATAAGAATATCATTCTTAATATGGTAATCCAACAGATTCCTCTATTGTCATTCCCAGGTTCACCAATGACGTTTCTTCTTCATATTTTGTTTATTCTTTATATTCTATTACCGCTGTTCTCTTTTCTCATCTCCAATGGTGATAACTATCTACAGTGGAGTCATTCTATGCGAACGTCCTCATGTCAAGAATAAGCTTGTCTGTGTTGATGGGTCATTGAAGAAACATATGGACGTTATTGTTGCTCGACTTTGAAGTCATTGTTTTGATATGGTCTTAACTTGGCTACTCAACAATATTGACCGCTTCATTACTTCAAAAATCCTAATGAAGTTTGGCAAGACTTGGAGTACCTTTTTTCTTAAGAGCAATAACCCTGATTTTAATTTAAACCGAACAGTGGTTGGTTACTATACATATTTAGAAACAATATAGTCTATGTTTGAGTCCAATTTTTGAGAAAATAGAATTTGTCATAGTGACTTTTTGATGATTATGTGATTAAAAAGTAGGAAAAAAATTTAAGTTTATGTGCAAAATTATTTTATTAGAAGAATATATGATTAAAAATAAATTTGAAGAAAAATCAGGCGCGGAATAATGATATTGGATCAAGCAGAGTCGAGAGTCAAGACAGATGTATAGAAAATTTGCGTGGACGCAATCCAGTGGATCTTTGCTCTTTAACCAAAAAAGTGAACTTCCGGATTAACCCTCCCAATTGGAGTCACGTGATACTGCGCGTATGAAACCGCGTAACCCGTCACCATAAATACACCCACTGGCAACCCCTTCAAATGGAAAAAATATCTGTTGTTCATTGAATTTCTCTCTAAAAATGGAGAAAAACTCGAAAAACCCAGCGATCTTGTTAACCGAAGCAGAAGAAGTTGAAAAGGTATTCGAGAAATTCGATATCAATGGAGATCACAAAATCTCGTTGTCAGAACTCGGAGAAATTGTGAAGGCGCTCGGCTCGAAAACTGGAGAGGAGGAATTGAAGCGCACAATGTCGGAATTAGACACAGACGGCGATGGTTCCATTGATATTAACGAGTTTAAGGCATTCTACTGTGGCAGTGGCGACAATAAGGAGTTGAAGGATGCATTTGATTTGTACGACAAGGACAAGAACGGGAAAATCTCGGCGGGTGAGTTGCACTCGGTACTCAAGGACCTCGGTGAGAAGTGTAGCCTCAAGGACTGCCGACGAATGATCAGCTCCGTCGATGTTGACGGCGACGGGTGCGTTAACTTCGAAGAATTCAAAAAGATGATGAGTAGGTAGGCCTTCGTCATAGCATGTGATTCAGGATTTCTGAATTCTAATTTTACTTCTCTGTTCTATTGCAATAAGTAACTTTTAGATAGTGGTATCAGGTGAATGAGTATATTCACAGAATCACAATTACACTTCACCTTCTTTCCTTACCGTATTGTTCTATTTTGCCTGGTTATGGAAGGACAATTGTGAAATACCACCATTGCATCTGCAAATAGTTTAGGTCAATCTATTAATAAAAGTGTTAGCAGTAAAACTGATGGTGGAACTATTGCGATTTTAATTCAATGAACTAAATTTTGTTGATAATTCAATGGAATATGATCCAATAAATCTAAGAAAAATTGTATGGTTTTTAGGACTTTAATGGATTTTTGATGTATGTTGCATAATTATTCAGCACGGAATTGAAAAAGCGGATTGAGATTGAAAGAGCAAATCTTTTGAGAAAAGTAATTCTTTAATTTTTTAATATATAATTACTTAATTTAATGTTTTTTGTTGAGATGTCATTACCCTGCACATGGAGCTAACAATTTTTAGGACACAACATTAACAAGTTAGAAAATTTACGTTCGAAATTTTACAACACTCATTTAAACGTTTATTTTAATATTCGTTTTGTCGTAGTTTGGCAAATCTTCGGCCATGTCACAATTTTGGTTGGCCATGTTGACCGACAAATTTATACATAATTAATGGCTTAACTGAAGGAACTTTGGAAGGTTGGAGGCTATTTATATGGAGGATAAAAGCATTTGTACAGTCCTGTAAATTTGCCCACATATTGAGTGTGGGCTGCAAAATTTACCGTCCATTAAGGACGGTAAATATAGCACAACTCTTATATGGAAAAGAATTTAATGACTAAAATGAACTATTTTCAAGACGACATATGTTTCATCCAAAGCAAAAGTCTCTCGTACTCGACCTATTAATTAGTGGGGGTCCACACTAATGAGTGTGGGCTGTAAAATTTACAGTCCATTAAGGATTGTAAATGTAGCACAACTCTTATATGGAAAAGAATTCGATGACTAAAGTGAACTACTTTCAGGACGACATATGTTTCATCCAAAGCAAAAGTCTCTTACTCGACCAAAAGAAGGCATTCTCCTTTTCCAGCGAAAGCCATGGCACAACGTGTCACTGATTGGAGAAGCGGTATAGAAAAAGAGAAGTTTTAAACTATATTTTATTAGCATAAAAAGTGTCGTGAAAAATAAGTAAACCGTAACTTACTTTAAAGTACTTCCAACCTTAATTCAAGAAATATGGAAATCTTTACAATTGTCTCATTTCACAGCATGACGGGTGGATGACGGCCTGGCTTCTCATGGGCAATAGCACTAATAAATAATAATTCATTATGCATGCAATTTATATCACATGCTTGCCAAATATCTTGCGCTGGCCATGTTACGATGCTTTGTCATTTCCAGGCAGGATGAACTAAAATAAAATATTTTATTTTATCGTTTTAAAGGTCACACAACCTTGTAATGTATAATACGACCTTTTTTTAATTTTTAATTTTTTTTTTATCAAGCCTTTGAGGGAAGATATTAAGAACAATTCCATACAATCTGAGATATTGGAAGGAACAAATTAGGCTAAAATATGTACACGAAAGTGTGGTTCACAAGACAGTTTCCAACTATCGCTATACCAACAAACCAGTCGAGATCTTCGAGCAAGTTTCTAGTTTGCTTAAAACCCGATTGAGCTTCCTACTCATGCTATAACCTACCGCCTTAGACAACAAAAAAAGAGGCGCCTCACATGAAATCAATGCTGCATGAGACAATCTTTATGAAGATGTGAAGTGGCTCGTGGCACACCACGCTCATGGTTTGCATTGATGTCAACATCTACTTGCAAGAAACCTGCCGCCTCAGCAATAAGGTGCGTCACCTCCTGAAACCTCTTTTCTGATAGAGAAACCTCAGAAAGAAGTCTCCAAGCATATTGTTCAGTTGCTTCGTCGTAATCCTTTCTTCTCTTAAGCACTAT
Organism: Fraxinus excelsior; assembly: GCA_019097785.1. NCBI lineage: Eukaryota > Viridiplantae > Streptophyta > Magnoliopsida > Lamiales > Oleaceae > Fraxinus > Fraxinus excelsior. The sequence goes on along the minus strand of CM032628.1, from coordinate 5,615,887 downwards.
GTGTCCACTGATTTCCCAAACAGCGGGATTCACTTGAGTGTCCAGAAGCTCCTGTCCTACTTCTCCAAGTGCTTGTTTCTCAGCATAACACTGGCATTTCATCAAGAAAGTAACAATTAGCTTCCAATGCAATACGGAAATATATTGATGTGCATAAATTGATTAGGACATTCAGAACTTCAAAACCAAAAATAGTCTCAGAATTATACGTGCATATAGGAAAATTCGTGCTACATAATATGTGATTCATTTTTACCGAGTGTGATACATTAATCAGTAAAAGTTGTTCTACTAAGTTCATATAGTATGTACCGCAAAACCAACATTCCCGATGGTTAAATAAGCAGTAAGAAACATCAGATTAAATGCATATCGAAGTTACCACGTATCATTCTTTGCACATATTTACGAGTGTGGAAAAACCATATAGTCCATGTTAAACGAGACTTGATGATGCAGGATTATTGATAATTCAAGGTTACGAAATTCTGAGATTAAGTTACCTGAGGTAGCAAAAATATTCTTCTGCCACAATCAGTTATTAGTACGTTGAAAGGAATATTATTATTTTGGAGGAAAACACAGGAATCGGCAACTGCATCAGATAAATCGCGCAACGTGCATCCACCGTCAAAAACAAGACCAGAAACAGGATAATCCAGTAACTTAGATACTATCACTCCAGTATTAGTTGGTCCCTTGCTGGTCATTAATCTGCAAGTTGATGCTTTCTCTATTGGTAATGGAAATGACAAGTAATATGCCTGTCAACACACATTTCAAAAAATTATTAAAGTCACGCAAAGAGCTTAGTGACAAATCACATTGAAATAAATAACAGAATGTCTGCTTTATCACCTGGAAGTGGAGGTGATTGATGGTGGCAAATGCACCCAAACTATTATAACCCACTCGGAAGGCGGGATCTGCTGTTTCTCTAGCTAAGTGAAGGGCAAGCAAGAAACTTTCATGATCAATCCTCTGCGGGAAGCAATCAAGAACATGAGGTATCAGAAGCACATGCCCATACTCAATAGGACTCACCTGAAAAAACAAAATGCAGGCACTCTATAACTCAAAAGTTACCATATGACATTGTATTCAACTGATATTAAGCAACAAAATAACTCACATTGATGGCAACAACACTGGGTGAGCCAGAAGCAGCATCAACTGCTGAACTGGGGAGGCAATGCATCTCATTGTCATTGCTTGGTTCAAACCTGAAGAGGACTTCCTCTTGTCCCACTTTTGTAAAATTGAACTTGTTATCATCAAATGTCTGAAGAACCTGATCAACACGAAACTCAGTTGCTCGTTTCTTAAGGTGACGCCCCTCGTTTAGCTGTGCAATAAAACCATATCTGCCTGGAATGACCTTTGTCTCACAGGTGGTCACATCATACCTAAAAAGGCCCCTACTCATGCGCTCCTCCCACTGTCCCAGCAACAAATTATTCAAAAAGGACATTGGAGGTACTCTTCCACAAGACAAGTCAATGCCATTCTCAACCATCTCGTGCTCCAAATTCTTGAATGCATAGGTAGGCAGCTTGGAAACTGAAAATGCACATAATCAATTCAATTGAACAAGATATCTTAGAATGCAATTCAAAAAAAAGCAATCAGACATTTCTCTTCACGGTCCAATGGATTGCTAGATTTTTGCATGATGTTTACATGTCAAGGACAATTATTCCAGTTGAACTGCTTAAAAATTAAAGCTTTTATTGTCTTCAAATTATAAAACCAGAAATAAATATGCACAATATAAGACCTCTCTTTTTTCTAAACTTGGTCAATATTAAATTATTCAAAAATATTATACACACACACACACACTGATGACACCGGTATTAATAAGCTAAAAAGTAAAAACATACCAGGCAAGCAGCACTTTCCAAGGCAATTGCGGCCACAACCTTGATCCTTGCTTTCCAGGTCCTCAAATGACGCACTCTCTTGATAATTAGAGACCACTGTTGGCACCCGTTTTATAGTCAACATTCTTTCTGTATACATCCCTTTTCGTCCTGGATCTTTGCGTATTTATACGCGTTCGCGCGACTTTCTATTCTATCGCTTAAATTTCAAAAAGGGAACAAAAATTGCTAATTCAAAATATATAGAAAATCAAATCGATAAGTTAGTAGGCGGCGGCGGCAGAGGAAGACAGGAAAAAGCCACCGCCAGCAAGGAAGAGGAGATCGAAGGGGCAGACGCCTTCGGAGGGTAAAGCACCCCGGCCGCCGTGTGGGGACGGGATTCGGTGCTTGTCGTTCACCTTAGGATTGAAAATTACCTCGTGTTGAATTGTTTGAGATTGGAAAAAGTAACGGATGGGTTCAAGAAAAGCCGTGATTAAAAAAAATTTTGATTGGTATTTAATTGCTTATATATGGTAAGTATGAGCATTAAATTCCTGGAAGATATTGTATATCTGATTTTGCATTCATGGAGATTAGGGAATGGCATTCCGTTAGTTTCTCTCCTTCGCGCGTGATAATTCAACTGCTTCGTTTTCTAGTGCCATTGGCTGTCAACTTTCGTAGGAATTCCAGAATCTTTGTCGGAATTTGGCAAGTTTTTAGCACAAGAAACCAGAAGCCCACATCCATCGGTTGGGCCACATAGGCTACTTATTTCAAGCAGATTATGTGACGCTTAACATGACTTAAAAAGTTCAACATCCTATATAACAATATTCATTTTTAATATAAAAAAAAGTCAATTGAGTTTTTCAATCCAGGTCGAGCATCACATAAATTGCACATGATAGATTGTGCCTATTAATAACCTTATTCGTTGGATTTGTTGATTCGAAATAACTGAAATCTGAGAAGTCTCGAATTCCTAAAGATTTTGATATTTATATTTATAAGTTTCAAATATACTAAAAATTTATTATAATTGCTACAATTAAAGAAGTTTATAATTCCACAAGTGATTTGAGACACTTAGAATTTAATTAAAGTACAAGCTCGACTTGAGATCCGACAAAAGCCATCATAATTCTCAGGGGTTTCTTTTTCCTTTTTGTCAAAGAAATACTATACCTAAAGACGAACAAAATACCGATGTACCATCCCAGTTGATATCTAAATAGACATTTCCACGAGCCTCTCTTTATTCTCAACTGATGGTTTCTCAAACACGTTCATATGCATGAATATGTACCAATTCATTGAAATTATTATTAAGAAAAGTTGATGAAGAACAAAGAAAAACCAGCAACAAGAATCTACCAAAATAGAAGGTTTGAACATAATCATGAATCATTGCCTTCAAATGATATTTACTGTCATTAGAATAAGTGCTTGAAGACTTTTAAAAGAAAATAGTTTGTAGAAATAAACAAACTTGGAAAAGGAACTTTTATTTTTAAGATAAATAAAGAGAATGAGTTTGATCTTTGCTTTTGGAAGTGAGTGAATGAATTCAATGTTTTTGGATGTGTTTTCCCAACTTGAGTATGCTATGTGAGGCACTGTACATTGCACAACATACATGCGACTCGCGATAGCTATTACTCTTACATCATTTTTCAAAATCAAAGACCAAACTAATTTTCTGTATTTGTTCTTAAAATTTCATTTTTCAAGTTCGTTTTGGATTAATATTTGTTTACTCTTACTAACTATTTACCTTTGAAAGCCTTCAAACACTTATTCCCGATGGTAACAAATATTGTTTGAGGACACAGATTCATAATCTTGTCTAAACATTCAATTTTGGTGGATTCTTGTTGCTAGTTTTACTTTGTTCTTCATCAACTTTTTCTCAACAATTATACTCCCACAATTTTCTTCAACTGCTTGTGTTAGTAGTTTTTTTTTTCTTTTTACTTTCATCTACAATATATTTTCTGTAATTTGGTTTGACTAAAAATCATATTTTTAGTAGATTCTCATAAAAGTTAATGAAATGTGTGGTTAAAAAATTGATAAAAGTTGTAAATTTCATGAAATGTGTGGTTAAAATTAATTTTAACTTTGACTTAGAATTATCAACTTTTTTTTTTTAACTAAATCAAACGGGACTTCCATCCCGTAGAGATAATCCGACGGAAATTTGTTCTACTTAGAATCAGAAAAAATTTCAAGTCAAAAAAAAAAAAAAAAAGAGGAAATTATTCTATTGTAAAAAGAAGAATTGACAAGAATGCAAAGGAAGATTCATTGAGATAAGAGTAAGAAAAGGCAAAAGAATTCATCACTTCTCGAAAGATGAGTATGTGATTGGTGTGTTCTGAGTTGAGTTAATAGGAGGTCACGTGTTCGAATGTTGGGGACGAGACAGAAATTCGTGAGGGATAAGATATGTTCAACCTCTCTCATAATGGACAATAAGTAAATTAACAACTTGGACATAGAGAGCAGGTTGTTACAAATGCAATAAAGCGAGGTGTCATGCAAATGTACAAAACTTTCAAGGTACGTAACACTTAGGGTGTGTTCGGTAGACATTAAAATCGGATTAAAATTGAAAAAACTAGCCATTATTTTTTACTTTTATTAGACGAGTGAGACCCAATAATTGCTATATTTTCAATTTTAATTGAATTTTAAGCACGACCAAACACACCCTAAATGTGAATGATGGCTTTGCCAACTGGTTATTGGAGTACGAGAAAGCTCTTAAGGCCATCCAAAGTCCAGATATCTATGCTGCTTTAGCAGTTAATGTATCAAATTTGGTGGAGAATTGCCTTCTTTAGACTAATTATCAATTGAGGAGGCTGGCTAAATTTAATTAATTGTAAGATATGGTAATAAGATTAGATAATGCTTTTGTTATGAACGTATAATAGTGTAATTGTATGATATATTCTTTTTGTTGTCATCTCACAACAACTCAAATGCTCACAAGAACATTTTAGGGGGGAAAAAAATAAGAAGAAAAGATTCACTATAAGGTAGTCGATAGAGTTGGGGGACGGGGAAGGGAAGAACAAGGGAGGAAACATTTAAGGAAGTCCGAAACTGCTTGGATATCAAAATTCGAAACAAAGAATCAAATAGGATACCTGAAAGAGTTGGAAATCTGCAATACTTACAGTATTCAACAGTAAGGCAAATTTAGATTCTTAGATAAGCTTATGAAGGTAAAATCAACTCTAAATTCTCCTCGGATAACAATTATCAAGGAGGAATGTAAAAGGAATTCTGCATCTGACTTCGATTTACGAGTATTTTAACTAGGAAACAAATCAATTAGTTCTGTACAACATGACACTATAAATCACACAACAAACCCCTGGACTACCCTGGGATTCCTATCCACTGCAACTGCAGTTCAATTTCACCGCACTCGACATTTCTAAGTCTCAAAAACATATGTTGGATTACTTTGTGATTTTCCCAAGTAATAGGGCTTTCTTCGGCTAGGCAGTTTTGACGGTTTGTTTTTACTTTTGTGGTTACGGTTCCACTTGGAATGTTGTGTAAGCGCATCCTTAAAACTTGGACAAATGTTTTGATGTCAAATTCTGCATCCCCCATCTTGTTGTCTGGAATGAATGTATCTCTATCATAAACTTCCTGTAATAAATTTAAAGCACCTATCATAAGAATCACTAGAATATTGCATAGAGATCCATTTTTTTTAGGAATTCAAGGGAGAAATTTGATGTGCTATCGTTAGGGATGGCAAAAAACCTCGTCGGCTCGGACGGCTCGGGCTCGACTTGGAAAAAGCTCGAGCCTAGCCCGGCTCGGACTCGGTTACAACGAGCCAAGGCTCGGGCTGAGCCTCATTTTTTTGGCCAGGCTTTGCTCTGCTCGGGCCAAAAAAAGTTCGGCACAAAAAAGCTCGCGTTAAGCCCGAACTTTTTTCTTTAATTTATAATACATATAAACCATACAAATTTTAAATTTTTTAAGTAAAAAATGTAGATTTGACATTAAAAAAAATAAAAAACCAAGCCCCAGGCTCGGCTCGACTGGCCCGCTAAGGCTCTGACCAAAAGCTCGGGCTGAGCTTTATTTTTTTGACCGGGCTCGGCTCGGCTAGGGCCAAAAAAAGCTCGGAACAAAAAAGCTCGAGCCGAGCCCAGACTTTTTTTTTTTTGGCTCGGGCTCTACTCGGCTCGGTTCGTTGACATCCCTAGCCATCGTAGGCACCAAAAAATAGTCTTTAAACCTTTAAAACTAATATAGCAATGGAAGTAAGGGTCAATCCCACGAAAAGTGTGTAATTCAGTATTTTATACTCCGTACAACGATTGAGGGTTTTTGTGTGCAAATAATTGTAAATAACGCAATTAATAACAATGAAAATTAAATTAACGAAAACAATCAAAAGACTAACCTTAGTCCAAATCAATATCCACCTTTGAAAATTCACAATTGATCATAGATATAAGGATAATTCAATTCGTATTTTGAATATTCACCGTTGGAATTATTTTCCTATCTCTCCTTATTTTTAGTTAGTTAGAAACCAGTATTCTAATTAACCTTAATTATTAAATAACCTCAGACCAGCGCTCAAGATTTAATTTAATAACAATTTTACACAATAGGGAAATCGATGAACTAGATAACACAAACACCAACGGTTGCATTCAATCTATTTAAATATTCTTCTTAAGATTCAATAACCTCTATCGCAGAAAATCATCAAATTCTAGTGATTCACAACTTAAAGGAATCAAACAATTACGGATTTGATATTTAACTTAGCGGTAGATTGCAATGAATAATAAACTAGTAGGCCTCCTAGCAATTAAACATAACAATCATGGAAATAAGTGCACAAGAATATTTAATACTAAAAAATATGAATTAAATTGAGCAAAACTATTTAGATCTCATAATATGTGGTTCCAAAACTTTAATCTCCTTCGACCAAGTGTAAAAATTTAGTTACAATTTATGAATCTAAGAAAAAATAGAGAAGAATAAAGTTGGAGGGGTTCTCCTGTGTTTTTGCCTCTTTAGATCTATTTATACTTCTCTACACTTCTTGACCAATTTTGAGTCTTTTTTCTGGAGTTTTCGCGGTCCAAACAATAAAAATCTAAAATTTGTGGCCGCGAGCGGCGCTTGAGCAGTACAGGACAGCGCTTGGGCGCTGAAAATTTGTTAAAAATTGTGTTTTCTTGGCTAGTGCAACGCCTAAGAGCTGAGTTCGTAGCACCTGGGCTCTGAGTTTATGTCCACTCTGCGTCTGCTTCAGTATTTTTGTCATAACTTTTCCTTACGATGTCTGATTGAGACGATTCAAGATATGTTGGAAAGATAACTCAAAGGGCTAAAACTTTACTTCAGATACCATCTCCGAATTCGATCATTTACCATGTCAAAAACTAGTCTCCAAATGGGGCTGAAAATTGTTACAAAACTTTTCAGTTTGAAAGTTGATATGTGATAATATTTCATTTCTTTGACTCCTTCCTTAATCCAAGTGACCTCTAACACTCTCAGGTCTTCTTCGTGAGGTTCGATACAACTTTTGAATATTTTCACTTTGGTTCCCGAACTTTCGCTTTCTTTCATTTTGGTCATTTTCCCTTATTTCTTTCAAATTACGCCATATCCATCGAATTGCCACCTAAACCAAAATATGAGAATACTAAGTACATTTAGGCATAATATAATCATATAAGCGCATTAAATAAAGATGTAAAATGTGTATTTTACATTCCTATCAAAATTTGATGAGCTAACATATGTAGCAACTGATCCTAACATTGCAATGTATTGGGAGAAAAAAGAAGACGAAGAAGTTATCAACTAGATTGGAAGATTTGGATCAGTAATAGATAAAGTGAGTTCTTCATTCCACTCAGGATTGACATTCTTTTTCACAACACGAGTCTTCAGTTTCTGTTCCATTATACACAAAGTTAGCAATTTTGGCTAAATTTCCTGAAAGGTTGAAACTCATGACTAAGGAATTGAAAAATCTTTTGTTTACGTTATTTGCCATCTTAACAATGATGTAAGGATCCGATCACTGTTTCTAGCATCTCTTTTAGCAAGGTTTATGCCTCTGAGGACGTTACCCAACAAGTTTTCCATATTTAGCAAAAATATGTTCAGATGAGAGAATGAAAACAAAACTTGGTTTTAAATGCTTATGGAAAATTAAGAAAAATGGATGACTAAGAGACTGAGAAAGATCGAGGTTTTGTTAGGGTTGGTGGTGGATTTTATTTTATACGACAAGAGGTGGCAATGGCTCGGCCCATACTCGGGTGAGCTTGGCTTCTGCTCGCACGAGCCGAGCACGCAGCTCATCACCCACGAGTCGATGGGTGATCGACTCGTGGGTTTTTGGGCGAGCTCGGCTCGTGCTCGGGCTAGCCAATGGATCGGCTCGTACGATTTTTTTTATATAACTATAATTTTTAAACTATTAAATTACGAAATTTAAAAATATATATATACACAAACATTATTTAATCTTTTTTTTAAAATATATATTTTTCAAAACAATTTTAATTTTTAAAATAATAAGAACAAAATTTTATTTGTTGAGAAATGAGAACTTAAAGAAAAATATATATAAACACGTTTTGTAAACAATTTTTTAAATATACTTTTTTCAAAACATTTTGATTTTTTACAATTAAAAAAAGAAGATAAATCATCCTCCTTTATCCGGGTTTGAGACCGGCTACTTCAATTTCGAGTAAGCGAAGTTAAAAATTGTACACGAACAATTTGTTACGTATACAATTTTTTTAAAAAAAATTATAAAGGTGTGAAAATAAAATATTGTGATGAATGTGGTGAAATTAAATATCACTTACTTGGTTACATGCAATTTCGACATATTTATCTTGAATTCGATAATTAGCGTCTTCCCAGTTCTTTACGCACATTAACACTTTCAAAATATCTTCTTTTAATCGACTCCTAACCTCAGAGAGAACCATCTTCCCTGCACTAAAAGCAGACTCCGAAACTTTAGTGCTAACCGGAGGTGTTAGTAGATCTTTTGCCATTGCAGAAACTACTAGCTATCGACGTTCGTTATTTCGTCAGAATTCAATGATATATTCTGAACTTTTACTAGTTGTTTTGTTAGTAGGCAAATGTTGACTAATGTAATCAATTAATTCATATAGCAACGCATTTGAATTTTGACTACGACTGGAAGTTTGAGTACATGCAGTGGAAGCCAAACTACTACTACTAGAGGAACCACAAGCATATGCAGTTGCATCAAATCTATACGAGTGCATGCTTTCAAATAAATTCAAAATTTCAGCATCGTCATCTGTTATATTAGTGGGAGGAGTATGTGTGGGTACACGATTAATATGTGCACCCATTCGTGAAGCATATAATTCATACATGTCATGGAACGTCATTTCCAAATTTCTATAAGTAACATGTGTATTAAAAGTTAAAGCATTTGACATTTGATCAATTATAAATTTAGTATCCGATAAATTATATCAGGTGTCCATGACACATGCTAAATGAAATAACATAGGTAATTTTTCCTAATATTTTCTAAATTTCAATTCCATGAAATATATAACAGCATGAAAATCGGGATCATTTTGAAATCTCGCAAAAGCTCTAGCAGTTATATAAAGACGTTCAAGAACTATACAATTAGTGAGATAATAAATACCAGACAATATATTTGTAGACTCATAAAAACTTGTCAATTTTTTTTTTAATTTTAAAAACTATATTCCAATCGGATTCACTCAAAATAGTAGTATCGTCTTCATCTATAACATGTCTATTGTTATAAAATTCAGTAATATACGCTTCATATCATTCACATGATTTTAATAATAAGTACGTTGAGTTCCATCTATGGCCTACATCGGTAATAAAAGTTTTCGTATCCGTCATCCCAGATTCCTGCATAAAAATTCTCTAATCCTTGCTTTCTACTAGGTGTACAAGTGATATACATAAGTGTATTCCTAATTCGGTTAATTTCATCCTTAACATGTTTTAAACCATTTTGTATTATTAAATTAAAAATATGACATACACATCGAATATAAAATAAATAGTCACCGAAATCGGGTTGAAGTACTTTGTGCAATTTATCGATAACAACCTTATTTACAGTAGCATGGTCGAACGTAAAAGAACGAATTTTACTCTCGCATTTATATTCTCTAATTATTAACATAATAGCATTAAATATAGTATGAGCGTTGTGTTGTGCGGATACTCAACAATTCTAAAAGCAATAATTTTTTTTATGCATGAGCTAAAGTGTGTCTATATAGTGTGTAGTTGCAGCTATATAACCCCTCTTATTAATCCATTTCCACATGTCTGAAGTTAAAGATATCACACCCTCATATTTTTTTCAAATCCGAAATCAATAGTTGCTTTGTATTAAGAAAATATACAATTGTATCAGATGAAGAATATTTCGACTTACCCCTTGGTACCTCGGTTGAAGATATCTTTTGACGTAGTTAACGAAATGTTGGTTGTCCGCTATTGCTAGTGGCAACTCGGCCGCGGCAACGAACTTCACCATTCCCGTTCGAGCTTCCTCATCTGAATACATCCATGTAGAAAGTGGCGTAGTAGTACCACCAGCTTCAGGAGTACCAAATAGTAGTTGCGTTTGACCAGCTGGAAGAAGCCCATGTTTGGCCGAACATGATTTGTAGTGACGGTTGAGGTGGGTGGTTCCAATACCTTTTCGCCATGCCAGTCGTTGTTGGCAGTATTTACATACCGCTTTGGTTTTTGGAAGTCCATCGACCACACAACCAGTGAGAACTAATTTGAAATGGTCGCAACATTTTGCATGTTTCTTCCTCTTTCTCTTTCCTCTTGCATCGGGAATATTTAATGTATGTTCTTTATCTTGTTCCAAATCAATTGGAACAATAGATTCAATATCAACGTCATCCAAATCAATCGGATGACTATCACGAACGTCGAAATTTTCAATATTTTATGGAATTGGTAATTCATTGAAACTGGAGAATTCATTCTCAAATTGATTTTGGGCAGATGTTTGTGTTTCATTCTCCATACCGAATAAATTTTCAACAAATGATCGTGAATCCATTTGTTATGAATAATAGAAATTGAATGTAGAATTGAGAAGTGAATGAAGATTATGTAATAGTGATGAAATGAATTGTAATAATGTAAAAAAATGTAGTAGATGATTATAGAATGAATGAATGATATTGTTGATAATTGATAAATGAAAATTGAAGAATGTAAATTGTAGAGAGTATAAATATAGTAAATAATGAGAGATTGATATTAGTGGAAACAAATTGTTGATTATGGTGGGTATTTATAGATGAAAGTTTATGAAATTAAAAAAAAAAATTCAGTGACCGTTCAGCTGAATGGTCACTGAATTTATTTCAGTGACCGTTCTAGTCACTGAACTTTTAAATTTTTTTTATATAATAAACGAGCTAAGTGGCTCGTGGCTCGTGGCTCGTGGAAATGACGAGCCAACGAGCTTGCTCGTGGGTTGCTCGTCGAGCCGCTCGTTACTATTACGAGCCGAGCAAGCTCGGCTCATGCTTGAGCTTGTTTTTTGATGAGCTCGAGCGGCTCATGGGCATGAACATTACGAATTGACGAGTTGCTAGGCTCAATTAACACCTCTAGATATACACATATTTGTACAATTATTCAAACTGTACGCTATCAAAAATGCGGTTCCCAAAAATCAGGAAAACTGACTTTCACAAATAATTACACAAAATTTCTGAGGAAAAGGAAGTAGTTTTAGAATGGGGGTGTTATATTGTTGCCACAATTTTTATTTGATACATCACATTTTAATTACAATTAAACTTTTCAATCTTCAGATTCTTTACTCATTGTAAAAATTATTTTCTTAATTTTTTTCGTCGATTCTTATTTTCAACCTTCCATTAATTAATATGTTTCGTCGTTGATAAAAATTTGTGTTAAAATATTTTGTTTTCATATTTTGAAATAAAGGAAAAATATATTTTCGCAAGTTTAATTTATTTATTTTTTAAAAATTTGAAGGGAAAGTAAGTTATTTTATGTCATTTCAACGGACTTTTAGACATGAAATTATTATCGAATACAAAATACTTTAACTAATGAAAAGTTTGATGATAAGAATGACATGAAAAATCGTTAGAGGCATAAATGTTATGATGAACAAAGATTAAGAACTTTAAGCACAATTAAAATGTGATTTAAGAAATAAAAATTGTGGTGCAAATATATATATGCTCAATATTGATTCGAATTTTTTTTATTAATTGACCAGAATTAGCCATTTAGGCAGGGAAACAACGATATGTCACATGTTAAGCAAAAAAAAAAAAAAGGCAGAATGATATCGTAACTAAGGCTTATCTAATAAGACTTCAAAAAATTCAGGCCTTGTTTGGTACGGATTAAAATCGAATTTTAATTTAAGTCAAAATTAAACAATCAACATTAATCACATCTTTCATAGATCGCACAACTTTTCAACCACACATTTTAAAAACTTCTATCACAATGTTGTTTCTGAGATTAATAAAGTTATTTTTGAATATATTTAAATAATCATAATTAAGGGTGTGTTTGAGCCACATTATTTTGGAATAATGTATTTTGAAAAAGTAGATCGATGGAGAATGTGTGGTTGAAAAAGAAGGAAAATTCTTTTATGTGATGAAAAATATTATTTTATTGAAAAATGTGTGAATGAAAATGAGTAGAATAATGAAAATGAAAATTTTATTATGAATCAAACAAGGGCTAAATATCACGATTTACGTGAGTTCCAAAAGTCTCAAAGAAGCTTATTCTGAAATATTTAAAAAAATCATTTTAACATCAAAGGAATATCTAGTTAAGTCAATTCATTAACGGTGTGTTCGTCTCCCATTATTGGAAGAAGAATGATGTAATGAATAGTATTTTTTGGAGAATGTGTGGTTGAAATTTATAGTAATTTTATTGGTTTGTGTGTATAATATTTTATTGGGTGAATATGTGATAGAGATTGTTTACTGTAACAAACAATATTTGATAAAATAGTAGACAAACATGGGCTAAAACATTTTCAAAATAAAGAAAACGTCAAACTCTTATTAACTTTTCTTTCATTTCAACAACTTCAACAATAATCCTCTTATTTATTTATTTATTTTTTTTTCATTTTTCTTATGAACTGTGTTGCTATAATCTACATGTTAATTAGTCAAATTGAACATAAATTTACTATTTAAGTAGGAAAATAGAATATTGAACATTTGTTTACTGCGTCTAACGTTCATGAAATTCTGAAATGAAGCTTATTAACTGCTTCTTTGGTTTCATTTTTCAGTAAGCCAAAATATGATGCCAAGAAAAGGAGTTTACAACAAAAGTTTGACTTTTAATTAGATATGGTCGAGACATGAGTTTAATTCTTTCTTCGTAAGATAAAATTGTCGTGCACAAATTCTTACGATTTTCTATTACACATCTCCCAAGATACAAAAACCAACTTCTTGTCATAGTAGCGCTACATATCCCAAGAACATCGAACTTACTAATGTTTCACAACTCTCTTTAATTACGAACAATGGAATCAAAAAGTATTATAGATTGAAAAATCAGTAGTTTGATAATGCATGGAATAATGAAATGATTTTTTCTCCAATTGAAAAAAAAAAAAAAAAAAAAAAGGCAATTGCTAAAAGAGGACACGACTATTGGATTATATCTCTATTTGAAGACACGCTTTTGATAAAATATTTTAATAGCAATTTACAAGTGTTAAAGCATCTCTTTAATTTCTCATTTGCCTAAAATTGAATTCGAGTAACTAATACAGAAATAATTTGTTCGTGGAGTAGAATACTTTTGGCTTACGTACGAACTCCAATAATCGAATAACGGGTTCCACTTAGAATAATTAATCAAAGTTAGTCAAAACTAACAATTGTCAACCATTTTCGAGCAGGAATTTTATATATCATTATATTTATTAGGCTCTGATAATTTTGAAGTCGCGCACATTTAATTTATTTTCATTAATTCATGACATCAAGAAATGTCCATATGTTCGATTCTCAGCGGATGTATTTCCATAATTAAGCATTTAATTAGATTCCAGCGAATTATTGACACTAAAAATTAGTGGTACGGCAAACCTCACGCCTAACATCTTTGTCTTAGGAAGATGCATTTTTATTATTGAGTTGTTTAATGTTATCTGAAATAATTGAAATATTAATTCACTTATTGGTTGACTAATTAATTAGATTTGACTTGTGTAGGAAACTATTTGTTGAATGTCGAGATTATTACTATCGACACATGCTGACTTTATCTAAATATCAGATAAAGAAATTGATGAAATATGTGATTGAAAGTTGTGGTCTTGAGACATTTCTGATTAAAATTAATTGATGACTTTGACTTGAATTTTTATCAAATTTTTTATGTACACCGAAGAATATATCTTAAAATTTCATGGTCCGAACCTTATTAAGTTATACTCTATTTGTTCTATTTTGGACATTTGTTGATGAAACTACCCAGTACCTACCTAACAGCTAACGTAAGAGCATATGCATGTACCCCATAAATATATTACTTGTCCTAACAACTCCTTCACAAGAACAATACCAACACACAAAACTACAATTCTCTCAATCCTTTTATCTCTCGTTTCAAAAACTAGAATCGATTTCTTGATTTTGCACTATCCTTATCAAAATCACGGCTTGAATGGTGGCAACCATCAGTTTTTTCTTGCTTCATCTTCTGCGCAGTCGTCACTTTTTTCGTGCTTCCTCGCTTCATCCTTCGGTTCTGATCACAAACAAGCCTGTTATTATCGTGGCATCGGCCTTGATCCTCAGAACAAAATTCACAACAATCTATCATTTTCATCAGCTTAATTTTCATTAATATCAATTTCTTCCCTCGTCTAAAAGAAAGTTCGAGATATGGATATGAAAATGAAGAAACCTGTTTCCAGAAAGAAGAAAAATAGTGATGAGAGCATGAACACAAAGAGCAGTAGATTCTTGATCACTATAAACGTATTTGGGAGTACAGGGCCATTAAGATTTGTTGTGAATGAAGATGATAATGCTACAGGAGTGGTCGAGACTGCTTTAAAATTATATGCTCGAGAGGGACGCCTTCCAATTCTTGGTTCTGATGTCAACAGTTTCTTTCTTTATCCTTCCAACGCTGGATTGGATGGTATAACTATATACAGAGCTCTTTTCTCAAATTTATTTTTTCTACCTACAACAATTTTTAACCTATCAAAGGCTTGGTTTCAGCTCTTTCTCCATCGGAGTCAATAGGATCACGCGGAGGAGTAAGGAACTTCATCTTGTGCAAGAAGCAGAGCCATCCACACATGACTGAAGCTAGGTCGCAGGTTATTGCTCGAAAGGGAGGAGGATGGCGTGTGAGGCTCCAGAAATCCTTTAGCCCCTGTTTGATCTACATTACTATCTCATTAAAATGAAAAATATGACCGTTATTCATCACATCAACATTTAAATTTAAATTTTCTATCTCTTGTGTGGGCCACAATAACGGCTATATTTTTCATTCTCATTCTACAATAATTTGGCTCAAACAGGATCTTAAAATTTTATCTCATTGAAATGGCTTCATCGTTTTAATTCTATATGCTCTCTTGTTCTCCTATAGCTAATACCTTGTTTAACAAAGTGTATTGTAGATCCATGGGAGGGTAATAATGAAGTAAAATAAGTTGAAATATCGTTCAATCCCATCTAGGTAACAGTGTTTTGTAATATGGAGAAGTTTCGTGAAATTATTCAATGAAATTTGGAATGCAAGTGCTCCCATGAACAACTTTGCATTTTTGTTTTTTGTTCCCACGTACACCCGTTTGTGTTGTGTTTAAATACATTAAGCTACTGTTTATTTAAAACTTCTTTTTTCTATATATTCATTTTTAACCACACACTCACACAATAAAATATTTTGCACGTAAATTCAATTTTTTTTGACATTTTTAACCACAAATTCTTCTAAAAATTACTATTCAAAACTTTATTTTTTAAGAATAATGGTCATCGAACATGGGCTAAATTTGTCCAAATTTTGCCTAAAATGGTATGAGTGGGGGGGCTTTTTAAGCCCCAGTTTGGTATATATTAAAATGGGTTGTGCTACTTATACATTAACATGACATAAGGGTGTCCAAAATGGACACCAGGCGCCCCCCTATTGGAGGGAGTGTTGGACCCTCCGGTACTCCCTCCAATAGGGGGGCTCCGGTACTCCCTCCAATAGGGGGCGCCGGGTGTCCATTATGGACACCCTTATGTACATGTTAATGTACAAGTAGCATTTTCCTATTAGAATTTTCATTCTCATTTTTCTACCAATTTTCAACCACACTTTCGTCAATAAAATAATATTTTATATCACATCAATAATTTTTCCTTATTTTTCAACGACACATTCTCAATCAATCTACTATTCCATAATACATTCTTCCAAAATAATATCGCTTAAACACACCCTAAGTCCTCAAAGTGACAAATTTTGTAGGAAATTCGTCATATCTAATGTTTTTGTACAAAATAATTGTTAAATTGTTACATGGATAGGCCAATGAGTACGATGGTTTCATTTTACATAGATTAATAAATAATTTAAAAATCATTGTACCTCTCAACCCCTGTTTGATAGAAATTAAAATCTAAATTTTAATATAAGTCAAAATAAAAAAAGTTAATTTTAACCACACATTCTTTTAAAACCAAAAAATGATAGGAATTGAATTATAAATTTAAAATAAATTGTCAACTTGGGAACTAATGCTAACAAGAATGACGATCGACCTGTGGAACCAAATTTCAATAAATAAAAAACATTATTGGATAATAGTCTTCGTATTGCGTAAAAAAATATGTTTCCAATTTTCTTTTCTTTAGACTTAGTTTAAAAAATAAGCATAATGGCTCATGTTTAAAGATTGTGGTGATATTATTTGTTGTGGAAATTACATATTTCCAGGTGTTTAAAGATGGTAATTCAAAAATCAGGGGCCAAATTTTATTATTCAAAAATCAGGTAGTATATAAAACCTAACCCTAATTTATCTCTCACTCACAACTCTCTCTCTCTCTCTCTCTCTCTCTCTCTCCCTCTGTAGAATTGCCTGACTGGAACGATGAGGGCCGATTTTTGTAGTCAAATCTCCATGGGAACCGACGGCCAAGAGAGGAGAAGACTTTGGTGTTGGATTTGAAAGGAGGCTCTGACTGGAACTGCCATCTCTCTCTCTCTCTATCGCCGCTTTCCTCTCCCCTCTCTCTATAGAATTGCCTGACTGGAACGATGAGAAATTGGCCGGTTTTTGTAGTCAAATCTCCATGGGAACTGACGGCCAAGAGAGGAGAAGACTTTGGTGTTGGATTTGAAAGGAGGCTCTGATCGGAACTGCCATCTCTTTGGAGGTCTGCGGGTTGGGCTCTATCAGTGGTTTCCATGGCTGAATATGGTGGCGTTAGGCTAGGAGTGGAGGAGGGTTGAGGAGAGGTTCCGTCGCCTAAGGAAGGATTTGGGCTGCGGGAGAGTTGTGGAAGAGGCAGACTTGCCGTCGTCTTGGTGATGGCATCCGGTGGCTTGAGATGTGGGAAAGGTGTGGAAGAGGGTGTCTCACCGTCGCCCATGGATGGCAATCGGCGGCGGCTGCGGCTAGGGTAGGTTACAAAGGTTTGGGAGAGTTCTAGACTTGGTTATCTGTGATTGGTGTTGTCGGCAGCAGCGACATTTGGTGGTTGTGTTGTTTTCAGTTTGTAAATGGTTGTGGTGGTGTATTGATAGTAATGCAGGTTGTTTGTTGGTGGCGAAGAGAGTGATGGTGGCTGTGGCCGTGTTGACGGTGGTGGTGTGTCTCTATTGGCTGCAGTGGTGTGTAACCAAGTATTTGGTTATCTGTGACCTAAAAATTTTGACAATATGTGACCAAAAAATAATCGATGACCAACAAATGTGACTCAAAAATAATATGTGACCTCGAAATAATCTGTGACTTACAAATTTTTTGATATGTGACTTCGAAATAATTTGTGATCAAAATATTTGACGATATGTGACCAATAAATAAATTTGTAACTTATAATTATGAATCTGTGACCATTAATCACAAAATGTGACTTTATTATCTTTATTTAATAAATATTTTTAATTTATTAAATTCATACTTGATTTTTGGATTTTCAAATTATTTACCTTACTTTTGAATTGAGGTAAAGAATACACCTTAGATATGAATTTTTCCCTTATTTGTTAAACATGATAATTTCCACAAATGGCCTACTTTTATTGGGTGGCCCAACATAATTGACCTCGCTGAATTTAATTTAATTTATATAATTATAACATTTATCTGATTTAGATTTACTAGTTATTAATTAATAGGATCGAAAATTAGGAGAATAACAGCAAACACATCTCCTCCTGTGATGTGGGAAGTAGGAACTAATTCTAGACAATTGAAAACTTAACAGAGACACAAGAAATCGGAAATGAAGTCAAAAACACATTAAAAAATGCACATGAAATCTATTTAGATGAATGTATTTTATTTAGACTTTTATTTATATACGTATATAATTTTTTTTAATACCGTTGATTTTTGTAGAGTTCGTGCAATTATATTGACTTTTATAGATTTTGCAAAGGCCATGCTACTTGTAGGGGTGGGCAAAACTCTACCGAACCAACCAAAATCGTCCAAATCAAACTAACCCGATCGGTTTTGGTCGATTTTTTTTTTTTTTTGGATGAGTTAGTTGTGTAGGCGGGCTGTATTGGGTTATGGGTTAACTCATGAAAATCGAATAAACCCGCCCAACCCAACCCAACCCAACTATATTTATGAACTTTATAAGTGTTATAATGTTGTTTGGACGAATACACATTCAACACAAAAACATTTTAATTGCCAAAAACATTTCTTGATTTCATATAATTTAATATCAATCCGTTCATGTAACATTTTCGAGCATGAAGTGCTAAAATAATTCAAATTTTTTGGTCATTGCAACTATAGAGACCTAAGATTATATAAGTCACGAGTCAATTATAAATCCGTCCAACCCGACCCGCCTACTTTAGTCTTTGTTGACAAGTTATATCAAACTGACCAACACAACTCAACCCGACCGATATTTGATTGGGTTGGATTGGATTGGGTTGTGTTGGGTTTCAACCTTTTACACGGGTTGGATTGAGTTAAATTATGATCAAACCGATCATGTTGGGTTGAGGTAAAAACCGACCCAACCCAACCTAACCTATATTCACCCATAACTACTTGTACATCGGGATGTAGCCCCCTCACAAGAGGGGCCCCACGTACAAATAGCATTTCCCCATTTTGCAAACATATGAAAAGACTTTGGCAAATTTTTATAAACTCGGTTTTAAAAGTCTTTCATTTTAAAATTGAAGAAAGAAAGATTTTACATAATCATCAAAATATCAGACTCAAAGTGAAAAATTGAGACATAAATATATTCAAAATAACTCAGCAGGAACCCATGCTCATCATGATAAAAGAAAAAAAAAAATCACTTTTCCATAATTGATCCACACAACAGAAAGAAAAGGAGAATTCTAACCTGAAAATTTAAAGAATACAATAAAGATTCATGACTTAAATATGTTGAAATTAATCTCCTTTCAATCAACCCTATATACGAATTTAATTACAGAATAATCAAGTTTTCATCGAAGATGAGGAAGTGATGAAACTTATCTAAGTACGTTATTGAAGAATTTTAATTATAAATTGATCTCCTTTTTTTTTTTTTTTTTTTTTTTTCTTTTCTCTCTTAAATTTTTATTCTATATTTCCTCCTGCTAAAATCTTATTATATTGGAAGGCATATATACACATTGTAAGAACTAATGGATCATCCAATGTGAAGATGTAATGTTTGTTTTATATTGTTTTGTCGTTCCTATTATATCTTATCTTGTTTCCTTTGATTTTAGAATAGTCGTTGTTGACCTCAAAAAACGGATCCACCGCCGAGTCAACATGTGATATCTTTAAGTCTACCCTTTCCTGCATGAACCACACAACGTCAGTTACACGTGGCCTTTCCCATAAGAGGTGGGAACGGTCACGGGCACTCCGACGGTCAAGTCAGCGTAGGATCAACCGGAAATTAGTTCACCGGTCTTCAAGTTTTCACCCGAAGGCCCCTTACAAGGTGTGGGGGAACGAGTGTTAATATAGGAGAGCAAAAGAGATGGTACCAGGTTTCTTTTTTTCCAGAAGAAGATCCCCTTTTTCGAGCACAAGAGTGTAGTATTTATACCGGGTGTGAGAGGAGGAGGGCCGTTGGATGAGGATGCACGTGTAGTTAGATTATTAGGGCTCGTCCCATCCTAGGCGTCAACTTGTCTTTCCGTAGGTTGGCTGGCATTAAGTGCTTCTGGCTGATTTGACCGTTTGGGTCCTGCCACACATCCCATCAATCACGGATTTGACTGGAAAGATCTCTGTACGGGAGATCTTTGCCGAGGCGTGGCGGGACGAGGCGGAAAGGGGCGAAGTGCAAACAGCTCGTCCTCTGCGCAATCGCCTCGGATAGCGTGTGGCACGTTACCCTGCCGAAACGTGGAATTCGAGTTGCTGGATCGGTTCTCACCCGTAACAATAGTCCCCCAAGTCCTTGTATATGTATTTATACGTTACGAGGACTTTCAAGGCTGTGGACGGGGTGTGCGGGAAGGAGCGCGGGGTTATTGGTTGGCCCGGACCAGATTGAAATGGCCCATCATCCCCCGTGGAGGGCTGTTGCGACATGGAGCTGTTGCAACTCTACCTTTTGCTCTGGCCGAGGCGACCAGGGTTGCAAACTCTAGGGGGGCCGTTGCAGCACGAGGCTATCTTACCGAGGCGATAGGAGTTGGCAACTATTGGGGGAGCTGTAGCAACTCTGCCTTCTGCCCTGGCTGAGGCGACCAGGGTTGCAAACTCTAGGGGAACCGTTGCAGCACGAAGCTATCGTACTGAGGCGATAGGAGTTGTAAGGTAGTCGATGGCTTTCGAAGAGACAGTCTTGGTTATTGTGCCAATGATTTGAAAGCTTTTTGCCTTTCCAAGGCATGTAAAGGGGGCGCGTCTGCTGCTTCCGAGACACGCTTGTTTCGTCATAAATGGCAATGATGGCGACGGCTCTACGAATTTCGAGGTGACGCACTCTGGCTGTGCGTGGGGCTCACCGCTCCATCGTAGCCGTTGAATTTGGCGACTCTTCACTTCAACGGTGATCCTTTCACCTTAGCATCGAACGGCCTAGATGCTGTTTGGGTGATCTTACGGCTAGGGCCAGTTTTTGGGTGCCTATAAAAGGCCCATCCATTTCATTTTCAAGCTTTTACTTTTGCGAAAACCTCTCAAGGCATATCGAGTCTCTGCATTTCGGCGAATTCCCTCACTAATTTTTGGCGACGGCTCTGTGAATATCGGCATCAAACCGGCTTCTGGCGGTGTGTTAGGTAACTTTACACACTTTCAGTTTCTTCACCTTCTTTCCTCTCAGATTTTTCAACAACGTTCGCGATGGCTAGTGAACAGTCGATAGTGAGGGGGAGTGGGGAGGAACGAGGTGAGGAGAGTACCCTTAGGGAGCCCATAGTAGTGTCTCCGGACGAACTTAGCAAGGCCATCATGGCCGGAGAGAATATATGGAGGCGACCTGCTTCCCCTGTAGATACGTATGTTCAGTGGGAGGCTTCGAACTACCCTTCCACAGTCACCTCGGAACAGTTAGAGAGGTGCAGGATAGTGTGTAGGATTCCCCACATTATCCAAATGATCCTCCCCGAACCGCATGAGAGAGCTTATTACCCTAGGCCCGGGTGTGTGGCGGTGAACGATCATTTGCTTCGGGTCGGACTGAGGCTTCCTTTCCACCCTTTCTTTAGGTTAATACTTAGGTCCTACGGGGTGGCTCCGACCCAGTTTAACCCCAACTCATGGTCCCAAATGGTGGGAACCTGGATGCTATGGCGCCGGGCCATCATCGGGTCGGATATGCCCTTCAGCGTGTTCCACTCCCTATTCTTTCCAAAGAACGTAGTTGGGGGGAGGAGAGTCGGGGGTGGTACTATCTGTCTCCCTGGGGGTCCCATTCTCCGTTCCTGCACGGGGTGCCTACCTCTATTAAAGGTTGGAAGAGCTCGTGGTTCTAGGTCTCTGGTAGGTGGGACACCATAGAGAACGACCCTATGGCGCCTCTGACAATTCCCACCACTTACTCTACTTACAGTAAGTCATTTAGCCGAACTGATTTACTTGAACAGTTTTGCTCATGTTTTAATATTTCTGCTCCATGCAGGCTCCCTTCCGAAGTGCGAGATATCCGAGAAGGAGTGGGACATTATTGGTCAGATCTACCAAACTCCTCTGCCAGAAAGGAGTTATAAAGAGCTTATTGACAAGAACCACCACCTCGTCCTACACGGCCTCATGACGAACCGAGGTAAATCACTTAGCCTCAGCTCTTTCGATCGTGTTTCTGAGTCGAGGAAACTTATTGTTCCTTCTTTGTGCAGAGGATTTTGTGAACAAAAGGCCTCCGAAGCCTGACCTCGCTTCCATTCGCCGCAGCGTGGCTGAGGCTAAAACCTTGCGGACGAGCTCAGCTGCTTACAAGAAGCAGTCAGAGCGTCTTATTTCCCTCAGTCCCTCACCCTTGCACGCAGAGAGCTTCTGGAAACCGGCAGAGAGGAAAAAAAAAAACCTTCCCCCCCCCCCCCCTCCCCACATCCGAGGGAGAAAGAAGCGAACGGGCCCACCCGGGGCTTCCTCCTCTACCCAGGCCGGTGCAGAAGTCACCGAGGAGGTTCAACCAGCTTCCCAGGCCATTGTGCTTATAACAGCCTACTTCACAGGCGAGCAGCCCTGGAAGAGGTTGAAGAAGTCCGCCGGAGCCCCGGCCAAGGAAAACAGAGCCAACTTCATTGGGAGTAAGGAAGAGGACCTTCCTGAGGCAGTTCTGGAGATGCTGCCCCCTGAGACCGCCTCCGCTGCTCGAGTCCACAGCAAGTACTGGACCGAGGACTGGGTAAATCATGCCGCCTCGTGTGAGGTCGAGGACCTACTGGCTGCCAATAATGCCTGCGTTGCGAGGGCGCTGAGTATGGGAGCTTCGGCGGAGGATTTGATCCTAGGCCTTCGCAAGAAAAATAACGAGTTGAGAGGACCAGCTGAAGGCCTTGGGGTCTTGGGAGGCTGAAGTGGCCAGGCCAAGAAAGAGGCTGATGAGGCGGAGGAGAGGTGGGTGACGGCCACTTCAAAGTTGGACACTGCGGAGGTTCGCGTCAATCAGCTGAAAAACGAGCTTCATGAGTCTGCCTCCCAAGTGGCAGCTCTGACGAAAAGGATTGACGATGCCAATGAGCATCAGCGGATAGCCTCCGAGGCTCTGGAAGAGGCTAACCGGGAAAGGGGCGAGCTGAAAAAACTTACCGAGGCCCAAGCCAAAGAGATTGGCTCCCTGAAGGCGGAGGTGGGGGTAATTGGCGAGGCGGAGGTTCTGAAGTACAAGGAGAACTTCCACACTACCCCGGAGTACGATGACTTCGCCAATTACTGGGCGTCCTGGGCTGCCAAGGAAGTGATGTCGCGTCTGCATGAAAAGCATCCTGAGCTAGACATCAACTTCTTAGAGGAGGAGTTCGGGGGGCCTACCGGAGGTCGCCCCTGAGCCTGCATGAAGAGGAGGAGGGAGAGGCTGGGAAGAAGAGACAGGGGGCGGGAAGCCGTTAATAGTCCACGTAGATTAGCTGTCTGTCTTGTACTTTTTACTTCCGTTTGTAAAGGCTTCGGCAATTTTGTGATTTAGTTATTCTTGTTAAGTGTTGTTACTTCTGTTTGTTTTTCCTTCTTGCTCAGTTCAACTAATTCACCTAAAAAATGGGACAAGTAACTCGCCTCGTAAATGTTCAACCATTTAAAAAAAATGGGACCAAGTAACTCGCCTCGTAATGGTTCAACCATTTAATAAAATGGACAAATTAACTCGGCCTCGTGACCTTATTCCCCCTTAATAAAAACGGGACAAGTAACTCGCCTCGTAAACGTTCAACCTGGGCGCCAAAGAAGTCACGCACTTCCGCTTCTACAAAGGTGGCATCTGGCGCCTCTGACTAAGCAGATCTTCCTTGGTGTGTGACCCCTTGGGGGGTTTGCACCGCTCAAAGGATTTGTTTAAGTTACGCGCTCCTGCTTCGACAAAGGAGGCACCCACACCGCCTTTGGCTAAGCGGATCTTTCCTTGTGTGACCCCTGGGGGCTTTGCACCTCGTCAAGGATTTGTTTTAAGTTACGCGCTCCTGCTTCGACAAATGAGGCACCCGCACCGCCTTTGGCTAAGCCGATCTTCCTTGGGGTGTGACCCCTTGGGGGCTTGCACCTCGTCAAGGGTTTGTTTTTTAGTTACGCGTTCCTGCTTCGTCAAAGGAAGCACCCGCACCGCCTTTGGCTAAGCGGATCTTCCTTTGGGTGTGACCCCTTGGGGGGGCTTGCACCCTCGGTCAAGGATTTGTTTCTAAGTTTTGCTGGCGAGAACAGTGATAAGAACAAAACATTTTCTTTCAATTTGACAACAATATTGTACATGGTCAATAGGCCTCTTACTGGTAGTACATTCTTAGATGTTCAATGTTCCAAGGATGAGGCGTAGCCTTTCCTTCTAGGTCTTCCATCGCATAAGTGTCGGGCCTGACTTCTCGGGTTACTCTGTAAGGGCCTTCCCAGTTTGGTCCCAGCGTTCCCGTGCCGGGATCCTTAGTAGAGGGAAAAACTTTGCGGTCCCCACGAAATAGTACCAGTCGCCAAGCGAAATCACTGTCTTTACCTTCGCTGTGTAGAAACGTTGCCATTTTACGCTTGGTAGAAGGCTTAGGTGGATTTTGTGAGCCGTCCTCTCCTCTCTTCTAGAAAATCCAATTCCAATCGCCTCAGTTCATCTTTTGTTAACTTCGTTGAAGTGAATGCGGCGGGGAGAAGGGGCGCCGACTTCCACAGGACTCATAGCCTCGGCTCCGTAAGTCATGGAAAAGGGGGTTTTCCCCGTGGCCGTTTTGCAAGTGGTTCTAATAGCCCAGAGGACCTGGGGGAGCTCGTCCACACAGGCTCCTTTGGAGGCGTCCAACTTCCTTTTCAGGGTTAGCTTTATGGGTTTATGGACTGCCTTCACCTGGCCATTCGTCTGAGGATGATGAGGCGAAGAGAAATGTTTTCTGATTCCGAGCTCTTCGCATAAGTTCTGGATCTTCCGATTGTCGAACTGCTTGCCATATTTGAGACCAGGGAGTGGGGTATGCCGAACCGACATATGATGTTTTTCCATATGAACTTTGAGGTATTAGCTTCGATGATCTCGGACAGGGGCTCTGCCTCAACCCACTGTGAAGTAGTCGATTGCTTACTATGGCGAAGCGAGCGTTCGCTCTCCCTTTGGTGAGGGGGCCGATGAAATCCATTCCCCACTTGGCAAAGGGCAGGGGCTCGAGACAACAGTGAGCTCCTGTGAGGGCCGTCTTTGTGTATGGGAAAGCGTTGACATTTCAACTTACCACGAAATTCGATGGCGTCCCTTTTCAGAGTAGGCCAATAATATCCCTGCCGGAGTATTTTGTACGCCAGTGCTGGTCCGCCGGAGTGATTTCCGCATATGCCTTCGTGTACTTCCCTTAGTATGTAGTTCACCTCTGTTCCTCCCGTACACATGAGGAGGGGCGAAGAGTAGCCACGCTTATACAGAACCTTATCGTGGATGATGAAATGGGCAGCTCTCCTTCGAAGCCTTTTAGCTTCGTTCTCATCATCTGGGATGGTCCCTTTCTTTAAGTGGTCCAAGATAGGCAACATCAAGGCTGGCGTGCTTTCTACCCACATCAGCTCTTCGCCTTTCTTGATAGAGGGTTCAGGTATGTGTTCAATCGGTACTACCTTTAACATTTCAGAATCCTTGCTGCTCGCCAATTTTGATAGGGCATCTGCATGTGTGTTCTCCTTACGAGGCACTTGATACAGTCGAATTTTTCGAAGTCGGGCAAGAGTCCCATTACCAGTCTTAGGTAGTCTTCCATGTGTTTGTCCCTGGCCGTAAAGTTCCCGTTTACTTGGTTTACCACTAGCTGCGAATCGCTGCTAACCACGATTCTCTTTACACGCAACTCTTTTGCCAACCGGAGTCACGCCAGGAGGGCCTCGTATTCTGCCACGTTGTTGGAGGCTTTGAACCCGAGCCTGACGGCGTAATTCAGTTTATGCCCCTCCGGCCTTTCTAGTACAACCCCTGCTCCGGAGCCCGCTTCTCCCGAGGAGCCGTCGACAAAGAGGTTCCAGGTGGGGGGCTCCGTTGGCTCCATGTTCACTTCGAATTCTGGAGCCTTTGAAAATTAAGCGACGAAACGGCCAGGGCTGGCCTTTTGATAGCCGCTCGGGATGGCAGGTGATGTCAAACTCACTTAGTTCCACGGCCTATTTTAGTAGCCTTCCTGAGGTGTCCGGTTTCTGCAAGACTTGTCTTAGCGGAAAGTTCGTCAGCACGCGGATGCCGTAGGCCTGGAAGTAGGTCTTAGCTTTACGGGAAGCGGTGACTAAAGCCAGGGCTAGTTTCTCCATATCTGGGTAACGCTCCTCGGCGGGCAGCAGGGCTTTGCTTACATAGTAGACTGGCAACTGTGTGCCTCCTCCTCTCGCACAAGGACCGAACTGACTGAGGATTCGGCAACCGCCAAGTACAACAGTAATGGTTCTCCTTCCTTGGGTTTGCTGAGCAGGGGTCGGCGGGCGATCACCGGCGGCTCGGTCCCAGATAGTCCAAGTTGTTAACTAAGGACAAACTATGGTACTTGGAGACATATCGAAATTGCAGTGTTTATGAAGTTACGATGAAGATTGAACACCACCTTTTTCACATGTCAGTTCGGTGCATCCGTATGGGGGAAGATTTGTGCATAACTTGGCGTTAGACGCTCTATATCAACACTATCTAGTGTATTGAATTGGATTAAAAAGGAGGCTCGATGCACATTTTGGCAAAGTAAGGCAAAACAAATTGCACTTGTTAACACTGTTTACTACTTATGGACGGTACAGAACATGAAATTTTTTAGGATTGAAGACTGCAAGTTGATAGCGTTGTTAGACGGATTTTAATACACGCATACAAAGCTATGTTTTCTTTGTATCAGTATGTTTTGATTCATTCTAAGTCTATGTTATTATATCGTTGGATCTACTCGTTTGTACATCTTTTCATTTTGTTTGCTCGGGTATGCTCGGTATAATTATATACATACTTGATCTTTGTTTGTCCGGATATTTCCGGTGGACTTGTACATGTTTTTATCAATATAGTTTACGCTCCTGTTTGGTAAACATTAAAATTCTTATTTTCATACTCATCATCATTTTCATTTTCAACTACACATTCTTCAATAAAATAATATTTTCATCACATCAATAATTTTTCCTTCTTTTTCAACCACACATCCAAAATAATGTGGCTCAAACACTCCCTACATTTATTGATAAAAAAAAAATGTATGCTAGTTTTATTCTGTCCCTCGTCCAATTCGCACATTTCTATGACGAATGCTTTTAGAGTCCGTTTGATTGCAAGATATAAAATGGGTGGAAAGAATGTTTTACAGAGAAAAGATTTTCCTAAAAATTATTTTATTGAGAATTGTAATTAATCGTGTTTGATTGATATAATTTTTTATGGAAAATGTTGAAAGTATGAAGTCCGCTTGGCTTCATTTTTTATGGAAATTGTCCATTAAAGTAATAATGTTTTATAATATTAGGTTTAGAATTTATTTCAATTGACAAAAATAAAAAAATTGAAAAAGAAAAATTATCATATCGAATGCCATTTGTTTGATTTTGCATGAAAATTGTCAATAAAAGTGAAAATATTTTTTACCATTGTGTCTACAATTTCTTCAAATTGCCTAAAAAAATCCTGAAAAATATTTACACACCAAAACATCAAAAATTTATTTCCCTCAAAAAGATGAAAATTTTGAAAATTTTGAAAAATTGAAAAATATTTCTAGGAAAATTTTACTTATCAAACTCTACGAAAGTAAAGTTGGAAAATGGAAATGGAAAATTATGCCCCACAAGATGTCTCGTTCACCATTTCTATTATTGAGATTGATCTATTTTGTCCATTGTTTTCTCAGCGCTCACTTTCATTCATGTCTTCATTCACTACCCATAATCTTGAACCTCACTTACTGCTTTCATTATACCCAGGGCAAGGGTTTCCAAGTTTTGCTCTTTGGACTTTGTTCAATAATTATTCCAATACCCAGGTCTGTGCTCTTATCCTACTTCATTTTAATTTTTGAAACCTCTTTTTTCTTGCATATTTCATTTATTTAGGAAAACACGTGTCTTCATAGGTCCAAAAATGGTGGAAATTTTGTGGATTTTGTGCATGTTTTGTAAGATGATTGGATGGACAGTATTAACAAAGAAAAAGAAAAGCTTAATCTTGTTTATGTACTGTATGGAAGATGAACTTGAAGTGCTTTTGTGTGAAGTGATTTATGGAATTTACTTCACATTATTTTATTTCATGTTTATGTAATTGTTGGGATATTGCTAAAAATTATTTGGGCTTAATTTATTAATTCAAACAGAGAACAAAAGGGGGAAATTGCTTTGGAAATCATGGGGAATGAGACTTCAGATTCATGCTCAATGAATCCTCCTCAAGGAACTTCCAACTATGATGAAATATTCACGCAGCAAAGATTGCACTTTGCTGATAGCTTGAAGGTACTTATGTCACTTTTCATAGGTTTGGCTAAGCTTAAAAATAAGTGAAATTTACTTTTAAAAGTTAGAAAATGTTACTTATTTTGAAAATGCTCTAACCTAGCATGTTTGGTTAAGCTTAAAAGGTGCTTAAAAAGAACCTTTTTTTCTAAAACTGAAGTTTGATCAATGAAGAGAATAACTCATTTTATATTTTACTTACCAAGCTTAGTCAAACTTGTCTGTGAGTCAAATTATATGATTCAATATTGGTTCAGTTGGCATTTGTAATATGTTTTTGATGCATAAAATCTTCCTTTTAACTTTTAGGATTTGAAGAATCTGAGAAAACAACTATACTCTGCTGCAGAGTATTTTGAGGTCTCCTATGACAAAGACGATCACCAGCAATTGTATGTTATCAAGATTTTCCAATTTCACGTTACATTTTGCAGTAATTGTGTCAATTTTAATTTCAAAATTGTGTTTTTCTTATAATTTTCATGATTATGTGTATAGCGTTGTGGAGACTTCGAAAGATTATGCTACGAAAGCTCTTATTAGTGCTGTGGATCACTTGGGCTCTATGGCTGATAAACTCGGGCAATTCTTGGATGAAAAGGCTATTGAATTATCTGAAACAAAGCTTCGATTTTCTTGCATTGAACAGGTAGAAACTAGAAATATTTCCACTCATTTATATAGTGCCCTCTTGAAGTCATTCTAAGGGAAAAGAAATCAAGGCCTAAAAAATTGAGACTAAGCTTGAAAGTTACTTTTTAGTTTTACCCACGAGACATTATTGAGCTTTTTTAAAGGTTACCTTTTTCGAGTTTTTAGTTCTAGAGCTTACTAAAATACTTCTATTTTCAAACTTAACCAAGCATGCTCTTAGTTTTGTAGGCCATAAACGAGTCTGCAAAACTTCTATTGATCATTTCAAACCTGACTGGTTCCAACAGTGCCATTTCATCCAACATTTCTTTTACATTATGGTCAGTTGATAGAACAGGCCCCGAGTCAAAGTTTTGAAGTCGAGAATTATGTTTACACTATGCAAGAACTTGTGGAATTTACTCAAAAACCTCTTAACAGAAAATTTTATAGTTTATTTCTGAATTATAATCTTCCATACTGTCAGAAACTTGGATCATAATGAAAATTTCCTCTATGAATGACCTGTGTAGAGATTAAAAACATATCAAGGATTCATCAACCTGAGCGGCCTTTCCCAACAATCATTGATCATAAAAACCCCAAAGCATCATAAACACTACATTATTCCAGGTAATCATGTTCTTCTTCTGTTGCCTTACACAAGGTTTGCAACATGCCTTGGGACGAACATGTTTGGCTAAATTAAAAGTCAATTTACCGAACATGTTTAAGGTTTTCAGAAGTTACTTTTTTGATATTTCAGTTACTATTACTTCTTTACTTAATGTCAAGAAACGGAATACTACCTATTTTAAGATCAGCCAAACATGCTTGATTCCCTTCAATTTAATATTAATGACAAATTTGGACGAATAACATACTTCATCTGCTCAATGGCAACTTTTTCTCATTCAGCAGGGGAGATTTTGCATGGTGGCATATCAAAGTACATATATAGAGATTGCATATCATGTTCCAAGGAGTGGGACGATCTACACCAACCCAAACGAGGTAATTAATAAAGCTGCATTTGTTTCAAATGCAACGACGTAATTAAGCGTTGTTTGAGTCCATTCCTTAAAACCCATTTTTCTCCAAACTAATTCTCCTAATAAAATAATTTTACACGTAAACGTAAAAGTTTTTCTACTCTTTAACCATACATTCTTAAAAAAAATCACTCTTTACAGTATCTGTTGACCTCAAAAAACGGATCCACCGTCGAGCCAACAGGTGATATCTTCAAGTCTACCCTTTTCTGCACGAACCACACAACGTCAGTTGCACGTGGCCTTTCCCATAAGAGGAGGGAACGGTCACGGGCACTCCGACGGTCAAGTCAGCGTAGGATCAACCGGAAATTAGTTCACCGGTCTTCAAGTTTTCACCCGAAGGCCCCTAACAAGGCTGTGGGGGAACGAGTGTTAATATCGGGGAGCAAAAGAGATGGTACCGGGTTTCTTTTTATCAGAAGAAGATCCTCTTTTTCGAGCACAAGGGTGTAGTATTTATACCGGGTGTGAGAGGAGGAGGGCCGTTGGATGAGGAGGCACGTGTAGTTAGATTATTAGGGCCCGTCCTATCGTAGGCGTCAACTTGTCTTTCCGTAGGTTGGCTAGCATTAAGTGCTTCTGGCTGATTTGACCGTTTGGGTCCTGCCACACATCCCATCAATCACGGATTTGACTGGAAAGATCTCTGTACGGGAGATCTCTTCCGGGGCGTGGCGGGGCGAGGCCGAAAGGGGCGAAGTGCAAACAGCTCGTCCTCTGCGCAATCGCCTCGGACAGCGTGTGGCACGTCACCCTGCCGACACGTGGAGTTCGAGCTGCTGGATCGGTTCTCACCCGTAACAATAGTCCCCCAAGTCCTTGTATATGTATTTATACGTTACGAGGACTTTCAAGGCTGTGGACGGGGTGTGCGGGAAGGAGCGCGGGGTTATTGGTTGGCCCGGACCAGATTGAAATGGCCCATCATCCCCCGTGGAGGGCTGTTGCGACATGGAGCTGTCGCACCGAGGCGATATGACTTGCTCTGACTTTTGCGACATGGAGCTGTCGTACCCGGTGAAGCTTTGAAGCTTTGGGGGAGCTGTTGCAACTCGGCTTTTTGCTCTGTCCGAGGAGACCAGGGTTGCAACCTCTAGGGGAGCCGTTGCAGCACGACGCTATCGTACCGAGGCGATAGGAGTTGGCAACTATTGGGGGAGCTGTAGCAACTCTGCCTTTTGCCCTGGCTGAGGCGACCAGGGTTGCAAACTCTAGGGGAGCCGTTGCAGCACGAAGCTATCGTACCGAGGCGATAGGAGTTGGCAACTATTGGGGGAGCTGTAGCAACTCTGCCTTTTGCCCTGGCTGAAGCGACCAGGGTTGCAAACTCGATAGGAGTTGTAAGGTAGTCGATGGCTTCCGAAGAGACAGTCTTGGTTATTGTGCCAATGATTTGAAAGCTTTTTGCCTTTCCAAGGCATGCAAAGGGGGCGCGTCTGCTGCTTCCGAGACACGCTTGTTTCGTCATAAATGGCAATGATGGCGACGGCTCCACGAATTTCGGGGTGACGCACTCTGGCTGTGCGTGGGGCTCACCGCTCCATCGTAGCCGTTGATTTTGGTGACTCTTCACTTCAACGGTGATCCTTTCACCTTAGCATCGAACGACCTGGATGCTGTTTGGGTGATCCGACGGCTAGGGCCAGTTTTTGGGTGCCTATAAAAGGCCCATCCATTTCATTTTCAAGCTTTTACTTTTGCGAAAACCTCTCAAGGCATATCGAGTCTCTGCATTCCGGCGAATTCCATCACTAATTTCCGGCGACGGCTCTGTGAATATCGGCGTCAAACCGGCTTCCGGCGGTGTGTTAGGTAACTTTACACACTTTCAGTTTCCTCACCTTCTTTCTTCTCGGATTTTTCAACAACGTTCGCGATGGCGAGTGAACAGTCGATAGTGAGGGGGAGTGGGGAGGAACGAGGTGAGGAGAGTACCCTTAGGGAGCCCATAGTAGTGTCTCCGGACGAACTTAGCAAGGCCATCATGGCCGGAGAGAATATCTGGAGGCGACCTGCTTCCCCTGTAGATACGTCTGTTCAGTGGGGGGCTTCGAACTACCCTTCCACAGTCACCTCGGAACAGTTAGAGAGGTGCAGGACAGTGTGTAGGATTCCCCACAATATCCAAATGATCCTCCCCGAACCGCATGAGAGAGCTTGTTACCCTAGGCCCGGGTGTGTGGCGGTGAGCGATCATTTGCTTCGGGCCGGATTGAGGCTTCCTTTCCACCCCTTCTTTAGGTTAATACTTAGGTCCTATGGGGTGGCTCCGACCCAGTTTAACCCCAACTCATGGTCCCAAATGGTGGGAACCTGGATGCTATGGCGCCGGGCCAGCATCGGGTCGGATATGCCCTTTAGCGTGTTCCACTCCCTATTCTTTCCAAAGAACGTAGCTGGGGGGGAGGAGAGCCGGGGCTGGTACTATCTGTCTCCCTGGGGATCCCATTCTCCGTTCCTGCACGGGGTGCCTACCTCTATTAAAGGATGGAAGAGCTCGTGGTTTTGGGTCTCTGGTAGGTGGGACACCATAGAGAACGACCCTATGACGCCTCTGACAATTCCCACCACCTACTCTACTTACAGTAAGTCATTTAGCCGAACTGATTTACTTGAACAGTTTTGCTCATGTTTTAATATTTCTGCTCCATGCAGGCTCCCTTCCGAAGTGCGAGATATCCGAGGAGGAGTGGGACATTATTGGTCAGATCTACCAAACTCCTCTGCCAGAAAGGAGTTATAAAGAGCTTATTGACAAGAACCACCACCTCGTCCTACACGGCCTCATGACGAATCGAGGTAAATCACTTAGCCTCAGCTCTTTCGATCGTGTTTCTGAGTCGAGGAAACTTATTGTTCCTTCTTTGTGCAGAGGATTTTGTGAACAAAAGGCCTCCGAAGCCTGACCTCGCTTCCATTCGCCGCAGCGTGGCTGAGGCTAAAACCTTGCGGACGAGCTCAGCTGCTTACAAGAAGCAGTCAGAGCGTCTTCTCTCCCTCAGTCGGACCGGGCAGCAGGCTACTGAGGAGAACGTGGCGGAGGAAGGGGCCTCCCTCGTTCCGAGGAGAAAAAGGAGAACGGGCCCACCCGGGGCTTCCTCCTCTACCCAGGCCGGTGCAGAAGTCACCGAGGAGGTTCAGCCAGCTTCCCAGGCCATTGTGCCTATAACCGCCTACTTCACAGGCGAGCAGCCCCGGAAGAGGTTGAAGAAGTCTGCTGGAGCCCCGGCCAAGGAAAACAGAGCCAACTTCCTTGGGAGTAAGGAAGAGGACTTGCCCGAGGCAGTTCTGGAGATGCTGCCCCCTGAAACCGCCTCCGCTGCTCGAGTCCACAGGAAGTACTGGACCGAGGACTGGGCAAATCATGCCGCCTCGTGTGAGGTCGAGGACCTACTGGCTGCTAATAATGCTTGCGTTGCGAGGGCGCTGAGTATGGGAGCTTCGGCGGAGGATTTGGTCCGAGGCCTTCGCAAGAAAAATAATGAGTTGGAGGACCAGCTGAAGGCCCTGGGGTCCTGGGAGGCTGAAGTGGCTAAGGCCAAAAAGGAAACGGAGGAGGCGGAGGAGAGGTGGGTGATGGCCACTTCGAAGTTGGACACCGCGGAGGTTCGCGTCAATCAATTGAAGAACGAGCTTCATGAGTCTGCCTCCCAAGTGGCAGCTCTGACGAAAAGGATTGATGACGCCAATGAGCATCAGCGGATAGCCTCCGAGGCTCTGGAAGAGGCTAACAGGGAGAGGGGCGAGCTGAAAAACCTTACCGAGGCCCAAGCCAAAGAGATTGGTTCCCTGAAGGCGGAGGTGGGGGCAATTGGCGAGGCGGAGGTTCTGAAGTACAAAGAGAACTTCCACACTACTCCGGAGTATGATGACTTCGCCAATTACTGGGCGTCCTGGGCTGCCAAGGAGGTGATGTCGCGTCTGCATGAAAAGCATCCCGAGCTAGACATCAACTTTTTGGAGGAGGAGTTCGGGGGGCCTACCGGAGGTCGCCCTAGTCCTGACGAAGAGGAGGGAGGAGAAGCCGGGGAAGAAGAGACAGGGGCTGAAGCCATAGTCCATGTAGACTAGCTTCGTATCTTTCACTTCTGTCTTTGTAAAGGCTTCGGCGATTTTGTAATTTAGTGATTTTTGTAGTGTTGTTACTTCTGCTTGTTTTGCCTTCTCGCTTAGTTGATTTTTTCAGCATCGACTCGCCTCGTAACTGTTCAACCATTTAATAAAAATGGGACAAGTAACTCGTCTCGCAACTGTTCAACCATTTAATAAAAATGGGACAAGTAACTCGCCTCGTAACTGTTCAACCATTTAATAAAAATGGGACAAGTAACTCGCCTCGTAACTGTTCAGCCATTGAATAAAAATGGGACAACTCGCCTCGTAACTCGCCTGGGACAAGTAACTGTTCAACCTGGGCGCCAAATAAGTTACGCGCTTCCGCTTCTACATAGGTGGCATCCGCACCGCTTCTGACTACGCAGATCCTCCTCGGGTGTGACCCCTTGAGGGGGCTTACACCTCGTCAATGATTTGTTTTTAAGTTACGCGCTCCTGCTTCGACAAAGGAGGCACCCGCACCGCCTTTGGCTAAGCAGGTCTTCCTTGGGGTGTGACCCCTTGGGGGGCTTGCACCTCGTCAAGGATTTGTTTTTAAGTTACGCGTCCTGCTTCGACAAAGGAGGCACCCGCACCGCCTTTGGCTAAGCAGATCTTCCTTGGGGTGTGACCCCTTGGGGGGCTTGCACCTCGTCAAGGATTTGTTTTTAAGTTACGCGCTCCTGCTTCGACAAAGGAGGCACCCGCACCGCCTTTGGCTAAG
This sequence comes from Fraxinus excelsior, assembly GCA_019097785.1. Lineage (NCBI taxonomy): Eukaryota > Viridiplantae > Streptophyta > Magnoliopsida > Lamiales > Oleaceae > Fraxinus > Fraxinus excelsior. The sequence goes on along the minus strand of CM032628.1, from coordinate 5,580,619 downwards.
CAGGTCTTCCTTGGGGTGTGACCCCTTGGGGGGCTTGCACCTCGTCAAGGATTTGTTTTCAAGTTACGCGGTCCTGCTTCGGCAAAGGTGGCACCCGCACCGCCTTTGGCTAAGCAGGTCTTCCTTGGGGTGTGACCCCTTGGGGGGCTTGCACCTTGTCAAGGATTTGTTTTTAAGTTATCCTGCTTCGGCAAAGGTGGCACCCGCACCGCCTTTGGCTAAGCAGGTCTTCCTTGGGGTGTGACCCCTTGGGGGGCTTGCACCTCGTCAATGATTTGTTTTTAAGTTTTGCTGGCGAGAACAGTGGTAAGAACAAAACATTTTCTTCATTTGTCAGCAATATTTACATGGTCAATAGGCTTCTTACTGGTAGTACATTCTTAGATGTTCAATGTTCCAAGGATGAGGCGTAGCCTTTCCTTCCAGGTCTTCCATCGCATAAGTATCGGGCTTGACTTTTCGGGTTATTCTGTACGGGCCCTCCCAGTTTGGTCCCAGCGTTCCCGCGCCGGAGCCCTTAGTGGAGGGAAAAACTTTGCGGAGTACCAGGTCGCCGATGCGAAACATCCGCTTCTTTACCTTGGCGTTGTAGAAACGTGCCATTTTACGCTGGTAGGAAGCTAGTTTGATTTGTGAGCCGTCTCTCTTCTCTTCTAGAAAATCCAATTCCAATCGCCTCAGTTCATCATTTGTTACTTCGTTGAAGTGAATGCGGCGGGGGGAAGGGACGCCGACTTCCACATGACTCGTAGCCTCGGCTCCGTAGGTCATGGAAAAGGGGGTTTCCCCCGTGTCCGTTTTGCAAGTGGTTCTAATAGCCCAGAGGACCTGGGAGAGTTCGTCTACCCAGGCCCCCTTAGAGGCATCCAACTTCCTTTTCAGGGTTAGCTTTATGGTCTTATTGACCGCCTCCACTTGGCCGTTCGCCTGAGGATGATGGGGTGACGAGAAATGTTTTCTGATTCCGAGCTCCTCACATAAGTTCTGGATCTTCCGATTGTCGAACTGCTTGCCATTATCTGAGACCAGGGAGTGGGGTATGCCGAACCGACATATGATGTTTTTCCATAGGAACTTTGAGGTATTAGCTTCGGTGATCTTGGACAGGGGCTCTGCCTCCACCCACTTGGTGAAGTAGTCGATCGCTACTATGGCGAAGCGAGCGTTGGCTCTTCCCTTGGGAAGGGGGCCGATGAAATCCACTCCCCATTTGGCAAAAGGCCAGGGGCTCGAAACAACAGTGAGCTCTTGTGAGGGTTGTCTTTGTGTATGGGAGAAGCGTTGGCATTTGTCACACTTACGCACGAATTCGATAGCGTCCCTTTTCAGAGTAGGCCAATAATATCCCTGCCGGAGTATTTTGTTTGCTAGTGCTGGTCCGCCGGAGTGATTTCCGCAGATGCCTTCGTGTACTTCCCTTAGTATGTAGTTCGCCTCTGTTCCTCCCGTGCACCTGAGGAGAGGTGAGGAGTAACCACGCTTATACAGAACCTCATCGTGAATGATGAAATGGGCAGCTCTTCTCCGAAGCCTTTTAGCTTCGTTCTCATCATCTGGTATGGTCCCTTCCTTTAAGTGGTCCAAGATAGGCTACATCCAGGCCGGCGTGCTTTCTACCCACATTAGCTCTTCGCCTTTCTAGATAGAGGGTTCAGGTAGGTGTTCAATCGGTACTACCTTTAGCAGTTCGGAATCCTTGTTGCTAGCCAATTTTGATAGGGCATCTGCATGGGTGTTCTCCTGACGAGGAACTTGAATCAGTTCAAATTTTTCGAAGTCGGGCAATAGTCCCATTACCAGTCTTAGGTAGGCTTCCATGTGTTTGTCCCTGGCCGCAAAGCTCCCGTTTACTTGGTTTACCACTAGCTGCGAATCGCTGCTAACCACGATTCTCTTTACACGCAGCTCTTTTGCCAACCGGAGTCCCGCCAGGAGGGCCTCGTATTCTGCCATGTTGTTAGAGGCTTTGAACCCGAGCCTGACGGCGCAATTCAGTTTATGCCCCTCCGGGCTTTCCAGCACAACTCCTGCCCCGGAGCCGGCTTATCCCGATGAGCCGTCGACAAAGAGGTTCCAGGTGGGTGGCTCCGCCGGCTCCATGTTTACTTCGACTTCTGGAGCCTTTGAGAATTCAGCAACGAAATCGGCCAGGGCTTGGCCTTTGATAGCCGCCCGGGGGGTGTAGGTTATGTCAAACTCGCTGAGTTCTACAGCCCATTTGAGCAACCTTCCTGAGGCGTCCGGTTTCTGCAAGACTTGTCTGAGCGAAAAATTTGTTAGCACGCGGATGCAGTGGGCCTGGAAGTAGGGTCTTAGCTTACGGGAAGCGGTGACTAAAGCCAGGGCTAACTTCTCCATATCTGGGTAACGCTCCTCGGCGGGCAGCAGGGCTTTGCTTACATAGTAGACTGGCAACTGGTGTGCCTCCTCCTCTCGCACAAGGACCGAGCTGATTGAGGCTTCGGCAACCGCCAAGTATAATAGTAAGGGTTCCCCTTCCTTGGGTTTGCTGAGGAGGGGCGCGCGTCCCAGGTAGTTCTTCAATCCTTGGAATGCCTCTTCACATTCTGAGGTCCACCGGAACGTCTTCCCTCCTTTCAGGACCTTGAAGAATGGCATGCATTTTTCAGTGGCCCTTGATATGAAGCGGTTAAGTGCAGCTATTCTACCAGTGAGTCGATGTACCTCCTTGGGTTTCTGGGGGGACCTCATATTAATCAAAGCCTCGATCTTCTCTGGGTTGGCCTCGATCCCTCTTTGATTCACGATGTAACCCAAGAACTTACCCGAGGCCACGCCAAATGCGCTTTTGAGAGGGTTCAGCCTCATGTTATATCTTCTCAAGATTTGGAATGCCTCGTTCAGGTGTCCGATGTGTTTCTCGATTTTGAGGCTTTTCACCAGCATGTCGTCGACATAAACTTCCATGGACTTTCCGAGCTGGTCCGCAAACATCTTATTCACCAGCCTTTGGTATGTAGCCCCGGCATTTTTCAGACCGAAAGGCATTACTTTGTAGCAATAAAGTCCTTTGTCAATAATGAAGGAGGTGCTGTCCTCGTCGCCCGGGAACATAGGGATTTGATTGTAACCTGAATAGGCGTCCATGAAACTGAGCAACTCGTGCCCTGCCGTGGAGCCTACCAATTGGTCGATCCGGGGGAGGGGGAAACCGTCCTTTGGGCAGGCCCGATTGAGATTGGAGAAGTCAATGCAGACCCTCCATTTGCCGTTATGCTTCTTTACCAGAACGGGATTTGATATCCACTCCGGATAATTGGCTTCGCGGATGAAATCGCTATTGATGAGTTTTTCTACCTCTTCTTTCAAGGCCTCGTATCTTTCGGCATTTAGAGCTCTTCTCTTCTGCCTGTGAGGGGTGTGATTGGGGTCGATTTGCAAATGGTGGCAGCTGATTCCGGGGTCTATTCCAACCATATCATCGTGCCGCCATGCGAATACGTCTGTATTCTTCTGCAGGAAGTCCTTCAATCTCTCTTTAGTCCCTTCTTCCAATTCTGTTCCGATCTGCAGGACCTTTGAAGGATCTTGAGGGTCCAATGAAAAGCTTTCCAGTTCCTCCATCGGGGCTGTCTGCGATTCGGATTCAATTATTCGAGGATCTAGCTCTTCAAGGGATATGTTGGGTCTGACATCTGTCATCTCGACATCCAGCGCCGCGGGTGGTCCTTCAAGGGCCTCTGTCATTTCGGCATCCAGTACCATGTTAACTCGCGGTTCTGCTTCCCTTAGAGAGTTGAGATAACATTCTCTGGATCCCATCTGATCGCCCCGAACGGTTGCGATCCCCCGTTCTATGGGGAATTTCATGCATAGGTAATGGACGGAAGTGACTGCCCATAGTTCTTTCAGGGCTGGCCTCCCCAAAACCCCGTGATACGCTGACCAACGGTCGACTACCAAAAACTCCATGAAGTGATGCGCTACCTGAGGCGGAGCTCCCATTTCGACTGCCAAGGTAATTTTGCCTCTGGGGACGATGCTGTCTCCGGTGAACCCATAGAGGGGCGAAGCCATTGGTGTTAGTTCATGGTCCACCGCCATTTTGTCAAAGGACGAGCCGAATAGGATATTAACCGAACTGCCATTATCCACCAGCATGCGTTTAAGCCCATTACGGGCTATCACAGCCCGGACCACTAAGGCGTCGCAATGAGGAAAGTGTACGTCTGCTGCGTCTTCTGTGGTGAATGTTATAGGCTCTACGGTTCTGCCCTGGGGGGATTGGCTTACCACATAGCTGGCCATCGGCGGACTCTTTGCCTCCCTGGTGTAATTCCTTTGAGCGTTTTTTGATTCGCCTCCTATATGGGGCCCTCCAATTATGGTGTCAATTTCACGTATAGGGAACCATTCATTCGAGGCAGACACATCCCTCCTAGGGCGTTGCCCACCGCGGGGTCTTTCCCTGTCGTTATCTCTGTTATTGTGGGGTGAGTGTTGCCTTGTTTCTCCCCTTCTGGGGGTTGAACGCCTCGGAGCGCTATTATGACTTTGATCGTTCCTTGCATTTCGGGGGGCGTCCGAGGGCCGGTTCGCATCCCAGCAATCCTTTATGTCATGTTCATACTAGCGGTGGAAAGTACAATAAGACCTCAGGTCTTCCTGGAACCTATTGCTAGGTATCCCGCCCCGTCCTCTATTCCTAGAGGCTGGGGGTCGTCTGGCGTCCCTGGCCCTCATGGAATCCAACATTTTCGTAGGCCAGGGTAGGCACTGCGTTTAACGTAGCGGTGGCCAACGCTTGCCCCGAGGTGGGAGCCACTGTATGTCCTGCCTGGGTCCATCGTTGGCTTATCATCTGGGACGTGGGTCCCCTGCCCATTTCTCTCCGAGGTGGAGGGATTCCTTGGGCTGCCCTGTTTCGATGGTCAATCATCTCCTCGTTGACAATTTTGACTTTCATCATTTCTACCAGCTCGTCATATGTTGAAGGATTCTTGCTTCGGACATCCCTCCAGAATAGTGTGTTCATCTTCAATCCCCCTTTCAGAGCGGACAGAGCTTCTTTGTCGGTGACCTGCTCGCAGTAAGTTATTTCGTCAGTGAAGTAGCTAGGTAGCCCTTCAGAGTTTCTCCCGCGGCTTGCCTTATGTCCTGCAAGCGCTGTATCGGCGCTTCCCCCTCCTTCCTCGACAGGTACTGGTTCAGAAATGCTTTTTTCAGGTCCGGCCAACTTCTAATGCTAAGAGGTGCTAGCCTACTATACCATACTTCGGCAGCGCTGCCAAGGGTCAGGTGGAATGCCCTGCATTTCAGTGCTGGCGAGGTGCCCCTTAAGCTCATTTGCGTTTTGTATTTGTTGAGGTGCTTCTCCGGGTCACCCTTTCCCTCGTACTTGGGAATCTTCGGGGGAACGAAGTTATGTGGCAATGGGAAGGAGCGAAGCTCCCTTGAAAAGGGCAGATTGTCATCGTGTCATCAAGCTCGTATGATCTGCACGGTTCATCGGGGTTCTCCTCTCCCTCAGCGGTCTGGGGCGGATGTTGAGCTGCTGCTCCTCTGTTCCCCCAGTTTATAGCACTTCGTCTCTCCCGCCTATTTCTAGGCGGAGGGATCTGAGCCCCCTGACTCTGGGCATGCGGCTGTTGCCGAACTTCTTGGCGGATCGGCTGACCCCCGTTTCTAGGCGCTCGTCCGATCCGATCGAAGACGCTAGCGGACCTTTGGGGCTGCTCCTCATAATCCGGGGGAAAATTGTTCTCTCCTGCCGAGGTGTCCCTGACTGGGGCAGCTGTGTAGTTTGAAGTGTCCATCTCTACCTCTCATTCGATAGGGACGTCATTTTGAGGCCCCGATTGGGTCCTCCTGCTTGACCCTTCCTCAGGCCGCTGATGTGCAAAGCACTGTCGGCTCGGTTGGGCCGAATAACTACCTTGATTCTGAACTTGCGTGAGGAGTTCTTGCATGGCAGCGTTCTGAGCTGCAATGTTCCGCATGTTTGTGGCCATAGTGGCTACCTCGGCCGCGAGTTGTGCGGTTCGTTCCTTCTGCGGTACTTGTGGTGGGGTCGCTGGTGAGTGACATTTCGAGAAATCTTTTCTTCAGAGACTTTTCTTGTCCTTCTTGGGTTTACTTCCTCCTCACTGGAGATCATGGTTCGGGGCAGTAAGGCTTTCTCTCTTCTGGGCAAGTTGTGGAGTCCTATCGATCCTGTCGCCCCCTTTTTCAAGGATTTCCAGTCGGGCGTTTGAGCAGGCTTTTTGGTGGGAAGGTTTCGTGGTTTACATTCCTTATGTTCCCACAGACGGCGCCAATCTGTTGACCTCAAAAAATGGATCCACCGCCGAGCCAACATGTGATATCTTCAAGTCTACCCTTTCCTGCATGAACCACACAACGTCAGTTACACGTGGCCTTTCCCATAAGAGGTGGGAACGGTCACGGGCACTCCGACGGTCAAGTCAGCGTAGGATCAACCGGAAATTAGTTCACCGGTCTTCAAGTTTTCACCCGAAGGCCCCTTACAAGGTGTGGGGGAACGAGTGTTAATATAGGGGAGCAAAAGAGATGGTACCAGGTTTCTTTTTTTCCAGAAGAAGATCCCCTTTTTCGAGCACAAGGGTGTAGTATTTATACCGGGTGTGAGAGGAGGAGGGCCGTTGGATGAGGAGGCACGTGTAGTTAGATTATTAGGGTCCGTCCCATCGTAGACGTCAATTTGTCTTTCCGTAGGTTGGCTGGCATTAAGTGCTTCTGGCTGATTTGACCGTTTGAGTCCTGCCACACATCCCATCAATCACAGATTTGACTGGAAAGATCTCTGTACGGGAGATCTTTGTCGGGGCGAGGCGGAAAGGGGCGAAGTGCAAACAGCTCGTCCTCTGCGCAATTGTCTCGGACAGCGTGTGGCACGTCACCCTGCCGACACGTGGAGTTCGAGCTGCTGGATCGGTTCTCACCCGTAACAGTCGTGAAATTTATGATACTGAGCATGGATACAAAATTAAGCATAAATATTTTAAATAAGAAAAAATATAAGTTAATAAAACAACGCCCCATCTTCTAAGAAAGCAAAGTATCATTTTCTTGCATTAATTACTGGCCCAAATATATTTTTCCATCCCATGTGATTTTCAATGGGGGACATTTATAATTGAGAATGGATTAATGTTTTGAATACAAAGTCAAGGATATTGTTGACGAGAGAGAGAGATGTGCCAACTGAATCACCAATCATAGTCAAACTTTGCGGCTTACGTAACATTTTTCTTGGATTTTCAAGATAGTGAATTGTTGGCCAAAGAGACAAGTAGATTGGACTAAAGGAAACGGAAAAAAACTCCTAATCTTTTGAGTTTTGATGTATATGATCAGCTGATTTTGATCCTTCCTCGTGACAAAAAATCATGTTAAACAGTTAAGCTGCAAAAGACGGCTATCCCTGCAGGTTTTATGCTTGAATTATTCCCTAATATTTGTCCAATTATAATTTATATACCATCCATCCTACCTGTGTATAGTGGATTGAACTGTAGTTGAGAAACACACTGTTGTAATTAATTCAGTCTCAATCTGCTGAACATTGTTCGACTATAAACAAAAAGCTAGCTTTCTGGTTCCCACATAAGCAACCGGTCTCAATAAAATACCTGAATTTTGTATTCAATATTTTTTTTCTTAATTAATGGATTACTGACTACATATGATAGCACAGTTTTTAGGAAAATCTTATTCAAATGCATTTCAAGTCCAAGCTCATTACACATATGTTAACATCTGTTCCAGTATTGTCACCTTCAAGTAGTTGTATTCTCGTGGAATGCCATCAATGAGTGTTACCTGTTAAATCGGTTGACATAGTGGAAATTTTTACATCAGAGTTTTATATAAATAATGGCATAATCGCAATTTTGTTTTTGTTTTTTTTTTCTCATCAGGTCCATGTTTCATAGTGTTTCCTTTAACCAATTGAAGTGTTCTATAGGCTTAGGGCATCTTTGATATATTGCATAAATACGACATATAGATGAGAGACAATGGTTAATTCATCACCCTTCCCTTAAAATACTTTGCAGTTGCAGTTGGTGGTAAAGAAAGTTATCAAGATTATAAATTTATAAATTTTCAGATCTTTACATATGCTACGATAGAAGACATATTAACGATTTTGGAATAGTTGTGAATACTATTATATGTGTATAATTCGTGTCTGATAATTATTGAATAATAATAGTAATTTCAACGTGAAAAACATACCTCGATTCTGATTCTCTTGCTGGTGTTAGAAGATTAGGCGTCGGCTGGCTTAGCTGAAGCTGGATGTGGCCATGCAGTTCACTAGTAACGGTGAAACTATTATATGGAACAAATCCATTTCCATTCGCTGTACTTGGGTCCCTCGTGCCATAAACCTGAGTTACATCAGAGTTAAGAGCGTGCATGGAAAAAATTGATAGCTGATGAAGAAGTTTTCGTAAACTACGTACTTTACCGTATACATATACAACAATACCTTTTTATATAATTCCATGTTTTCTTGTTGAATGTGTTTTACCTTCTTATAGAGTTCAATATTCTCCTGATGGATGAGATTTCCCTGTGAATATATCCATGGAGCATTTGTAAGAGAGAAGTTCATCTCTTTTTTCTCAGAAAATTTGTCATACTGTTCTTAAGTCATACCTTTAGATTTAGTTCTTGAATCTCATCAGTTAATACCTGTTCCTGTGAAGACAAACGACCATTCATTCAGCAAAAGTTAATTAAATGAGCTTCAGATATTTTTCGAATCATTGGAAATGATATTAGTAGTACGAGAATAATACAATATATGAAGTATTAAGGAAGAAAAATGACCTGAAATATTGCTAATAATATTGTCCATTTTTTTTTTCAATATTAAGTACCAAACATGCACCCAATGAATAAGACATCAATATAGCTATCTGACCTTTTTCATACGTACACCCTGCAAACTCATCTCCAGTTGGTTTTCCAGTTTTTGTAGATCTTCAACGCCCAAGCCATAAAGTTCTTCTCCCATCAATTTCCTGCCTTATTTATTATAAAATTAATTCAAGATCATAGATACTGAATTATATGTGTGTGGACTGTAAATTTTACGGTCCATACTAATTAGTAATTAATGGGCCCCACACTAATTAGCGTGGACGGTAATATTTACAGTCCATTAAACACTGTACAAATGCATTTCTCCTTTTTGGTAACATACCCGAAAAGTAGTGGACAATATGAAAGATCAAAAAAAGTTCAAATTTTGTCCATTGCACTGTTCGGACTTGTGCAATAGAGCCTACCAAGATGCTTTAACTGCAGAAGCTGCTCATTTTAACCAGCCCTATATTCAACTCGTTGCCAGAAAAATGGAATATAGTGACTACCATTTTCACAGTCTAGCCTTCATTACTGCCTCTCTTTTTTTTTTTCCCAACCAACAATTAATTAAATAGTTAAATAGCATTTGTAGTAAGACTTTACCTATGATTTTCTTGCAAATCATGTAATTGCTGCCTTAAAATTGCTGCCTCCCTTTGCCAAAACTAGCAAGTATAATTGCAAAAGTTAAGCACAAAGCATGGAGTATTTCCCATAGGATATGACTGGATAAAATGAGAAACGTTGTTAAAAATTAAAAAAAAAAAAAAAAAAAAACTGGTAGTTATGTGAGTATTCCTCTCATATGTGTGTGTGTGTGTGCACATACCTTTAGAATATAAAGAAATGACTTGAAAAGCAATAAACTGGTAGTTATGTGAGTATTCCTCTCATAATTGAAAGGATGATAAGATGGATTGTAGAGTGTTAAATAAGAAAAAAGAAATTAAATATGGTCAGTTTTGGATCCTATTTAATATTTAATATGGTTTTATCATGAATAAACTGGGGTAAGATCCGTGAAGTCGCTGTTAGAAACTGTATTAATCACTCCTACTATCGTTTTCCTCATTGTTACTTAAATTGCTTGTCCAAGACAAACGAACTATCTTCTAATGGAATTATGTTAATACGATGAGATTCGCATTGACATGTATCAGTTTGTAGCAGAGTGCTAGACTATTGGTTCTCAATTACAGGTATTCCTTTAAATTATGATCATTCCTGAAATTAAAGGAAAGTTAACCTTATAGGTATTTCAAAATTTGAATCCACTATGGTTGATGCTACTATAATTTGTTGTGCCTACAAAACTTTATCAGCCTAAAAGAACGGGGAGATGTGTAAAAATGTTGACGAAATTAGGAGAAGGCACTCTTGCTACAACTGATAAACAAGTGCAGAAACTCTGATTGAACTCACTGAGCTGCGAACAATTGTGTTATTCGTAACATAATTCCATTAAAAAATAGTTCGTTCCCCTTAAACAAGCAGGATCTGGAGGAGGTTGTGGAACTGAAAACCTTGACCACATGTGAGCGAGATTAAGCTCCAAACCGCTTGAGCTACAATTCATAAATGATAAATTTATGTTGTGGGCTTGATAATTTAAGAGCGCATTTGACCTTGCTTCTTCTACAAAAGAAGCTGATAATACCCAAGAAAGCTTCTTTTTTGACTTTTAAGCTAAGCCAAACATGCTCTAATTTCTTTGATGTTTTACTGTAATTAGCATTTTGAGGTAAGATAATAAATATCATATGAATATGTTTTATGATTGTTTTGAAATTTTAAATTTCATGACTATAGTCAGGAGAGCTTCGATTAAGTTTCTTACTAGTTTAAAGTCGAGAAATTTGATACATCAACTTCTTTTGCCAATGACTTATTGGTGTGAGAGTAGTCTTTTACTAACTTGTGTGGCAAGATGGATTGGATGGTATCAGACTAATTAAAGAACAAAAAGGCATACTATATGGAAATCGATATGGAACACTCTCAATAGGTCGTAAAAATTGAGCGTTGCATGTGAAATGATATCCATATTAATATAGCTAGTATAGACACTTTGTCAGTTTATCTATGTAAAGCTCTGAAACCATTTTGGTTTACAAAAAGGAAAGAAAGCTTTACGAAATTTGTAGCCACAGTTACAAGTTAACAAAGTACAGGCACAAATTGATTAGATTCCAAATTATTATGGACCCGTGTAAAATTCGAAAATGTGATCAAACCTTTGTACTTCTACAAATTTCTAAATCAAAATTTGAAAATCATGCATGAGGATTTATAATCATGATGAACAAACAAGTTATAGATAGAACACGGCATGGATTATTGCTCTTACCTTGACCTCAGAAGCTGGATTGAGCAGCTCATGGTGTTGCTCTTTTGCTTTACTGTATCTTTCAATGACTGATTTCGTGCTGAAAAGAATTCCACACACGCACAAAAAAAAAAAAAAGATCATGATCTCATGTAGTTCTACATGTTTATGGGGTAAAGTGATGGTTGAGAACAAAGAAAATGCCTCTTCCTTTTAGTACTGCAATCACATGAATAGCACGCAAATTTCTATAGCAAATATATATAATTTATCAGTTTCTTTATCCTTTGTTACTAATGCAAAGATTTCTTATAAATGTAATAATAATTCAGTAACCAAGATGAAGTGTACCATACGCCTATTACTAATCCATTAGATCAAAAAGAAAATCTTTAAGAGTAAACTTGGCAGAATTTAGAAGTTAGTCAAACTTACGTATAGATAAATTTTGTTTCCAAGCATAGTTTTTAGAAGTCAATTAAGAGGTCATTAGTTTTGCATGTCCACGTTTGAGTTCGAATGTTAGAAGTACGACTTTATGTCCACTTTACAACTACACTTTCCTCTTCATTTTCGATATAGTGTTTCAACCCTCGTCTTCTTATAAGTTAGTCTTAAACATTCTCTTCTTATAAGCTAGTCTTGAACATATACACATGCTTAAACATCAAATTATTAAATCAGGTGGACCAATTACTAAAGCTGATCAGTTTAAATGGTTTGTTTTATTGTGGAAAAGGGGATGAACTAAGATATATGATACCTTTTCTTACGTTTCTCTAATGTTAAAAATATATTGGTAGCTAATGATTTATTCAAATTCTGTCACAGTGATGTTGTGGAAGTCGAAGTAAGTTGCTGCTAATGTCCTTGTACCTTCAAAAATTATCTTTAATGGACATTTATTTCATAAATAGTACTTTGTGGAAGTAATGAAGCTTAATATATTATATATACCACAAACACATACCCAAGAATTCGAAAGTATCCCTTTAATTTTCTTTATTTCTTAATTCAAAGGAGAGATTAAATTCAGCAAGCCTCATTTTAAGCCCCTATTTGACAATCATTATTTTAAAATCCTTTTTTTTTGTACATACTCATTTTCAATTACACATTCATACAATGAAATATTTTGTACGTAAATCCAAAACTTTTCCAAACTTTTTAATCACAAATTCTCCAAAAAAATCACTATTCAAAACTTTATTATACCCAAAATAATGGTTGTCGAAAAAGGGACAAGTATGCTCAAGATCACTTAGCTAGTGGTCTAATGACAGTTGAAGATTGGAGTTAAATGAATGGAAGCGTACGAAATGTTAATGGGGATAAGAGACGTGAGAAGTACTTTGAGATAAATTATCCTCTCGGGACATTGATGACACCTTAACTTTTGTCATATTTTGATTAACATTCTTCATAAGTTTTATAACTCATGCACGGGATTAGTAAATGAAGTAATTGATTATAACAAATGCTAATGAAAGGAAATTTCTCAACAAGGCTGCACTTATGAGAAAAGAAATTATTCACATTGGATTGACCAGGACTTGTATATATAGATGGATAATTACAGGGATAAGGAGGTTGAAAAAGAATTGATTTTATAATGAAAATATAAATCATGCAAACAAGAGGAGGAAGAGAAAAATGGGAGCGAGAAAGAAAGAGGAGGTTTAGAAAGCTGAATAATATCAATCCTGATTGTAATATAATTCACAGCTGCAGTTTGAACTGAAACAAAATCAATAAATAAAATAGATAGTCACAGACAATTTTTTTTTTTTTTTTTTTTCCTGGAGTATCAATTTTTCGTTCGATCAAATTGAAGACGCTTACTTTTGCAGATTACACCATTTCCAACACAAACTGTTAACTACATATTTGTCACACTCTATTGGACATGAACTGACAATGTAATAAACAAGTTTTTTCACTTATTTTTCTTACTTAATAGTCTAGTAAACATTATTTTTCCTTCAGATTTTATATCAATCTTGTAGCATTTCTTGGACTGATGTATGGGCATCAATTAAAACCAGGAGAGGTTACCTTTTCTATCCGTAGAGTACATTGAATATACATAAATGGTTATAACCGAGCTTCTCTTAATGGTATTAACAGCTACTCTAGGTGGAATATTTTTATGCGGTGCTAACAATTGAATACCTATTTTTGTAACTCAAGAATGTCCAATCCGAAGTTTAATTGCACTAAGACAGATAAAAGTTATAAACTATTAAGAAAAACTCTACTTGACAATAAACATATAAACCATATTGGGACCATATGAACTACTTTTAATTTTATTTTTCCTGGAAATTGTAAGTATGATATGCACACTAAAGTCCCATGATGAAAGTTGTTTAAGGTACCTACTTGATAATTACTCATAAAATATTCATTTATGGTGTTCATGAACTCACCAAACTACTGATAATGAAAAAATAAATAAATAAATAAAATCATGATTCTGGAATAACAAGCTTAGGTTTTGTGTTAGCAAATTTGTATTAATTAAACTACGATCCAGCAGAATTACTTCCCCGTCTTTATGCACTAAACTGATACAATTAATCATCTGAAGTCCGAGTCACAATATGTATGAAGAAAAATCACACTTCTTGAAATGCCATGCAAACAGCATTAGAATTTCAAATAACAAAAGATAAGTACAAAAATCATATAATATATAAATTTTATTCGATATCTGGAAATTATATATGTTTGTTTTTTTCTTTTTTAATCTAACCTGGTGCTTGAATATTCATATAATTTGCCAGTGCTGGAGAAGATGATCAATCCAACTTCTGCATCACAAAGAATTGCAAGCTCCTTAGCCTTCTTCAACAATCCATTTCTCCTCTTTGAAAAAGTCACTTGCCTACTCGTCGAGTTATCGATTCTTTGGATCACAATCTTTCCCCTTCCCATCAAAATTTCTAGGGTTTCTTCTGTAGAAAAAAAAAAACAAAGAAATTAACCAACCATTAGATCTTAATCACAATTAGGTCAAATCTGATTCAAGAAATAAAAATAAAAATAAAAAAGCTCACTTTTTTGAGCTTGGGAATAAAGTTAACAATTTGAAAGACTGATTAATGAGAGAGAGAGAGAGAGAGAGAGAGAGTTTGTGCCTTTGTTGGAATTGGATGCTAATCTTCACGTCAAAGTCAAGTCCTTTTTATAAGTGAATAAATATGTGTCTTTTTCTGAAAAATGGAAGAAATCGAGGACCAATCTGTAATTTAAAATTAATATTTAAATTAATCAAGTCTGACCAATGATAGCGCCGTCACCGTATTAGTTACTGACACGTGGGGAATCTGACAGTTTCCTTAATATTTCTATAAGGGGAAAGAGAAATGTCATTCCTATATAACAACTTTAAACCTAAAACTGACAATCAAACTTTTTTATACGGACAACAAAGTTTGGCTAATTTTTGGGATTTTCACGTGAACTCTGGGTCTGGGGAGTGGAGGGTGGTAAATAAATATTTTTTTTCTTTATTTTTTTTAATGTAAGAAAATAGAAAAAGAAAAATATTTGCACGCTTTTATCGAGCTTCACCCAATTGCGAACAATCCGTACTGCCAGGTTGCCACTCATCTGACTTTTTGACTTTGCCCAAAGGTGCCTATTTATTAACATTTTAAATTTAATTTAATAAAATCTAAAGTTTATTGTATAAATAATTTTTAATCCACCCCTATTTGAAACACATTTTGAGGATAATAGAAATTTTGGAATAGTGATTGATGTGAGAATGTGTGGTGGAAAAGTGATATTTTTTTTTATTTGTGTGTAATATTATTTTATTTGGAGAATGTGTGGTTGAGATGAAGAATGAGAAAGAGAATGAGAAATTAATGGGTGTCAAACGGCCAGTTTCATTTGGAATTATGTATGGCTGGACAAAATTCACGAATAAAATCGAACTGAACTAGATATGAACCGAACTGAATCGAACGGTTCTTCTTAAGTTAAATACTCAAACGAGTATTTGAATCGAGAACCGACAGGTTTGGTTCAGTTCCCGGTTCTAAACCATGAACCGAAAAATCGAATAAGAATCGAATATTCCTATTTTTTTAAATTTTTTATCTTAAATAAATCAAATTATTTAAAATAAATTTGCTAACTAATTAATTTAATCCAAACCCAAAATATGATTTTACTATTTCTAATTTCCATCAAAGTTCAACTTAATCAAATTGATCTAAATTGTACACTAATATATTATTCTATTGTATTGTCATTTCTACCGTTCTATTATTGTGAACTAGTTATTTTTCTCTTCCTGTAATTTTAACAGTCAAATCTATAAAGAATTCAACAAAGAGATGTACAAAAAATATCATGAGATTGGACTATGTTATTTTGTAAAAGTTGAGATTGAACATGTCATAATCGAATTAATGTAGAGTTGTTGTAATATAAAAAAAAAATTTAATTATTATACGGAACCCCGGAACCGAATTGAACCGAACCGAGTGGAATTGAACCTGAACGATTCCATTATTAAATTTAAACATGACGGTTCCATTTACTAAATACCCAAAAATTCGGGTTCGGTTCGAATGCTTAAATTGATATGGGCTTCAAAATTATTATTTTCCTTACTTTCGTAATGAGGATGATGATGTTGATTTAATGTAAATAGACTTATTGAGTCATCGTTTGGTACATATTAAAATTTTTATTTTCATTCTTTAACTTATTTTCAATCATATATTCTTCAATAAAATAATATTTTTCAGCACATCAATAACTTTTCCTTCTTTTTCAACTACACATTGTTCATCAATCTACTATTCAAAAATACATTCTTCCAAAATAATGTAGTTCAAACACCCCCTCAATATATTCAAGTTTTAATTGTGAGAAATAGGGATGTCAAAATTGCCATCTGAAGTATGCTTTTAGCACGATCCAAGTAGCGTCGAATAATTTCCCCTTCAAGGTAGGTTGGATATGCACTAAGGTAAGATGGGAAAAACCTAATTTGAAACTAACATCGTGCAAGTTGATTTAACATTAAAAATAAGAACCCTCGACTTTTTATGAGAATAAAATTGATTTGAGGTTAGTTGAGCTCGATCCACGCACCAAGATAATCATAAAAAGTTATTCTAATTGTCTGTAAAGAAAGATTTCTATTGGACAAGGCCACGTGAACACAGTTTAGTGAACCAGTAAGGATCCTTTTTACTGAAATAATAATGTGTTCCTCGGATTAAGGAAATCTCCAAAATCAATAGCTTTTTGGTTAAGATAATAGGAATTTTATGAGCATGTACAGGTGTCAATCATCAGCAAATTATAGATATTCAAAGACCGAGAAAAAGGGCAGTCTCGGATTCAAGTTTTGGACAACTTCTATCATTCCAGCTATGGTAATGTTAAAACTTGTCTGACTCATCCCACTCTTCGAAATTGAGTTGTTTTAAGTACTCTTGATGTTAAAAATTGACATAGAATATGGGGAAAAGCACATGAAGCTCTATCAGGCAAAGGAGATATGCCTTTTTTGGAATGGGAGAGTTGTGCTCCTTTTCAAGATTCACGCTCACGTTCTCAACAAATTATCCTTCCTAATTTCTCTCGTGGAAGCGTAAACATAGGTAGACCACTCAAATCTGAAGTGATTCGACGTGTTGAGTGATTAGATAAGATCTCATACAAATCGTATTATTAATCAAATGTATTTATTGACAAATTACGTTGGGCTGAACAACTAAGCATGGGATTTGGGAAAGCTTTTTTTCGTTGTGCCTACAACTACAAGTCCTCCGTGACTACACTTTTTGAATACAAGGCAACCTACGTGGCAAAAAGTGTCTCGTACCGGTCCATGAAGCAATCTAACCTACTTTTCACTTAAATTTGAAGTGACTAGACGTGTTGTGAGACATCAGATAAAATCTCAAATAAATCGTATTATTAATCAACTGCACTTATTGACAAATTACGTTGGACTGAAAAGCCAAGCATGTGACTTGGGAAAAATCTTTTTCACTGTGCCTACAACTAAAAGTCGTCCCTCACGACACTTTTTGAACATGAGGCAGCCTAGATGGCAAAAAAGTGTATCGGGCTGGTCCATGAAGCAATCTAACCTACTTTACACTTCAATCCCTTCACTTTTGCATAATTTCAATCACAAAATTGTTTGGGAAATTATAAAAAATAAGGGATTTGATATTTAGAATTCAAAAATCAGAGACCAAACTTCATTTTTCAAAACTCAGGTGATATATAAAAATCCTAACCCTAATTTTTCACTCACTACCCCCTCCTCTCTCTCTCTCGCCTCCTTCCCCTCTCTCTCTCCCCCCCCCCCCCCCTCTCCGGGTGTTTGCTTCTAAGAGTTTGGTGTTGATTAGGGGCCACTTATTATGGGGCTGGTGTTGATTTATGGAGTGCGGGCTGCATTTTGGCAGAGTTGTTTGCTGGGAAACCAATAATGCGAGGACGGACAGAGGTATTCTCTCAGATTTGCTTTGTACAAGGGAAATTTCTAATTTTGTGGGCTTTAGCTTCTGGCAGTTGAAAATCATTCTATTTAGTCATTATTGTCATGGATATTTGACAAAGTTCAAAATCCTTATTCTCGATTTCTTTGCTAATTAGGTTGAGCAACTTCACAAGATCTTTAAATTATGTGGTTCTCCATCAGAGGAATTTTGGAAGAAATTGTGTTGGTCTATCTGTGACCTGTGACCAAGTATTGGTAGTAGCGGCGGTAGTCTGTGACCAAATGTTTGGTAATCTGTGACCAAATGTTTGATAATATCCGTGACCAATTACTTAACTGTGACCTAAAAAATTAATAATACGTGACTCAAAAATAATTCGTGGCCAACTAATTTTAAAATATGTGACCTCAGAATAATATGTGACGGACAAATTTATTGATCTGTGACCTCAAAATAATATGTGATAAAAAAATTTAACGATATGTGACCAATAAATAAATTTGTAACTTATAATTATAAATATGTGATACCTTAAATATGAACTTTTCCCAAATTGTTTTTGGGTTTCATATCTTAACCTATATGCGTTTTTTTATGATAAATATAATTAATAAATTTTTCAAAATATTATTAAGTTTTTTTATTATGGCATTAGAGGTAATAAAAGTTCTACAGTGAAGTCCTATTGTTACCTATATATAAGATATTGTGAATCAAATCTTCACCGAAAAATTGATCCAATTACTTGCTACAAGTGAAAATATATATATAAATAATTGTTGTAAAGTTATGAGATAATTATTGATATCTATTTAATCTTATCAGAATAATTAGATAAGTCACTCTAAAAGAGTTTATTTTATTCAAACTGTAACTCTTCTTTTGAACTATATAAATATGGGCAATTATTATAATAAAATCATAGTACTCTTGAGTTTTGACTATCTATTTCTTTTTTTATATATCTCTCTTGTTACATTAATTTTATAACAATAACTAATTAATTGGAATGATCTATAGATATTATATGCATGGATTATGTTAATAGATTAAAACTAATTTGTGATTAAAGGTTATGTTATATTCTTTATCACTTTAAAGCGTCATTCTTTACGGGAAAAAAATAAAATTGGGGGATAAAAATTGATGAGTTTATATTATTGATGTACTGAATTGGTTTGTATGGGAATTTAAATATTTTACTTTGGCAATAGCGTTTGGTAAGTAGTCTATTTTATTATTGCTTCATTAAGTTGTCGTAAAACAATGATTTTAGTTTATCTTCAAATATAAATAAGACGTCTAATACTTATCACATACGATTATATCTGTATTTTTTTTTTATTTTATCATGAATAATGATAGTAAAATTACGTACTTTTAAAATCATAATTGTCAGTTCTCAAAGTTAAGAAATGTGAAGGATTACGAAGGGAAAACTGGGTTATGTTTAAGATTATTTAAAAGGTCTTATTTGCAGGTAACAGGGGTGGCAAAAGGATCAAGTAACTTGTCAGTTCCTCGACTTGGCTCGTCAAAGCTCAGCCCATGGACGACTCGGATTCATTTCAGGATGAATTCGAGCCGAGTCGGGGGTTCCTTCGACGAGCCAGCATCGAGCTCATGGGCAGTTCACGAGAGCTCGTAAAAAATGTGAACAAAAAATGAGAAAAAATAAAACTCGAACTCGTGGACTCGACTCGGCTCATCATTTTGACGAACTGAGCTCGTGGGTAAATGGACCGAGTAGAGCCAGCTCGGTCCATTACCACCACTAGCAGATAATGAGGAGAAAATTAAGGGAAAATTACATAATTCATATGTTTGAAGATTGAAATTCAAAAATTAGAGACCAAGTTTCATTATTCAAAAATCAGGTAATATATTAAAACCCTAACCCTATTTTATCACTCTCCACCATCGACCAATGCCTACTGTCGACCACCGCCCATATTAACAATCCATCGCTGAACTTACGGCGACGATCGTGGCAGAAGCGCAGCAGCTCGATCTGAAATTTTCTCCTTCTAGACCATCTCTTGGAGCACATGTTGAGGTGGTGGATATTTGCTACTGTGACACTATCGTGCGACGCTTTCACAGCAGCATCATGACGGTAGCTATGGGTGTGTGTGCAGTGGCGGTGGTGGTGTTGCAACGAGTGGGGGTGTGGTGGTGGCGGCGGGTTTGAGATTTTTTGTTGGGTGGTGGTTGTAGTGTGACGTGGTTTTTTTTTGTTGGGTGGTGCTGTTGGTGCAATGGTGGCGACGGCATGGTGCAGTAGTGGCGACGACGTGGTGCAGATGTGGTATGTGGTGGGTTTGTTGGTGGCCGTGGTGGTGATGGTGATGGTGATGGCAGCGACTGGGGGGGTGAGGGTGGTCAAAAGTGATTGAAGTAGTAATGTCAGTGGTATGTGACCAAGTATTTGGTTATTTGTGACCAAATATTTAATTGTGACCTAAAAATGAGACAATTTGTGACTCAGAAATAATATGTGATTAACAAATTTGAAAATATGTGACCAACAAAATTAAATGTGGCCTATAATATTTTTGAATTTGTGACCTCGAAATCATCCGTGACTAATTAATTTGATAATATGTGACCAATAAATAAATTGTGAGCTATAATTATGTATATGCGATCGTTAATTGTATAATTGTGACCTAATTAATAAATATTTTTAATTAATTACCTAATACATGAGTTTGAATTGTTAAACTATCTACCTGACTTTTGAATTGATGTAAACCATACACCTGAAATATGAATTTTTCCCGAAAATTAAGTGGATACAAGAAAATGATTTATTAAACAGGACGATAAAATTTAGCAAATTCAATCACTTATTTGCTTTTCATGGGAATGCATGAAAGGACTCGTATATCGTAAGTGATGATTATTGATTTGCTAGAAAATAAAAATTGTAATAGGCACGTGGAAAGTTAGAGAAACACATCAAGTGCATGGTTTTCGATAATTTCTTCAATGAGTTGATATAAATAATAAAGAGTTTGGGTAATGCTATTTAACTTTAATGGGGATGCAATTCAAATTTAAGTGACGTTGATTTGAAATTAAATTATAAGTAAAATTAAATAATTTATTTAATTTCACTTTTCATTTTATTTATCATTTAACACCACTTAATTTGTGGTTACAACCCTAATAGGGCTGAATAAGATTGTTCTGCAAAGTTTGGTGATTGTAAATCATAATAATAAATGGTCTCTTGAGTTTTCATGAAGAAAGGAAAAAAAAGAAATGAAAGTAAATAGTATTGAATAGTGTTCTAAAAAGCATAAAATATGATTAGGCGTGGATGTCCAATTTCAAACTTTACGAGTCTAGGCGACACCTAAGTGTAAAAAAAAACTTTTTTCTCATTTTAATATTAATTTAAAATTTTTAATCACCCTAAAAATTATTTAATAATTACAAATAATACAAATCTAATATCTAAAATTATAAAATACTATATTTGCTTAATAATCCATACAATCCGTCAATTATACAATTTTTAAGTTTTCAAATGTAAAAGCTAGACTAGTTTTCATGTTTCAAATTTCTATTAGATAAGTCATACTTAATAGATTTATAAGATCTTACAACATACTTTCGAAATTTTCAACAAAATAATTAATCTCAAAATCATAATTACATAATGTAGATAGCACATAACTTAAATCTTTTCTAACTTTTTTTATCGGATAAAATCATTTTTGACTTTTGTCCAATAAAGTCAGTTAAAAACTTGAAATTAAAGTCAAATAAAAGGCTTTTAAAAAAAAGAAAAAAAATATAAAAAAGCTAATAAAGCTCACGTAGTCGCTCATTAAACGGTGGTGACGTTTCGTCCGAATCATCTAGGAACGCTTTTGAGAATGAATATTGAGTTTTTCCATTTTTAATATTATAATGTAAGAAAGAAATATTTTTGGTGGGAAAATTGCAGTGGTACACAGCATAATAACAATTGCAGCAATAATTATATCCATTATTTATAAACTCTTTTTTTTTTTACATATTCATTTTTAACCATACATTCATACAACAAAATATCTTGCATGTAAATTCAAAATTTTCTTCACTTTTTAACCACATATTCTCCTAAAAATAGTAATTCAAAACTCTATACTTCAAAAACAGGTTTAAGGTTTGGTTATCAAAAAATCATGAGATAATTTCATATTTTAATATTAACAGATAATATTATGTATTAATTTATATACCCACATCATCCAAACTCTAATCATCTTTACACTCTCCCTCGCACTAGACCACCATCTCGTCTGAAAAACACTGCCTTCCGTCGATGTACTGTGCACATGGAAGATCTCCAATGTCATCATCGTCTTCATCAGATTATAAAAATCATTAGATCATAAAATCATCGACTTCGTCTACACTGTACAGTTACGTACAACAAATGGTACTCCTGGTGCACGTAGCGACACCACAATTTGTTCTCTTTTTTATATGTTCCTCGCCGCAATCTTTATATGGTTTTTGCGTCCTTTATACCTATTTGTACATGGGTAGGTAAATAATAATGTTGGTCATTGCAATTTGTTCCTCACTGCAATTTGTTCTCTGTTCTTTGGTGGATTTGAGGTGGTGGCAATGGCGGGTTTGGAGTGGAGGTTGTGGTTGTGGTGTGGTGGAGATGAAGATGGAGATGGAGATGGAGATGGAGGTTGTGATTGCTATTGGTGGTGGCGGCGATGACGATAGTTGTGGTGAGGTGGTGGTAGTGGTGGTAGTGTTGGTGATGGTGGTGATAGTGCTTACTGGTGGTAGTGGTAGTGGTGTAAGTGGTGGTGGGGTTGGATTGGATTGTTGAATAAATAGGGCTTGTGACCAATAAAATGGTTAGTTTGTTACTAATAAATAATATGTAATTGAATAGATAATTTGTGATTGATGAACAATACGTGACCCATTAATTTGATAAATTGTAATCGATAAAAAAATTGTGACTTAAAAAATTTGTGATTTGTGACGAGAAATAATATGTGACCAATTTGCATAGGTCAAAGATTTGTCCTCATTACAAGTTATAATCGGTGTAAAAATTCAATGTGTACTTGTTACAAGTTGTATATCATAATGTAAGGGTCACAAATCAATACCCATATGTCACAGATCAAATAAAATTGGTTACAGATCACTAATTTATGTTCACGGGTCATAGATTATAGTTCCACATGTCATAGGTTACAGTTTACAAGTCACAAACCATCATTCATAGGTCATAGGTCATTCACATGTCACAGATCATATTGTATAGGTCACAATGTCAATAGGTTACAAATCAATATTATCTGGTGGTCACAAATCAGATGTCAAATGTCTTTATGCACTGATAATAGGTCACATATTCAAGTTCAAAGGCCACGATTCATATGTTATAGGTCACATATCATTTTTAGGGATGACAAAAAAGCTCGTAGGCTCGGGCTCAGCTCGGAAAAAGCTCGAGTCGGGCCCAGCTCGGGCTCGGTTACAACGAGTCGAGGCTCGAGCCGAGCCTCATTTTTTGGCGGGGGTTTACTCGGCTCGACTTGGGCCCAAAAAAGCTCGGTACAAAAAAGCTTGAGCCGAGCCCGAGCTTTTTTCTTTAATTTATAGTACATATAAATCGCACAAATTTTAAATTTTTTAAGTAAAAAATGTAGATTTGACATTAAAAAAAGGGGTTAATACCCTAAATAGTCACTGAAATTTGTCAAAAGTTCCCATGAGATCACTGAACTTTAAAACTTCCTTAATTAATCACTGAACTTTTCATAAAGTTCCCAGGAGGTCACCGAACTTTAAAACTACCATAAATAGTCACTGAACTTTTCCAAAACTTCCCTAAATAGTCACCCAACTTTGCAAAACGTTCCTAGGGGTCACTGAATCATTGATGTATGAGTCCCAATTTGCAAAATTCGGTGACCTCCTAGGAAGTTTTAGCAAAGTTCAGTGACTATTTATGGTAGTTTTGAAGTTCAGTGACCTCCTGGGAACTTTTTGCAAAGTTCATTGACTAATTATGGAAGTTTTGAAGTTCAGTGACCTCCTGGGAACTTTTGACAAAGTTCAGTGACTATTTAGGATATTAACTCTTAAAAAAACAAAAAATCGAGCCGGCCCGGGCTCGGCTCGGATCGAAAGCTCTGGCCGAGCCTTTTTTTTTTTACCGGGCTCGACTCGGGCCAAAAAAAGCTCGAGCCGAGCCCGAACTTTTTTTTTTCCGGCTCGGCTTGTTGACATAGCTAATCATTTTGCATAAGTAACAAATCAATGTCTACGGGTTACATATTCAAGAGAATTGGTCGCAAGCCATTGAATCAATATCACAGGTAACAAATCAACGTCCAAAGGTCACAAATCCAAGAAAACTGGTAACGGGTTATTGGATCAACATCACAAGTAACAGTTTACATGTAGTTTAAATCACACCACAAAAAGATTTAAAAATTTACACTGAATCTGATGATAAGTCAAATATCTTAAATCAAATTTACACTCCATCGACGTGCTAGTTCTTTACGGTAGTTTAAATTACACAGCCAAAATCTCATTCCTTCAATCATTCTAACGTCAACCGATTGTTCAAATTGAAGTTTAATTAGATAATTCGTCAATTATCATCGATATTTTGCTAAATTAAAAATCTAAACAAGATGCCCCCTTGAGATGCTTTACTCATGGATCTCAAATCGAGCGCATTATCCAGATCTGTACTACAACCATGGTGTGAGAGATGATGGCGACGAGTGGATGCGGGTGACTATAGCTAGGCGAGTCTGTAGAGAGAGATTGTAGTAGGTCAAGATATTAGGATGGATATTTATTAGATATATAATATATATTATTTATCATCTTAAAATTAAGTTGGGGTATAGTTAAGATATGGTTTATGTATTCTTCCCATAATATTATGGGTTAATATCATAATTAGAAACATTTGGGGAATCATTAATCGGGTGAATGGCAAAGTATTTAAAAAATTAGGAGTTGTTCAAATCTATTATTTTTGTTAGTGTTTGTCAATTTTCCAAGTATATTTAATTTTCTGTACTTTACTTTTCCATAAATTTTTTATTATGTAATGCTTTTATAAAAACTATACATTTAATAAGTTACAATGATAGTAACTTACAAATTATGTTAATTTGTACATAAATCATGCTATAATATATGTTACTTAGAATGTGTAGTTTCTTTTTTTGTAAAAAATTGTTATACTTCATCTCACCATCACCCCCAAGAATCACCCCATGACCACAAGAAAATTATATGCATTGTTATTACACTTTGAAATTTTTGTGTATTGTAACTTATTACAACTCACCACCATCAATGTTATAACAGTATGATTTTAACAATATTTAAAACACTCGGTTGTACAAAATTTTACACATCATTAAATGTCAATAATAAATGTATAAGAATAATGTCATCTAGCACCAGTGGTACTATAACATCAATCTAGGTGATATGATGTGATAAATTCAATGAGATGTGCAATTAAGTAAATTATTTAATTGTACCCCTCATTTAATGTCATTGTAGTATCACATAGACTAATGATGTTAAAGCATAATTGATGTTATAGTTGTACATTCACAATTGATGTTATATTTATCCCATCACCACCACTAACAGTCATCCTATCAGTACAAAAAATTACATAAATTGCTATTCGAATGTGTTTAATTTGTTGTATTATAACATATTAACCCATGCATTACCATCACCCACTACCATCAACACCACGAAGGCTATCGTCACCAATCTATAACCACCATCATAACCAACACAAAAAACCAATCTTACAAAAAAAATTCAAATTCACCAAAATTCTAAAATGAAGGACTCCCGATTTCATTAGAGGATTAATCTCTAATTTTGTATCTAAACATATCATCGAATGTTGCAAAAGGGGTTCGTGACGGCGAAGTGGAGGAAGAAAGCAGTATAATCAGATCACATCATCAGAGATGATTTTGTGGTGGCTTGAGCTTTATTTTTCCTAGATTTGATGGCGATATGGTGGTGATAGGGGGGAGGGGTGAGAGAGTGAGGGATGGTGGAGGCATGATAGAGAGAAATGGAGAATGGAGGCTTGTGAATCCTAGGTAATGAGAACCATGTAGCAATAGTAGCTACGCAACCCAACAACGAGATTAGAACTAACCCAAGAAAGCCAATAGATCGAGGTTTGGATTCGACCCAAGAATTGTGAACCAAGCAACGAACAAAATCGCCAATGATATGAAGACCTCCTTATCACATACCTGATGAATTTAGCCCAGATGTTGAACGCCACAAGAACACCGATTCTTGATGAGTTCGAGATTGTTCAATGAAGAACAAAAGGTTTGAAAGCAATAAAGTCTCACAATTAATTCAATAATAATAATGGTTAATGTTTACAATGAATGAAGTAAAATATTTATACTAACCTTAGAATTAAAAGGAAACCCGGAATTAACTTGCCAAAACTAGTAAAAGTCGTGATATAATAGGATTCTATCACAATATGGAAACAAACGCGAAAAGGAAATCCTTAGCAAAATATAACCCTATGCGGCCGCATAAGGTTAACCTATGTGGTCGCATAGGTCTCTATATTTGAGACCCCTTGGTCTCAGTAGGCACCATGCGGTCGCATAGTGCAATCTTTGCCCCCGCATTTGTCATCTTGTATCGAGCTCTTCCACTCCGGTTTCGACATCGACCGAACATGGAACTTGCTCCATTCTTCATTACGAACTCCCTATCGTCGACCTTAGCTTGAACCAACAATGCCATTGCCTCTTTCACACGCTTTGCTCTCACTCGAGCCATCAGTCCTTCTTCAACGATCAATGGATCTTTCATCGAGCTTGTCTCCTTTGCAACGGCATTTTGGATCACATCATCCCCTCCCTCTTGAAAATGATTCATCCTCGAATCTATACCTGCATCAAACAGAGAGAGATCAGACACATTGAAAGTAGCAAAATATTATACTCACCAGGAAGATCTAGCTTGTAAGCATTGTCATTGATCTGTTCAAGGACTTGAAAAGGTCCATCCCCACGTGGTTGCAACTTGGACTTCCATTGTTCTAGAAAACGTTCTTTCCTCAAATGTAACCAAACTCAGTCTCCGAGTTCAAATGGAACGCTTCTCCGCCCTTTGTTGGCTTGTGTAGCATAGTGCTTGTTCCTATACTCAATTTGAAAATTGACCTTCTCATACAATGCCTTTACCATCTCCGCCTTCTTTTTCCCATCTAAACTACCACGCTCATTAACAGGCAAAGGAATCAAATCCAATGGTGTTAGTGGATTAAAACCATAAACTATTTCAAATGGAGAAAATAAAGTAGTAGAATGAACAACCCTGTTATATGCAAACTCAATGAAAGGTAAACACTTTTCCCAACTTTTCAAATTCTTATTAGTGACAGTACATAGCAATTGAATCATAGTCATCTTAACTACTTCGGTCTGTCTATCAGTTTGTGGGTGACAAGTAGTAGAAAATAACAACTTAGTTCCTAGCTTATTCCACAAAACTCTCCAAAAATGACTAATGAACTTAACATCCCTATCTGATACAATACTCTTAGGAACCTCATGCAAACGTACTATCTCCTTAAAAAACAAATCTGCAATGTTTGTAGCATCATCAGTTTTATAGCAAGGAATGAATTGTGTCATTTTACTAAATCTATCTACAACCACAAAAATTGAATCCCGTCCTTTCTTAGTCGTAGGTAAACCCAGAACAAAATCCATAGAAATATCAACACAAGGTTCACTAGGCACAGGTAGAGGTGTATAAAGTCCTTGTGGTAAAACCTTAGACTTAGTCTGTTTACATGTTATGCATCGACTACACGTTCTCTTTACATCACTTTTCATCCTAGCCCAATAAAAATGTTCTCCCAACATTTTTAATGTCTTCTTGACCCCAAAATGACCCATCAAACCCCCCACTATGTGACTCTCGGACCAACAACTCCCTCATAGAACATTTTGGAACACAATCTATTTTTCCGAAATAAATAGCCATCATGCCTAAAGAATTTATCAACAGCCCACTTACTACACAAACTATATATATTAGAAAAATCATCATCATTCGCATACATATCCTTCGCGTATTCAAATCCAAGCAATTTTGCACTCAAAAAAGTAAGAAGCACATACTTTCGTGATAACGCATCTGCTACTACATTCTCTTTACCTTGTTTGTACTGAATGACATATGGGAATATTTCAATTAATTCCATCCAGGGTGCATGTCTCCTGTTTAGCTTTCCTTGACCCTGAAGATGCTTCAAGGATTCATGATCACAATGGATCACAAACTCTTTCGGCCATAAATAATGTTGCCAAATCTCCAAAGCTCTAACAAGTGCATACAACTCCTTATCATATGTAGGATAGTTGAGTGCTACCCCGCTTAGCTTCTCACTAAAATATGTAATTGGTCTTCCATCCTACATCAAAACAGCACCAATACCTATTCTTGACGTATTACATTCAACTTCAAAAGCTTTATCAAAGTTAGGTAGTGCTAAAACAGGTGTTTTACATAACATTTCCTTAATAGTCTTAAATGCAAGTTCTTGTTCTACCCCACATTTAAATCTTACACTCTTTTTAACGACTTATGTGAGTGATGTGGTAAGTGTGCTAAAGTCCTTAACAAATTGCCTGTAAAAACTAGCCAAGCCATGGAAACTCGTAACCTCGGTTATGCTCCTAGGTGTTGGCTATTCTTTAATAACTTTGATTTTATCTTCAACGACTTCTATCCCCTTAGAACTAACAACATATCCAAGAAAGATAACTTTTTCCATGCAAAATGAACATTTTTTGAAATTAGCATAAAGTTGCTCATGTCTTAAGACCACAAGCACACACTTCAAATGCTCTACATGCTCATCCAAGTCCTTACTATAAATCAAAATATCATCTAAGTATACTACCATGAATTTACCTATGAAAGCACGCAAAACATGATTCATTAAACGCATGAAAGTGTTAGGTGTATTAGTAAGACCTAATGGCATGACTAACCATTCATACAATCCATATTTAGTTTTAAAAGCAGTTTTCCATTCATCCCCTTCTCGCATCCTAATTTGATGATATCCACTTTTAAGATCAATTTTAGAAAATATGCATACATCATGTAGTGCATCTAACATGTCATCTAACCTAGGGATAGGATATCGATACTTTACCGTAATGTTGTTGATGGCTCTGCAATCCACACACATCCTCCAGGTTCCATCTTTCTTTAGCACAAGTAACACCAGCACGGCACATGGACTCATGTTTTCCCGCACATACCCCTTGCTCAATAATTCTTCCACTTGCCTTTGCAGCTCCTTGATCTCTTCGGGATTACTACGATATGCTGGTCGGTTTGGAATAACAACTCCAGGTACAAAATCAATTTGGTGTTTGTTGCCTCGAATGGGTGGTAACCCACTAGGCACATCCTTCGGGAAAACATCTTGAAATTCTTGCACAAAGAAGTAGCCAGACTAGGGAGGGATATGTTAGGCTCCTCATGATTGAGGAGTGATTCTTTGTATACCAAAAGAATCATTGGTTACCTATCAATTATAGCTCTCTTCAACTCACTTCCTTTTGTAAAGAAATTTTCTCTAATGTTTTCTCTCCTCTCTTTTTCTTTTCCATCATTCTCTCTTTCTTTTCTCTCAATCTCTCTTTATTTTCTCTCAACCTCATTGTTTTTCCCCTCATGTGGCTCTACTCTCTTTTCCTCTCCACTAGCGACCTCACAATTTTCTCTCTTACGTTCCCTTTCTTTCACTCTCCTCTCCTCCTCACCTATTAACTTAATATGATCTTTAAACACTTATTGTGATGTCAATGGTGCAAGAGTAATTGCCTTCCCATCCTTCCTAAAATTGTACCTATTTTTGTACCCATCATGTATCACATTTCTATCATATTGTCATGACCTTCCCAACAATACATGTCCCGCTTGCATAGGAACTACGTCACACATAACATCGTCTCGATAACTCCCAATAGAAAAACTAATCAAGACTCTCATGTTCACCTTGACATCACCAGTATCATTCAACCATTGCAATCGATAGGGTTTGGGATGTTTTAACATTGTAAGTCCTAGCTTCTCTACAAGTGTAGTGCTAGCTACATTAGTGCAACTACCCCCATCAATGATAACACTACATACCGTATTGTTGACGTGACACCTTGTGTGGAATATGTTCTCTCGCTGCTGCTCCAAGTCATCCGCCTTGATTTGAGCACTAAAAGCTCGCCTCGCGACCAATAGCTTTTCCACAGCATACTTCGTCTTTGCCTCTTCAACAATTTTCTCCAATTCTGGCATGTCATCATAATCACATTCACCTTCACTGACCACCTCTCTATTGTGTACCACCATTGTCCTTTTGTTTGGACATTGAGATGCGATGTACCCCGTTCCCAAATACCTGAAGCATTGGATATCTCTATTCTTTGTTGCTTGGGTTCCCGCCTTGATTGGAGCCTTAGTAGTATTCTCCTCTTTATTCTTTGGAAATTCAGCTCTCCCATTTTGAACAGCCCCATCACCTTTGACCTCCCACCTCGGTTTCCATGAAGGATTGGAACCCGAAGAACCTGATGAAAACTTAGTTGTCCCCTTCCTTTTCACTTGTTTCTCCACCTTCATAGCCACATGTAGTAACTCCGCCATCTCCACATAATTTTGTAACTCCACTACATTATCTATTTCTCTATCCAAACCCTTCATAAACCTAGCTATGGTAGTCTCCTCATCTTCCACAACATTCGCCCTAATCATCAAATTCTCTATCTCCTTGTGATAGTCTTCCACACTCCGAGACCCTTGATAAAGACCTTGCAACCTTTGGTGGATCTCCTTATAGTAATGACTAGGCACAAATCTCTTCATCATGATATTTTTCAACTCCCCCCAAGTACTAACAGGTTGTTCTCTATTCCTCCTCCTTGAAATAACTATTTGATCCCACCAAGTAATAGCATAATCAGTAAATTTAAGGACTGTAATTTTTACCTTCTTTATCTCTGAATTCTTGTGGCAATCGAAGATCAATTCAATCCTCTTTTCCCACTCCAAATACGCCTCTGGATCGCTTCTGCCCTTGAATGTTGGAATTGTCATTTTGATGTTGCCCATGTTTCCATCATCTTCATCACGATTATGGCCCCTTCTTTCATACATATCTACTCTACCCCTTATTCTTTCCAAATCAACATCCACAAGTGCATCTTCATATGTTCCACTTCCCGCTTCCATTTCATCCTCAAAAGTCATCATTCGCTCCTACCTACCTTGCCTCCTTGCATTAGGAATTCCTCGTAAGCGATCCCTAAGTAAGTCAGCAATTTCTGCAGCTTGTTATGTCATCATGTCCCGTAAGTCACCAATCAATCTTTCAAACCGCTAATACATGTCATTTGTCATCCCAACTTGATCCTGATTCCCGCTTGAAGTAGACCCGTCTTTGATAGACATCCTAACTCTAGAATATTTATATGCCTCACCTGTTTCACTCGTATTTCACTCAATATGACTTTTCCTTCCATTAATCTCACCACTTTGCCTTTTTCCACTCGATGATATCACCTAAGTGCTTCAAATTCAAAATCAAAATCAACCAAATCTTATCCTCGAAGAATTCAAACTTGGTTATGAGCGATGTATGACTCAAGAGATTTATGGAATGAAAGGACAACAAAAGGACTGAACAAGTAGAAGTGAAGAAACTAAATTTTAATTCAAGTGGTTCTTGAATGGAATTTGACACCTTTTTTTTTACTCAAGAATTGAATTGGATTGCTGGAAATATCTCGATAATAAAAAAAATTTAATCGTACGGATGAACAGTAACTTTTTTTAACTCGGGATTGTGATTATAAATCCAGCAAAACAAACGGAATTGAATTTGGACTTGTAAATAGCCCGGGAAACAATTTTGACTATTTTTTTGTAATTTTTTTGGATAAAGACTCAAGAAAAATACGGACTAACTCGAAGACAGTGAAGAACTAAGAAAACATGACTCAAAAATAAGAAAAGATATAACATTGATTATTGAAGTCTTGCTCTGATACCAATTGATGAGAACCACGTAATAATAGTAGCTAGTAACCCAACAACGAGATTAGAACCAACTCAAGAAATCCAATAGATCGAAGTTTTAGATTTGACCCAAGAATTGTAAACCAAGCAACCAACACAATCGCCGACGATATGAAGACCTTCTGATCACACACCTGATGAATCTAGCCCGGATGTTGAACTCCACAACAACACTGATTCTTGATGAGTTCGAGATTGTTCAATAAAGAACAAAAGGTTTGAAAGCAATAAAGTCTCACAATTAATTTAATAATAATAATGGTTAATGTTACAATGAATAAAGTAAAGTATTTATACTAACCCTAGAATTAAAGGGAAACCCGGAATTAACTTGTCAAAACTAGTAAAAGTCGTGATATAATAGCATTCTATCACAATATGGAAATAAATGCGAAAAGGAAATCCTTAGCAAAATATAACCATATGCGGTCGCATAGGGTTAACCTTGGCGATCGCATAGGTCTCTGTATTTGAGACCCCTTGGTCTCGGGTAGGCACCATGCGACCGCATGGTGCCTTACACTATGCGGTCGCATAGTGCAAGTCTTTGCCCCCACCTTCGTCTGCTTGTATCGAGCTCTGTCACTCCGGTTTCGACATCGACCCGAACATGGAACTTGCTCCATTCTTCATTACGAATGCCCTATCGCCGATCGTAGCTTGAACCAACAATGCCATTGCCTTTTTCACGCGCTTTGCTCTCACTCGAGTCATTGGTCCTTCTTCAACGATCAATGAATTTTTTCTCGGGCTCGTCTCCTTTGCAACGGCATCCTGGATCACATCACTTGGAAATTTGTTACTAAAAAATCATGTTTGACTTTGAAAAATAGAATTTAAAAGAATAAAATGAAACCCAAATGGAGACATTGTTATTGTAAAAACTTTAGTTTTCACAAGGAGTGACTATACAATAAATCAAGTTGCACATCGTCACTATCATTCCCAAAGGCTAGTTAGCTGATTATTTTCTCTTTCCAAGGGTGGTAGGAGCGAGAAAGCTTCTCTGTTAAGGAAAAGAGTTTTTCCTAGTAGGGATAATTCATAAAACATGTAACAATATAATCGATTGCGCTACATTTACATCACAACTTACAGATTTGTTTATCAATTGATGATACGATGAGATTTAATTGATTCAAAATCTCATCAACCAAATAAAAATATAAATTCTCTCACTTTCTTTTTACCACATTATTAATATGTAAAAAAAATCTATAAATGATAATATACAACAAGTATTTTCCTAATATAGTCTAGGGGCTTAAGGGGTGTATTTAATTAAGACTTTTAATTACTTTTTGGGATTTAAAAAATTTAGGGATATTCAATGTAAACTGTTAGAAACTCTCTAAAAATATTGATGTATTCAATTGAAATTTTTATAGACTTTTAAAAAATCTCTAAAAATCACGGTGTATTCAATTAAAACTTTTTAGAAGTCTCTATAAGTTTTGGGTATTCAAATTTTAATGATTTTTAGAGATTTTTATAAAAGTCTTCATAGTACTAACTTTTAAGCAAAAAATATTAAAATAAAATCTCAAAAAATTTCACTCGTTAATCCCAAGATTTTGGTAGACATTCACCAAAAAAAAATTTAATGAATTAATATGTATTTTTTTTTAATATTTATTTCTTTTTCCCTTCTACGAACATTAGGGTTGCGATTAAATTTTTTTTCTATTGATTATATTAATGACTTTGATAGATTTTTTTCAAGTTATAATTTCTGTGGATTTCGTGAATTTTTTTTTATAGATTTGTATGAAATTGGTGAAAAAAATTTGTAGACTTCTATAGACTTTTATTTTAAAACTTTTTATAGAATTCAAAAGACTTTTAAAAAAATTCGTTTGAAACAAAATTCATGTGAATCTAGTGCAATAGTGTGATCTAATTCTATTTAGTTTATACATATTCATACAAATATGAAATCCATATCTGATATCTAATACCCGAGAAGTTAATGAAGTGGATATAAGTTTTGCAATTTCTTTTCCGATAACCTATCATTCCAAAATGATAATAAGGGTTATTAAATTTGATATTGTCCTTGTTTGATTGTCTTAACCATCTTGGTTGCTTTTCTAAAGCATCCTTTAAACTTTCCTAAATGAATCTATGACTAAAATTTGCCCACTACAAACTTAAATATTAAGTTTAACAGTTTTAAGCATAGTTATAAAACCCGGCTCGACCGATCGGTCGGATCAAAAAATCGGTGACACAGGCCATTGCTCGAGCCAGGTAGATTAATTTAATAAGAATGAACATGACTCAGTCAAAAATCGACCTTGACCGAGTTAACAGGCGATTTTGGGTCGAGTTAACCCGATCGATTTACCAATTTTCAAAATTACCTTTTAAAATTTCGGAGGTCCAAGGAATTGAACATTGGACATCTAAGTAAAACAATTAGTTCCTCACCATTGAAGTTGTAAAATACTTTAATGTTTTTTGTGTGCAATAAGTTATATGTATCTAATGAATCATATATATGTTTTCTAAAAGTATTTTTATAAAAAATTTAGTCAAACAATTTTATTTTATTTTATACACCTAAATAATTAGTGAAAAGTAATTTAAAAATAATAATAATTTTGCCTAAAAATATTTTTAAACTTTAATTTATATTTTTTATAGATTTTTATACAATGACTCACCGATCCGACCATTGACACACCAGTTCAACCAGTAACCCGAGACCCAGTACCTTGTCCAGGTCGATGTCCGAGTCGGGTCTAATAACTATGGTTTTCAGCATGTTTAGTAACTTAATGAGTGTGCATTCAAGTTTATCTATATTAAATTCATAATTAGCCATGAATAACTCTTTGACAGATATTGTAGAACTAAGTCTATACTTAGTTTATGGTACATAACTCAATTGAGACAACTTCTCAATGTAGTCAACATCCTTAGTACACGAACACTAACTAAAGATTTTTCTGCCATCTTGCTAGGAAATCTCATATATTTCCACACATGATTGTTTCATCATTCAACACCTCGAGACGAAAAATCATGTATTAGCATCTATAATTTTGTTGAAGTGCCCAAGAAATTTTACATAGGGGTTGATCGACCCTCACATTTGCGCGTAGGTCCCACCTGAATTAAAAAAAATGCAGACCCTCCCGTGTGTGTGTGTGTTCAGTCATCCCCTATACTCTCATGTTGCTTTTGTAACTCAGGTGACAAAGTTGCAAACATCACACATGTTGTAGTACTATCATCATCACTGTATTTATTATAACAGACACTTCTTCCTTTGTTGATTCATTAGCATGTGTCTTTGAAAAGAGCTACTCAATGATATAACCAATTTTTTTATGCCTGAGAACAATTCTCAGATTTCGGTGACAATTAAGAAATTTTGGTTTGGTTGTTAGCATCTAGTATTCCTCTCAAATATATATGGTTACTCATGATTCAATAAATGTAAATGACGTAAAGTAAAATAATAATAATATATAGAATGCATCAATTAATTTGATATGGTCTTTTATTAAATTGATTATACTCCAACTGTTTAACTCAAATTTATGACAATCTCACATAAATTTATGAAATCCAAACTTGACTCCAAGTAAGTTGGGATCCCATTTGTTATATTAAAACTTTAAGTATTTCAACAAACCTTAATAAAACATATGAGTAGATACTATTATCAATTGTATCTCCATACAGCTCTCAAATCATTAAGCTGACAACTCATTGTCTTCACACATCTTATGTGTTAGTTTAACACGTCTCTAGAATTTATCTCCTTGAGTGTACTCAATAAAAAATAAATTTTAATTAAGTCAAACTCATCATTCAAAAATATTTAATATTTCATAGTATCAAATACATCCATAATAGATCAGCTTTGAGTGTACTCAACAAGTTGAGATCGATTGAGGACTCTGATCTTTCACTATAATGATGGAAGACGAATATAAATATAACTTAATATTTTTAACGAGGGATTTTGCAAGTAAATGTCTCATCGTAATAATTATATATATTTTATTATACATCTAGCATGCAAATAAACATACATATAATAGTGTGAACGATTATGAATTTTACTATTTAGTCTTCCTGAGCCATAAGGGAGACTAGTTGGTCAATTTCTAGGGGACATAACATTGAATTATACAATGCTACATCTATATGGTATCCTCTTCTCCTTTCTTCAATTATTTTAACCGCAACATGTATCTTATACTAATTGGCACGCGACCCATAAAATTTAATAGCTCACAGCAATAAGAGAAAAAGGAGATCATACGAGTACATGTCATGCATAATTTTCCTATATACTTTTTATTTTACAAAAAGGTGAACAACTGAGAAAGAATGTATTTTTGTGCGAAAAAAGAAGCAAAGAGATACCTACAATTTAGATGTTTATGGTTAGTTTTGTGCCAAAAACACTTAGAGGTTTAGGGATTAAGGAGTTAAACCCGTGGGCGAAAAGCACATAAAAGAATCTGCATGCTTGAGTACTGTTTTGTGGTGATTTTGAAGAAAAGGTTCACCCAAAAAATAGGCATAAGGTTTCACAGCAGCAAGATGAAAATATTTCGATGGAACGAAAAGCAGAGTTTCTTCGACGGTTGAGAGAGGAAAGAGTTTTGAGAAAAGGCAAGATAGGCTTTTCTTTTGTGGTTGAGAGAAGATAGCGTGTTTCATTTGGCTAATCAAAATGTTGACGGTTGCTTAGAGGAAGGAAAAGAACAAGAAAAAGGTTGACACATAGTGCCATCAAGTGGGCACAATTCCTGCTCGGCTAATACGGCTCGACTTGTAGCTAGAAAATGGCTTATAAACAGTAGCACAAAACTCCCTCTTTTATATGTAGTTAGATTAGATACTGAATATTAAATTTACTTTTTATATATATAATAATAATTATTATTTATTTAATTAATTAAGGTCTTAAATTTTTATTATTTTTAAAATAATATTTTTATTATATGAGGAGGGGAAGGAGAATTATATTTTTATTAATATGATATAAATATTATTTTATTAAAGAATGTATGATTAAAAATTAGTAAAAGAATGAAAATGAAAATTCGCCGGCCCAAAACGGGGCTAAAAGTCGCAGTTTTTGGCTACTGCAGAGTCACACTCAAGGACGTTAAAAATAGCGCTGTAAGGATGTCTACGGCCAACCTACTGTAGAAATCGCATTAGCTAGAGGCGAGCAATCAGTAATGGCAAGAGCCGGTGGGATAACGAACGCCGTGAACGTGGGAATCGCAGTGCAAGCTGATTGGGAAAATCGGGAATTCATTTCCCACATTTCTCTCAATGTCCGTCGCCTATTTGACTTCCTTGTACAATTTGGTACCCATTTCGTATAAACCATTTTCTTCTTTATTATTTTTCTAATTTGATTATGTTATGATTTTTTCCCTTTTCAATTGTAGAGGCAACCACCAAAAATAAGTTGGCAAAGTTGAATGAGAAGCTTGATACACTGGAGCGGCGTCTCGAATTGCTGGAAGTACAAGTGGGCACTGCTACAGACAGTCCAGCTTTGTTTTCGACCTGATTGGATCGGAATTCTCAGTATGAGGTCTGTATTAAATAGTGCGGTTGATTTCATGATTGTATTTTTATTTTCGCTGTGGAAAACGTCTTTTTGCTGTCGTTTTTGTGTATAATCTTTATGCATATATTTTACATGAAAATATAAGATGTTGGAATGTCATTTCATGGATTCAGATCTAAAATATAATCTTTATGCATATAATATGAGCTGATATCATGATAATAAGCTCGGTGGCCGAGATAGATATAGCGGGTTTTGGCGGAATTAATTTCAGTAGATCCCAGAGACGGAGCTGGGGGGGGGGGGGCGACCGCCCCCCTCCACATTGTCCGCGGTACACTATTTCTAGTTTCTAGTTAATTTTCTAATGTATTTTCATTTCCCATTTCCCACCCCCCCCCCCCCCCCCCCCCCCCCCCCAAGATTTTGACTCGCCCCAAAAATTTTGAAATTTTTTATTTTTTTCCATTAATAAATATTGAGTAAATAACTTGCATTTTAAAATTCAACATACAAAAATCTTAGATCTAAACAAAAGATCCAATAGTTACTTAAATAAATCAATAGCCCAAATCAAATCCAAAACATAAGTTCCCAATTCTCAAGCCTAACTAATTAAAACCCAATTCCCAACCTGATTTATGCATAATGCATGTTTATTTGTTCTTGAATATTTGAATTTAAGAATTAAGTAGAGTAGTTGCTGTTAGTTTGTGTAATTGTTAGTTATTGAATATTTGAATTTAAGAATTAAGTAGTAGGATAGTCAGTAGTGATTGAATCGAACATTGAATTTCAGTACTATTTTGGTACTCAAAATCGTCGTTTTCAATTCTCTTAGTCAAAAAAAAAATTTCGGGGCTCCGCCCCCGAACCCCCGGGAGGGGGGCCTGCCCCCCTCCACCCCCCGTATTTTCGCCCCCCCCAACTTTAAAACCTGGCTACGTCACTGGTAGATCCTCTCTGCAATGTTTCACTACTTTCAGAGGGTTTTATTCTTCTTTCCCACTTCTCACTTATACTTTCTTTATTTGGTTTTCTGTTCGATGCCATGGCCATTTGTCTAAAGCCGATTTGTTTATCTCCAACAATTTCCTAGCTCAATTTCTTCCCTAGGCCATTCTAACAGAAGTTTAGAATAGCCAAACCCCTTAAAGCTGCAATATTATCATCTCTCTGTTAACTGTCACGCACATAGGTGGAGGGGACCTGTGGACTGTGTGCGTAATTGGAATTTGAGAACTTTAATTTAAATTGAAAAAAGAAAAAGAAAATTTTGTGCGGAAAAGCTGTAATTATTATGAAATAATTAGTCTGATTGTCGAAACTAGAATGTTACCGGAGGGTTATATATAGATGCATATATACATACATATTAATCTCATAATGTAGAGGGAGACACACATATATGCCCCAACCTGGATTCCTTTTTTGTTATTTTCCCTTTTTTGCACTAATCAGATAAATATTAGTGTTTAAACACACACATAAATATCTACAGTATATGTAAGATTACATTTTCATTTTAACTGGATTCTTGTTACTTCATAACTTTGACGTTGAGTTGTATCAAAGCTTTGAAGATTTTTATATCCTCATGAATTAGAGTCACATAAATCCATCAGAGGTAGGTTGTAGTTTAGGGATAAAAACTTGCTACATCCATTCCTGCCTATTGAGGCACGAAGGAGAACGGACCACCAATGAATCCTTCTTCCAATTTTATTCCTCTGACTTAAGCCGGTTCCAAATTTATTTTAAAACATTGTAGCACTTTTAATGTTAATACATTATTTTATTGTTTGAAAACATTTTCATAAGTGCTACCCCCATTGGAATGAAGTCCTAGGTCTGCCTCTGGTCATACAATACTGTAAGGTGTGCACAGAGAAAGTGTCATGTGCTCCTGGTGGTTAAAATGTGTCAATTAGATCAAGACAGTACACCATTATAATTGCCTATTTTGGGGAAGAAAATACTTGGAAGTTTTTTGTTGGCATCATTTGTGTTCTTTCTTGGGAAATTAGGCATGGCAACTAACATCTGTTTTCATGTTGATGGTTATCATGGCACATGTTTCATATGATATTCTTATAATGGTAACAGTAGCATCAGCTTTTCATTAAAAAACTTAATGACTATGCGTGAGAAATTCATACAATTACTTTAAAATTACATAGGGAAACAACTTGAGTGAAGCAAACAATTTATGGAATTGATTCTTACATTAGAGGGTGATCTTACATTTTCTCTATGGGATTAAGTCAGAGTCAAGTTGAATGGCCGCCCATAAAAGGGTACCGATTCAATGCCAATTCCTAGTGTCTCTCGCATGAATTTCATGGTTGATTGGATGTTTATACTGCTGCTTATTTGTTCACTCGTGGATCCAAAAGACCAGTGGTTGAGTGCAAAGAATAGCAGCTGAACCGACTTTAACCCACATGTCCAAGTCTTTACATGGTATTAATAATAGCAAAACAGAGCAAGAGAGTATCGGTCACAAGTGTTAGATCAATTTTGGCTAACAAAAATTTTATGGGGTGCATAATCTCTTAATCTGCCTATCTCACAATTTCTGATTGTCCAACCAATTAACTATCTTGGTTGAGGAGGAGGTGGTTGCATAAGAACAGCGGATGGTTCTGTTGGAATTGGAGTTTGTGGTATGACAATGGGCCTCTCTATAGAGTAGCGACGGGATCCTCCGAAACTCTCTATGGATTTCATGTATTCTGATGCATTGTTTTCTATGATAAAAGCATCCTCAAGTTCACGAACAATGTCAGCCATGCATGGGCGATAAGTTGAGTAAGGCTCAATACATGCCAGAGCTACCTCCACCACTCTCCACATTGCTTCAGCATGGTATCCTCCTTTTATTTTAGGGTCCACAATTTCTTCGATCCTTGAATTCCTTATATGGAGCTTGGCCTGTATTAAAGAAAAGTTGATTGTATGTGGTCAAACATGAATAGGGATGTCAACGAGTCGAGCCGAGCCCCAGTCGAAAAAAAAAGCTCGGGCTCGGCTCGAGCTTTTTTGTTCCGAGCCGAGTCAAAAAAAATAAGGCTTGGCCCGAGCTTTTGGTTCGAGCCGAGTCGAGCCGAGCCCTGGCCGGCTCGATTTTTTTATTTTTTTTAATGTCAAATCTACATTTTTTACTTAAAAAATTTAAAATTTGTACGGTTTATACGTATTATAAATTAAAGAAAAAAACTCGGGCTCAACTCGAGCTTTTTTGGGCCCGAGCCGAGCAAAACCTGGCCAAAAAAATGAGGCTCGGCCCAAGCCTTGGCTTGTTGTGACCGAGCCCGAGCCGGCGAACTTTTTTGCCATCCCTAAACATGAACAGTTTTAAGAAATGTACAACGACTTAATTGAGTAAGTGATTAAGGAAGGGAGAATGCTCAGAGATTGGATCTTACCCATTCAACTAAGCTCCACTCATTTCGTGGTCTTTTTATGTTGAGAGGTTCTCGACCACTTACGATTTCCAGTAAAACAACCCCAAAGCTAAAGACATCACTTTTTGTAGATAAATGTTGTGTGGAGTAGTACCTGAAAAAATGAAATTCAAAAAATCAGAGGCTGGGGTGCATGCATAATTCTTAAAACCACTCTGTGCTGTACGAGATTTTCATAAATGGTTTCCTAGGATTCTTCTGTAAAATCTCCATAATATGAAAGCACACACTCAGTAAAATAAATAAGTCCTCATATGACATGTTTACAACAAGTTCCATGTCATTGATAATTAGACCTTAAAAATTTATGTTTGGTGACATATAATTGTGTGTGGAAACGGAATTCATGAAGCATCAATTCAAATTTGAGTGGTATCATTTCAGATTTCAATTCAAAATCTAAAGTTCCATCTCTACCCAGTTCTACTTAAATAGAATTCAAATCAGAATCCAGCTTTCCTTTTCTTGTTCTGCTGAAGGATCAAGATTTAGTACGAGGAGTCACATACTTACTCTGGATCCAAGTATCCAGCAGTGCCTCTTACTTCTAAAGAAGTGCCACTGTCCCCTTCTTGAGGTGCATATTTAGAAAATCCGAAGTCTGCAACCTTTGCGGACATGCTATGATCCAAGAGTATGTTACTCGATTTCACATCCCTATGAATGACACAGCGCTCGGAGAAGGTGTGAAGATATGTCAAACCTGATTGATATAATACTCTTCAGACACTTTGGTACACATTCAATGTCAAGAAAGGAGAAAAAACAAAGGAAAAGGAAATTGAGCAATTGGAAATTATCAAGGTGAAAAAATACTAGCACAAGATGCAAGTGGTGCTGTGTGTGAGTGAAAATATATGGCACGATTTGGAGAATTACATGAAGTTTGGACTGAATTTTATGCTTCCTTTTATACTACTGAGCAGTTTCATTAATCTATTACCTTTTAAGAGTCAACGATAATTTTAGTCTCTCTAACAACATGGGATTCAGTAGCTGTATCTTATTTTGATAATAATCATTTTTCTTTGCTCGGGAAGAGTTATAGTTTCCCTAGAATAATATTTGGTGTTTAAACATTTTAAATCTTTAGGAGAAGTCATTGATATCCTAAAGTTACTTCTGTCATTTTATCATTGTATGAAAGCTTTATAACCAAACTTTATTGTGGTTTTCCTTTAGTCATAGGGGAGGGAAGTACTGGGTTTCTTTCTGCAGTGTCGCCAGATTCGTTCGGAAACGTTAAGTCCCAAAGCTGGTACTCTGTCATGCACAGAATATTAATTATTTGCTTGAAAACTCGTTGCTTCCTGTTCACAAGAAGGGAGATCAAATTGACATATACATAATTCTGGACCCTTTTGTTACTTGCCTCTTGCAGCACCTAAAGCTATTGAAAGTCTGGTTGGCCAATCTAAAATCTTCCGCTTTGCTGCTGCTCCTGTAAATTAATGAAGAGTCAAGAAATGAATGCTAATATTTAACAGGGCTTTGTTTGAAAGAGATCTAAAAAAGTAAGTACCGTATAGGCGATCCTGTAGGGAGCCATTAGACATAAAAGGATAGACAAGAATTTGTTGGTCATTCTCACAGCAGTAGCCAAGAAGTGGGACCAAGTTTTCATGCCAAATTGCTGAGAGCAAATTCATCTACAGATTTGATTGACAACACTTTGGTTAGCCTCTTACAAAGGAAACAAGTCCGGATGCATAATAGATTTAGTAATTGTTAGTTATAGGAAAAAAGGAAAATTGAAAATCCCATCGCGGACGTTCAGATGTAGTAAAAATGTTATAAAATCTCTTTAGTCAATGCACTGGATACTGATTGATAAAGAAAATGGTAGAAGTCACAAAATTAATTTTTTTGCTTTCCAAGGCACCAAGGATCAAATACGCAATTGTAATTAAATACAGCTGGGAGAAAAAATACACAAATCCAGAAAAATGCGTGCACGCTCTAGTTGGTTGTTCAAATAATAATCTTTTCAGGGAAAGAGGGTTAAATTACGCTGGATTCACCTCATTGTCAAATTCACGAGTTCCCTGGGTTGATGTCGCTGATCGGACCTTCACGGCCACTTCTTGACCATCAGGTAGAGTACCACGGTAAACTGATCCAAACCCACCTTCACCTATCAATGTCTTGTACATTTCTGTAGCAATTTTTATGTACTCCAATGTGAAGCTCTGGATGGATATGGACTTGGTTACAATATTATCCATGCTTGTAACTGCATAAACTGCATCTGCATTTGAAAATTTGATGTCACAGGCACTGTTGTTGGAAGATTCAAATTAAATTGATTACTAAAATTGAATGGTCAACCGGAAGAGAGAGAGAACTTTTAGGAATAAACAACAGAATTGTTTCAA
Organism: Fraxinus excelsior; assembly: GCA_019097785.1. Lineage (NCBI taxonomy): Eukaryota > Viridiplantae > Streptophyta > Magnoliopsida > Lamiales > Oleaceae > Fraxinus > Fraxinus excelsior. Next base: position 5,537,387 of record CM032628.1, on the reverse strand, counting down.
ATTATGCTGTAATTCTTTCTCGTGTGTATTACTGCAAGTCCGAAATCAATGTTTTTGCATGTACAAGTTGGATTTTATTTATTCCTATTGAGAATATGCTTATCACCGTTTCTTTAACACTGATGTAGCAATAAGAAACAGGTGTTTGACCATGAGTAAGACAGTATAACATTCAACCTGCTAATTTGTCAAAAAATAGCCGAGGGTATAGTAAGCAAGCCTAGTGACTCTAGAAACATAATATTTTGTGATATATAAGTTTCTATAGTGTCGGCAACTAACAGAAGAAAGTTCAACAACAGCTTTGGGTAGCTTCTTTTTCAATGTTGGTCTCTTCAAATTATATCAAAAGAGTTTAATGTACTTACTCTTTGACATTGAGTGTCGTTTTACATCAAACTTTTGCAGAGCCATCCTTCTGTGTCTGTATAGGCAAGCCAAAGAGATTCCAAATATGATAACTAAGAGGGATCCACCTGCAGCTATGCCTATCCAAATTTGTTGACTTGAATGGGAAGATCCTTGAGCTGAGCATTTCCCATTACTAAAATATGAAAGTCAAAGGAAAAGGAAAAGGAGTCAAGACTTTCTCTCTCTCTCACTCACAATCACACACTCAGGCATGAAAACGTTTTCTCTTGATAAAAATTTATCCTGGCATTCTTAAAGCTAATACTTCATACTCTGTAGTAAGATTTGATCTGCTTAGGCTGTAAGGAAGATTTTGGCTGGAAAGAGGATTGCAGCCAAAACATCTGGATGAAGAGGAAACCATGTACTAAGTTAGGTGCATCTCCACATAATAATTAGCATAAACAGAAACCAATTCACGTTGAAATTGTTATCTAAAAATGTCAAAATGAATTTGTTCATAAACTTACAACGTTGTCAAATAGGGCAGAGAGTTTAGAGATTCTGTGATGTTTCCTGTGAGATCATTGTGGCTCAGATCCCTGTAAATTTTTTACAAACAAATCAAAGGGTTGGCAAGTTTATTATTGGGTTCATAAGATTCATGTTAGCTTGGAAATAATTTTTTATGACACCATGTTTATTGGTCTGTTGTCTTGACATACAACTCAATTCAGCTCAACTAATCCTTATCACATACTTGTGTGAGGTTGGCTGCATGAATCCTCCTTTTTCCCCTTTGCTCTAGCAAGGGCCATTTCCAAAGTTAAACCACAAAGGTTCATATGTTTCCTAACTACCTCATCCCATGTGCTTTTAGGTCAATAAGTTGCCTAGTATATGATCATGGTCGGTACATGAGTAGCCAAAAGCTTGAGTATTCTTGGATGTGCATGTGTCTCTAATGTGTGAGCATCATATTTCCAAGTATCATGTGAACAATTGTATTTTGACTATGTTTTATTGCCTTCTATCTCATAATGTTCATGTCAGCAGTTTAATGCTGCATGGAATTGGAAGACATGAGTGTTCTTATGATCAACCACTGATGCCAGATGGTTAATGGTTTAAGACAGTTACATGAGAAAGTTGATTGTATTTGCTTAATGTCTGATATAACACAAAATGTTGAATGCAAGTACTTGAAACTCTCAATAGTTTGAGCTTGCATAGAGATAAAAAAAAAAAAAAAAAAAAGATCATGTAGGAAGCAAGTTTGTATAGTTAAGATAATTTTCCACGATTTCGTGAGACAGTTCGGTGTACACACCCCCACATGTAATTGATCTATTACATATGTAAAGGGTGTCTGTTTACTTGGTCACTCAGCAGGTGAAAATTTTGAATAGGAAATTGTAGTGATTGTGGTAGTCAGTAGGGATACTTTTGTGATTTATGGAGGTTGATTCATTTGGAATTCTAAATTGAGTGACAGAACAAAAGGTTCTTGTTTCTTGGTAAAAATGAAGAGATTTTATGCTCTAACCTTAAGTTCTTGAAAATTGCTATCACTAGGAAAGGGAATTAAAGTTATTGTGCTAAAATTGAGTGAAAGTTTAGTACACTGATGTCAACACTGAGGAAGCTGGAAACTTTGGAATGGTACCAGTGAACCTATTATTGCTCAAGTTCCTGCATTCGACCGTATGGTCAGTGAGAAACAAACATAATCACTGAATAAAACAATAATCCACTTTAAGAGAACTTAGTCATACAATTCCTTCAAGTGAATCAGTTTAGTGATACTGGGAGGGAGTGCTCCTGTAAGGCTTTTGAAGGATAGATCCCTGGAACAGAAAGTCAATTAACAGATCATGTTATGAACAAGGTGTTAACAGATATAATGCTTCAGAGATAATTGACGAAAAGATAATGAGTAGTTATTCTTTAGACTGTGATGCAAAGCAAAGAGACTTACAGTTTAGTTATGACTGAGGTACTGTTAAGAGGCCCACAAAACAAACCATGCCATGGAAGAGGGAGACATGGATCTCCTGACCAAGTTTTCAACACTTCACTATCTTGATTGAGCTCCTGTAGCTCATGCTTCACATTGGTAATTACATTAACTGAACATATAAGGGGAGATATATGTCATTTATAAGCTATTATGTTTCAAATTGACTACTACTGTTATTTATGATGTCTATATATGAATTTGAAGTGCCTGCTTTTGCCTGATTTATATTCTTCAATAGTGAATATTTTCTTGTATGTAATTCAATGCTATCTTTCTATAAAAGAAAGAGGAGAATGCTATTTTACTCTTGAATTGAGTTAATTTCTTCCCATGTAGAATACTGGCCAAAATCTTGATCTTGTCACTGGCTAGTGTATGTTGCTTTTGTTTCCAAGATCTGCACTTTTAAAGGCTTTCTCACTCTACACAATCCCCCCATCCCACCCCCCAAAACCGCATAATCTCGAGCTTATCACTATCACTAAACCCACTTGTATGGCTTGTGATTTCTACTCTGTTGATCCGGCTACACATTACAATTGGAGACGAGATCATATGAGCAATTTTAGCCAACACAATTGTACTGATCTATGCCCATAAACTAGAAAACTACTGCAGGATATTGGATTGTGTTATTTCATCTTAATAATAGGACAGAAACTTATAACTTGTGGAACATGATATCTTGTATTGAAGCTACTCTTTCTCCTTTAGAATAAATAAATTTCATGCAGTAAATCAATAGAGTAAGATCATACCCTCTTCTGTACAAGTAGATTGAGTTGACAGGAATAGGCAAATTATACAACAGGTTATCAGTCTTGCAATTACATTATCCAACCCTTCCATCATCCTGTTATCATGCTGGAAAGTTTCCCCATCGGGGTTGTTGGATCATAACCGGGATTTTTATTTATTTGTGTTAATGGAAATCAAGAAAAAATAGTTTAATTTTCAGAAAAAAAAAATCAGCTTATAAGTTTTGTTTGAAGAAGAAGAATTGCCAGGCGACAAAATGGCATCAAAAAACTTGAAGAAACTGTATTTGATTATCAGTTTGACTTAGGGGTGGATGCAGCTGAGACAATAGAGGGAAGGAAGTGAGAGAATATCAAATTAAAATAATAAAATATTATTTTAAAAATTTGATTGGCAATGTTTTTAACTAACACTCTGTATGATTGATATAATTTGCATTTGTTTATTATTAGGTAATTTTTTAGTACATTAAAATGATGTGGCGGAGCAACAATTCACATATTATGATTCATCATTTGTCTAAAATCCGTCCCTCTCCTTGTCTGCTACTGTGAATGCAACATCCACGAAATGGGATTTGGCTTTTAATAATCATGTTATGAGTGCGATTAATATAGATCTTCGATTTTGTAATACCCAGGTAAGTTCATTAAGTATATTTGACCAATTTGTTCCCAAAAAAAATGATTGTTTATCAAAGAATGGTTCGTATTTTTCAGAACGAATGGTCTGAACGATTGAGGTCAATCCAGAGTACATGGACTTAGCCCAACGAGTAAGGTGGTAGGAAAATGAGTAGAATAGACTTGAGAAAGGCTCCCAAAAGTCAAAGTCACATAACGTAAAGTCTATTTGGAGTTAGATTTATCTTGCCAAGAAAATGTGGACGCGAGACCAACCTATGTGTCGAATGAAAATATTGAACAGAAATTAAGTAACAAGTTATCTCGGATGTTAAAAAACTAAAATTAACTCTTATCGCTTAGTTAACGGCAGTCAAGATAAGTCGATAAGTTTAATGTTACGTAAGAACCAATAACTTGACATACGTTCTTGTATGCTCAATTTCTCAAGTTTCAGAGGTGATTTTATGTGCAATTCCAAGGGAACGTGACTGGCCAGCTAATGATTTGAGGATATTTGTCCCTCCATTGAGGCAACGCATCGAGGACCTTAGACTACCAATCAATTACGAAAGAAACGTGAAGACTTCATATATTTACAAGCACAATTTACATAGAGAATGTCAGTTACTCGAAGAATAGCACGATTGCATATTCACTCTCTCCATGAAAAAGGAACAATAATAGAATTTATTCTTACACTCTCTTTGATTCATTTCAATCGTTTCATTAAAAGAACCATAAGGGTCCGTTTAATTGCAAGGGTGGAAAATTGGTGGAAAGAAAATGTTTTACAGGGAATTGATTTTCATAGAAAATGTTTTACTGAGAATTGTCATTAATTGTGTTTTATTGATATAATTTTTCATGGAAAATGTTGAAAGTTTGGTGTGCATTTGGCTTCGTTCTTTATGGAATTTGTTCATTAAAGCGATAATTTTTTTTTGTTCCAATTGTTAAAAAAAAATAATAATAATAATAATGAAAGAAAAAAATGTCATACCGAATATCATTCGTTTGACTTTGTTTTATATGGAAGTTGTCAATAAAAGTGAAAAAAAATTTTACCATTGTATCTAGAATTTGTTCTCATTGCAAAAATTAAAAAAAATGTGGAAAATGTTTTCCCACCAAATAGGTGGGAAAACAAAATCAAGTTTTTGTATATCAAATTATTGTACCTAGAGAAATGTGGAAAATATTTTGTCAGGAAAATTTGTGCTATCAAACATCCTTAATTGGTTAAAGTTAGAAAATATTTTCCTTTTCACCCATTTTTTAGGTTATCGAACGGACCCTTAAGTGTTATCAGGGGCGGACCGAGACCAATTTTCTTGTGGGGTCAAAAATGAGATTTCAAAAATGTTTAGGTCAAAAAAAAAAAAATTTTTTTTTTTTTGTAGGGTCATCTGACCCCCACATATGACCCCATGTGGGTCCGCCCCCGAGTGTTATATTGTCCGTTTCACCAACTTCTGGTAATCGAAATGTCAACGTTCTTTTTTCATAAATATCATGATTATTAAGAGAAAAGGAGGAGAAACTCATTGTCAGTTTCACCCACAACGATGACAAGAAATTGTATGACAATATTGACTATCAAAAAAAATTCCTGAAATCGGTGTACGTGTAAAACAACAAGGCTGAGTTGGAAAACGATCGAGTAAGCTTAAAATGGTGCAATTTATTGGAGGACTGCAGTGAGTACAGATGGGAAAGATAGAGATATTTCTGACATTTAGTGCTTTTACTCAGTCAACATGGCTATATTGTAAACTGGTTTCTGATTCTATTGGCTAAAGTACTACGTCGATTGCCATTGTTTTTCTAAATACAAATGGTTTGCTGTACAACTTTAGGGTGGAATTCGCGAGGGATGGTCGTGAGGTCGTAGAAGTAGCATCAACTAATCCAAAAATTAATTGGGCCTGATTGAAATTCAATTTTCGTAGCACTATGAGTTTACGATGTTAGAGTATCTAATACCCTTCAAAGCGTTCAGACTCTCGAAGTTTTGTATAGAACATTCACTTGTAACTCTCCTTATTTCTCTTTGTATGTGCTTATTGTACTCCTTAGGAAACTCCAAACGATGTAATATTTTTAATATAAAAACAAAATTAATATTGTTCGATATTCATGCCGAACATTTTCAATCCATTTATCATTTTCAAGATTAAAATATGCAATTTGATCTAGTTAAGATTAAAATACGAGCACATGAATTTCAAGATTGATATATTCAGATGACCCTCTAAATATGGCATTACAATAGGCGAAGAATTTTAGGAAAAAAAACACCCCCTTCAAAGAATTTAAAATTGAGATTGCCGCTTGGACGCCATAGAGATTTCATTTGTATGTTAAAATGGTTCCCGATTGTATGATTTCCTCTTTAGAATTTTTCCAAAAACCCAAACTTTGCCTCGTCGATATGTTTCTGCACAGTAGAAGAGTCCCCAATCGGTAAACCGTCTTCATCATGTGAAAGGAACGCCATGGATAATCAACATCATCCCATGTGTTTAGTCAAATACGTTGATGTTTCTTAATTCCTAAGTCTATGCCGTGTTAACTTTCGTAGGAAGGGAAGGACTTTTTGATATTTAATTCGAAATATGTATATGTGCACACGCAAACACATATTTGTTCGTAGTGGAACTTCTTTTTTATATTTTTTCGCTAAAGGTATTCATTGGAGCTATAATAGTACACAATTGCACATATTCATACATTATATATTATTTATATTACCCGACACTTGAAAATGAGGCACGTAGGGGTGGCAAGCAGGCTGTCTCAATTAAAGTGTGGATCTGAGGTTTTTCCTAATTTGGTGGACGAACCGAGCCGGCTTGTAACTCATGCTAAAATTGCATATTTTACTCATTGAGCTTACGAACCAACTCGTGCGAACTGTTCAAAACTCGTGACATAACTTATCCTACTTAACACCCTTAGAGCACATTCGTTTTCCCGTTGCGAATGACAAAGTATTTGTCTTATTTGTCTCAGTGACAAGTCATTAGTAGTTGTTTCTACGAAGGATATTCTAGGAATTAAACTCTGTCGGTCGAGTCTTATATGGCAAGAAACTGGTCCGCTTATTTTTCTCAGAATATTAACCCACCAAATACTAAAGTAATAACGAAGAAATCTACTCTAGCTAGGCTCGACGATACCTATTGTTACATTATTTGGTACCCTTCATCTTATATATTAATCATTATTAGAAAAAGGAAAACTCTGCTAATAATTTATAGAGTAAATTATAAACATGCTCTTGAGGTAATTATATATACGCAAAAAATAATTTTAATTTATAGGATTTTATTAAAAAAATTGTACAAAATTTAACTTTGACAAATATTTCGAGATGTAATTAGTTGTGCAAAAAGAAGAAAAGAAAAATACATTTTTTAAGCTACAAATTATTTTCTTGTTTAATTTAAATTATAGCTAAAAAAAAAAGGGAAAAATAACAGAACAAGATACTACAATTTAATTTGTTGCACCCCGTTTTAATTGCATTAAGGTCCTCAAGATTTTCTCATTGTAGCACTTATTTTCATAACATCTTTTTCTTTTAATTCTTCCACTAATGAACACATATTATCAGTGATGATATTTTTGTCTTTGAAATGAAGAATCATTATTTTCTTACACTTTTGTATTTATTTCTAAAAAAATATGGTGTAAACAAGTTGTTTTATGTCCTCTTAATGGACATTTTGGACGAAAACCGTTATCAGATAAAAATATGTTAAATTAATAGAAGATTGATGATAAGAAGACGATGAAAAAAGCTAGAAATATAAATTTTACGATTAGCAAAGATTGATAATCTTAAATATAATTAAAATTAACATTGATCCTTATTCAGTATTCAATGTTATTCTTTGTGGCATTATTAGTATTATATCGACTATATATTTCAATCTTAATATTACGGTCCCGTTCGGCACGGATTAAAATCCAATTAAAATTGAAAACATGGCCGTTATTGGATCTCACTCGTCTAATAAAAGTCAACAATAACGGCTAGTTTTTCAATTTTAATCTGATTTTAATCCCTACCGAACGGACTAATATAACTTGTACGAGTATAAACATTAACAACTAAACAAAATAAAGTTTTATTCGAACATTATTACACAAATTACCAATATTTTATTTTAACTGAATAATGGTCCAGTTTAAATAAATAAATATATTAGGAAATGAGAAGAAATAAAAAAGAGAAACGAGAATAGTTAGAACTATTACAAATATATAAGGAGAAAATAAGAATATAGATTTTATTTTTGTCTGATTGGAGAAAATAATATGTTTGTAAAATATATAATGTGCACAAAGAGGATTGGAGATGAAAGTAAAGAACGAAAACCAGAAAAAAAATGAAAAAAGAAGGCTCGAACACGAAATCGTTGTCTTCAAACTATATTTGTCCCTTCTTATATTAAAAATAATGCTTAAAGGGACTATGGCAAATGGTTTGTATGATTAATCAAGTCTTGTAAATAATTTAACACTTAAAACACTAGTGGAGATCCTCCAAAATTTGAAGAACGCACAAAATGGAAATTTTGAATATATAAGAAGGGATTTTTGATTGTGTGAAATAAAAATGTTTTCAAGAATGATTTTTTTTTCTTGTCTTTGAACATTGATCATCTATATATAGGCATGAATATTCTTCCACGAAATGGTGCCAAAATCATATGAAAAACCGCCAAAATTCAAACATCAACGATCATAAACGGCTACATTTTATCCCATGCGACGGCATAGTTAATGCAGCATGGATCCTCCAATCCTGGTATATGGCTATGCGACTGCATGCCATATTGAACTATGCAGTCGCATAGTTCATCAATATGGCCTCAAAAATCCATTTTCATCCTAAATCCATTTTTTATTGATTGTGAATAATATTTTCATCAATCCTCCATTTATTCAAAATTTAATAAAATCTCATATTCAAAATATGCAATACTTATGCATGAGGATTAGAATATTTTCGATTTGAATCTAACCATAGTGCAATTTAAACAAAATAAAGTCGAAATTAAAGGTAGCATGAAAGTTTTGAACCAATTATTTCATTGAACAATACCAATAAGAACACACACAAGTATTACGTGTTCTCAAATTCATCAATCTTGTTTAGCGCTAATATGACATTGTGCTCATCATTTTTAACAAACTTTTAAGAGAGAAACTTTAACTCTCTATTGAAGCGGCATCGCCTCAAAGTTTATCTAGGTGAAGTTCTTCCAGCATCTTCGTTACTTTTAGAGATAATTGTTCTTAGTACTGAACTTCATTAAGAGTTTTAAAACTCAACCTTCATTTCAGTAACAACTAACATTATATAATTAGAATATGATTATTGCGATTATATAATGCTAAAATTATCCATTAATCGAATGACTTGTTGTTATCCTTTGAACCCGTGGATTTCTTGATAAGTAATGACGGTAGAGTTGCCATTATTGATGAATCTTTAGTTCAAGAGTTTCAACTACATTCTAGTAGACGTCACTAAATCTCTATTTAGAAGTTTAGTGAAAAGATCCGCTAAATTTTAAATTGACTTAACATCATTTAGGGAAATTATTCCATCTTTCATTATTTTCCTTATGTCGTCATGTATAAAACTCATATGTCTAGATTTTTCGTTGTGTACATCATTGTATGCTTTTGCTAACGTAGCTGACTATCGCATATGATAGATATTGATGATGTAATCTTTAATCTCAAATGTATCTCATAAAGTAGATCTTTAAGCCACTCAACTTCTTTCCCAATTTCTGATAGTGTTACAAATTCAAATTCCATAGTCGAGCGTGTTATATATGTTCGTTTCTTTGATTTCCAAAAAAAACAGCTCTTCCTCCAAGAGTAAACACTCAACCTGAAGTATATTTACTTTCGCCCGTGCTAAATATCCAACTAGCATCTGTAAATTTTTTCAATATGGTCTGAAATTTAGTATATTGTAGACCTAAGTTCTTGATTTTCTTTAAATATAAAAAAAACTATTCCAATGGTCTTCCAATGTTCATTGTTTGGATTACTAACAAACCTATTAAGCTTACTAATTGTAAATGCTATGTTCGGTCTTGTGCATTGATCTGTATACATCAGACTGCTTATAACACTTGCGTACTCCAATTGAGCAACTATCATTCCATCATTCTTTATTAATTTTGAAATTGGATCAAGAGGGGTACTATATTCTTTTATATTTAAGTGTCTGAACTTATTTATCACATTCTCGATATAACGTGATTGATTTAAATGATAACCCCCACTAATTTTAGTAATTTTGATACACAAAATGGTATCCACTTCCAAGATCCTTCATCTTGAATGTGGAAAATAGAAACATCTTTGTTTCTTTTATTCCCTCCATTTGATTATTTAAAATCAACATGTCATCAACATATAAGCAAATAAATATCACATAATCATCACATACTTTAAAATACGAACATTTATCTACGTTATTATGCTTAAATCAAAATTTTCAAGCCATTTTTCAGGAGTTTGCTTCAAATCATATAATGACTTTACTAATTTACCCATCTTTTGTTCATTTTGGGGTAGAGCAAACCCTTCAAGTTGTTCCATATAAATCTCATCATCGAAATCCTTGTTCAAGAATGCTGTCTTGACGTCCATTTGATGAACATGCAAGTCATGTATAGAAGTTAATGCGAATAATATCATAATTGATGTTATTCTAGCTACTGATGCATAAATATTAAAATAGTATATTCCTTCTTTTTGTTGATAACTTTTTGCTACTAGTCTAGCCTTAAAAGTATTAAGAAAACCATCAATATTGTACTTTCTCCTAAACATCCATTTACATCCAATATGTTTGGATCCAGGTGGTAAATCGACAAGTTCACATGTATTGTTTGACATAATTGAATCCATTTCATCATTAATTGCATCTTTACAAAAAATGTTATCTCAAGAATTCATAGTTTCTCTATAAATTTTAGGATCGGTTTCTATTTGTAGAGCAAAATGAATTGTTCTTACAACATTCTTCTCATTTCCTTCTACTAAGTAGAACGAAATAAGTTGAGAATTAATTTCATCCGGTCCTAAAAACTTCTCAATTCAAGTTCTTTTACTCCTTCAAGGTTCGCTAGATTTATTAACATCTTTAGAAGATGTTTCATCTTGTATTCCACTATAAATTGAGATTTCTTTTTGAGTTTCCCATGATTCATTATTCAAAGATAGTGAATTCTCGAAAAACTCTACGTCACTAGATTCAATAATCATATTGGACTCCAAATTCAACAATCTATATGATTTGCTATTTTACTAACATATCCAACAAAAACACATTTGATGCCTCTTGGACTTAACTTGGTCCTATTGGGCTTTGTGCTCTTACAATAAGCAAGACACCCTTACACTTTGAAGTATTCAATGTGTGGTTTTCTTCATTTCCACATTTTATAAGGAGAAACCTTAATAAATCTTGAAAGAATTATATTTAATATCCTACATGCACTCAATAATGTTTCATCGTGTCCTAGGTGCAAAATATTGATAAATTATGCCTTATTGTTCACAAAATAAATTAAAATAATTAGAAAAGTATTTGCCTTATCTATCACTTTTTAGAGTTTTTATTTTCTTACTTAGGTGATTTTCAGCTTTATTTTTATATCCTTTAAACATGTCGAAGACTTCATATTTATGCTTCATCAAGTAAACATACGTATATCTAGTGAAATCATCAATAAATGTAATAAATTACCTATTTTATCCTCTATTCAACATACCATTTAATTCACATATATCCGTATGAATTAATTCTAAGATACTAAAAGTTCTTTTTACACTTTGATATGGTTTCTTAGTCATTTTAGATTCTACACAAGTTTTAGTTTAAATACATCATTTTCATTATTTAATATTAAGTCACATTTTAACCGTCTTTTCATAGTACTCTTACCTATGTGGCCTAATTTAGCATGTCATAATATAAATGAATCAACAATATAAGCAAAATCAATTTTATTATTAATCAATTTGTCAACGGTACATAATTTGATCATTCTTTCACAAGAATAACATTTTTCAACAAATTTCTCATTTAAGGATAGTACAAGTTTACAGAATTCATAAACACATTTTATACTCGATTTTCCTAAAAGATTACCACTAACTAAGTTCATATTCATATCATGAACATGTAGTACATTTTTTAAAGTAACGGTCTTGCCAGAAATGAAGATGATCTCTACATTTTCTTTTCCAAACACTTTGGATCAAACTTCGTTACCCATCTGAATCTCTTGTTCTTCATCCACTTCATAATAAGTCTTGAATAAGGATTTATCATATGATACGTGTACGGTTGCGCATGTATCATACCACCACCGAGAACCTTTCCCTTGATAGCATTAATTTCACTTACGGAGGTTACAGTATTGTCTCCCTTGATGGAGTTTACGTTTCATCCGGAATTGTTTATTTTCCAGTGTCGACATTCTTTTGCATAATGTCCAGATTTTACACACACGAAACAACCATATTTGATCTTCTTCTTGAACTTATTAAAGTTCCTTTATGGCTTTCTCTTGTTGGATTTATTAGAAGGCAATGTCTTCTCCACGGCATTTGCTTTTGAAGTGCCTTCATAAAAATTGTCATTATTATCTCTTGCCATGGATTCTTCATTAATTCGAAGATGTTTCTGCAATTGTTCCAAAGAATAGTTTTCGAAACTATGCATGATTTTCTCCTGATATCATTTCCAAGTTCCTGGAAGTTTTGCAATAATTGCTCCCACTTGGAAGGTTTTCAGAATCTCAATTTTGACTGTCTTTAACTTGTTGACAAGCACTTGTAATTCATGAAATTGGGAAAGAAGGGGAATATTCTCAAGAAATTGAAAATCAAAGTACCTTGAAATTAAAAATTTCTTTGTATCTTCTTCTTCGACTTTGTACTTACTTTTCAAAGCGTTCCAGATTTCCTTTGTCGATGAAGTATTGGTGTAGAGATCATATAGCATATCTGATAAAACGTTGAGAATATAACGATGACATATGAGTTCATCTTCTTGGCGCTTTGTCTTTCGGCTCTCACGACTCGGTTTCTCCATTTGTTGGTTCCTTTAATAGTGCCAAATCCGGATCAAGGATCTAGAATATCTTTAACGCCGTTAGTAGGAACTTCAATTTATCTTGCTATCTCGATAAATTGATTCCATTAAAACGATTTAATTGAACAAGATCTTGATTCATCAACTTGATCATTGCAATGGTTCTTTCATTTTCCATTGTGCAAATATTATAGTTTGAGATTGTTGTAAAATATATAATGTGCACAAAGAGGGTTGAAGATGAAAGTAAAGAACGAAAACCAGAAAAAAAAATGAAAAAATAAGGCCCGAACACGAAACCGTTGTCCTCAAACTATATTTGCCATCTCTCAGATTGAAAATGATGCTTAAAGGAATTATGGCAAATTGTTTACAAGATTAATCAAACTTTGTAAAGAATTTTACACTTAAGCACTAGTCCAAATCCTTCAAAACTTTAAGAACACACAAAATGAGAATTTTGAATATGTAAGAAATGATTTTTAATTTCTATTATGTATGGAATAAAAATGTTTTCAAGAATGATTATTCTTTTATTGCCTTTGAACATTGATCACATATACATATGCATTAATATTCTTTCACGAAATGGTACCAAAATCAGATGAAAAACCACCAAAAATCAAACATCAACAACCATAAACGGCCACATTTTATCTCTATGCGACCGCATAGTTAATGCAGCTATGGGTCCTCCAGTACTGGCATACGGCTATACAACCGCATGCCATATTGAACTATGCGGTCGCATAGTTCATCAATTTAGCCTCAAAAATCCATTTTCATTCCAAAATTTTTTTTTTTTTTTAAACAATATTTCCATCATAATAAACCAACTTCAAGAATTTTTATAATTTTTGATATAAATTAATGTTTTATCTATTCTATGGCCCAATCTTAAGAAGTATAGAGTTGTGTTTCAATTTCCGGATAACATTTAATTGATTACTTGTTACATGAAATAAATTTTAGGAGATTCTAAGAGAGTCTTTACTAAACTTGTCGATAATTTCTTAAAATTTTTTGGTGAAATTAATTTTTTTAGAATGAATGATTTGAATTAAGTGTTTGAATGATTCTCGTATCTCCACCAAGAAGGTATGTGTACAAGAAATAATTGCTGAATTTTTTTGGAATTAAAGTGGTTCCAGGGCATAGCTTGATGCTGCCTACCATTTCAAAGACTAGATGTCAATCTTCGTCGGGTTTGGGAGGGGGTTCAAGATGGAACAGACGAATGCGAGAGGCAAAAAAGTAGATGTCATTTCATTTTCCCGAATTTTGCAAATTGGCACTTATATCAAAGAAACAAGATTATTAATTTCTATTATGTCATTCTATTTGCCGTCTACTTTCTGACAAAGTAATATTATTCTTATAACAAACATGCACGAATTTAGTATTCTTTAACTGAATGATTCAGTTATTCCTCGGTCCTCAATTTATGGCCTCTTTCGATGTCCATTCTCCTCATTTATGGCTCAAAGTATAGTAATCCCACCATGCACTTGCAAGTTTCTGCATGATTTTTAGGGACATCTATTAAGTGAAACAAACAAATATAATTCATGTTTATTTTGTGTACTCACGTTGAACAGCTGAGGTGGTTACTTGAATGAATGAATTTCCAAGACGATTGGTTCAGTTGTACTGCACACACACAGTGTGGCAGTACAACGTACAATTTGATTTCTACTGCAATACTTCAGCAAGTTTTGTACTTCTCCAATAATGTCTTGATTGGTGGGTCTACGATCATAGTCAGACATCATTTGCTATATTTTAATTGAGCCTTCTACATGAACAGGGCCGCGTACGCCTGCAGTAATAATCCTATTTTAATTATCAATTTTATATTCTCTAATTATGTTTACAGGAAGCAGTATTTCAAAAAGGCTTAAAATGTAATTAGACGTAAAAATCAAGCTTTAAACTTTACGAACTAGGCAAAGTCTAGGCATACAAAAAAAAATTTTATTATTTTTAATTTTTAATCATTTTAAAAATCATTTAATAATTTAAATAATACATACTAAATATATAAAATTATAAAATAATATTTACTTAATAAAATCTACAATTAATTAATTATATAATTTTCAAAGAAAAACTCGAAACTAAAGTCAAATAAAAGAGAATTCAAAAAAAGAGAAAAAAATGTGTCTAGGCATACATTAAGCAGTCAACTAAACAGTTGATCGCTTAATTTCGCGCTTACTGTCAATGCGTGACTTTTCGTCCACTCTTTGTACGTAGGTGACATCTAAGCATCGTCTATGTGTAGTTGTGCATTTTTTAGAACACTGGTTGAAAAAGACACTAATGTTTAGTTTGTGTCTTATCCAAACAAAATCATATATAATTATTTCTTTAATTTCAAAAATATTAAATTTAAGCATATCCAAACATGCAATGGATAACTTTTAGTACGTAATCTTTACTAATCAAATATTTTAAATTAAAACAAGTTCTTGTTTCAATAAAGGCAAGAGAATTTTACATTAAATAAATATTTCAAAAATTAGATATGTGAAGGAATAAATGCATTGAAATTACTCGACACAAAGAATACCTCGACATTAAACTATATTTTTGCAATCACTCATTGAGCCTTGTTTAGAGAAAATTAAAATCTAAATTTTAATTTAAGTTAAAGTCAATAATTAATTTTAACCACATATTTCATGAGTCCACAACTTTTCAACTCCACATTTCATTAGGAGTAAGCATGTTTTGGTTCGATCAGGTTATAAATGAAATCGAACCGAATCAATCCAACCGATTCTGATTCAGTTCTTCATAACAAAAAAATTATAAAATAAAATATGAAACTGTTTGTCAAATTAAAAATAGATAAAAATAGAGTATGAAACCACCGTCATTCTTGTAATCTAACAATACAAAAAAATTGTTTAACAAGGCAACAAACAAAAATTCACTCCAAATCTCAAGATCAACTTTAAAGACGGGAAAATGACACTTTTAAACACGGTATAAACGGTAAAATGTTGATCGAAAGTTATTTTTTAAGAAATTTCATGTAACAATAACCTGATTATTTTAATAATTCTTAAGGAACGTGATTCTTGATGGCCGACCACTTTGAAAATAATGATAAATTTGAATTCTTATGAAAGCTAAAAATATATTTTTCCTATTGTGTTGCATTAAAATGGGATTTTAACATGAAATAATTTTAGGGTCTAATATTTAAAGTTGTAGTGCATCTTGGTTCAAGTAAAAAGAAAAATTCGAAAAAATTGAATTCACTGTGGTTCTTGAGACAGCACTGAAAACTTAACTGGAACCAATAAATTCTTGATGTATGATTCCAAAATCAATCAATTTAGTAGAAGAATCAGAGCCAAACTGACCGGTTCTATTTGGTTTCGGTCCAATTCCACTGATTCATGGAACAAATGTCCACCCCTACATTTCATTAATTTTTATCAAAATTTACTAAAAAATTTAATTTTAATTTCCACTAAACAAGGGCTAAATATGTGTAGAAAATAAAATATCGAAATATAAATAAACTAAATTGAGTACTTCTATTATTTCCATTTATTGGCAATTTACTTCTTTTAATTATTTCCGCTTGATTGGAAGAATGGAATTGTTTGGAAAGAAAATAAATTTCATGGAATTGAATTGCGTTTTAGTGAGAATTGTTAATTAATTGTATTTGATCAGTAAAATTTTTCACCTAAAAATATTGAAATTTTGGATGTTTTGGTGTTCGTTTGATTTTGTTTTCCATGAAAATTATCCATTATAGAGATAAATTTTGTTTCCATTGTCAAAAAATTTAAAGAAAAAAAAAAGTTGCATAGAAAAGTTTTTCCCACCAAACCTATAAGAAACACTTTTCCTCAAAAACCAAGAAAATGTGGAAGACCAAATTTATGAAAAATTTAGTCGATCAAACAGGTAAAAAATGTTGAAATGAAATTTAATTTTCATTTTTCATGGAAAATATAGCCCAGTCAAAGTGGCCTAATATTATTTCTAATGTTAACCACAATTGCCACGTGGGAATTGTTTGTTTTTCCAAGGGCAATTCCGTCCCTAAAAGTACAACTTGTATATTTCTCAGGGAGTGTCGTACCCAAATTTAAGTTTGAAGGATAATACAAGTAGCATTATTCATAATATAAATATCAAACATTCTTTACTCAATCCATTCCACAAAATTACAAAGCAAATAAACGTCAACGGATTGGTGCAACTAATCGATTACGTCGATTTCTGGTGATTTTTCCCTCTACTTGCAAGATCATTGCAATTTGTGCGATCTAAAATTTATTGTTCATATATCAGTTATTTGTTGGTGAGTTCGCGCTTGAATATGAATCGTGTCTGTTTTTGAAATTTTCTGATCCTTTTTTCTTTGAGCTTTGGAATTCAGGTAAATGAATTGGATTATCTATGCGTTTCCAGTTTCTCTTTTTATAAAGCTATTTTTTAATTTTTATTTTTTATTTTTAGCGTGGTTGTTGAGGTGTTGTTGTGGAACATGAACTCATTCGTTTAGTTTTGGTATGGGAAAAGAAGAAAAATATCTCGTTTTATTAAGAACTGATGTTTTGTAGGTAGGGACACAAGAATGGAGAGGGAGCAGGAATTGGAATGGAAAGCAGCGCAGAGCATTGTGATAAACGTGGAACTTGTTGCTGCAGCGAAAAGTCAGCTTGAGTTTCTCGCGGCAGTTGATAAGAATCGTTGGCTCTATGAAGGCCCTGCTCTAGATAGGGCCATTTATCGGTAAGAATCTGTTCCTCAGAATTGCTATATATAATCAGTTATTATATTTTGATGCTTAATGGAAAATAAGTTGCATAAATTTCATTTAAATGCTGTTTTTTGTTATTTAGTTTAAGGATGGTTTATGGTTTATTGATGCAGGGGATTATTACTTAATAATCTCTTGTAATTTTATTTGTAATTATTCTTGATGCAAAAGTCGAGACTTCAATTCTTTTCGCAGCTTATTATGTAGAGCTATGGATGCCTTGCTCTGTAACATCATTTACAATTTTACCCAGTTTGCCTTTTGTGTAATCACTGGAACGATTCAAATTGACATGTTTTCCAACTCTAGGTTTTTGTAGAGGTGGGAAAGAGGTCAATCTTTTTGATTAAAGAATTGCTGCTGATTGAATATAACCATGTGTTTTAGGTTGGTCTTAAAATGAATTGAACAGAAAGGAAGGTTGTTTATACAATGCCCTTTTGTTAATTAAAAAACTAAATATTTGCACGCACCTGTTTGAGGTATTTGGTAAGTCAGCTGATACGGATAGTTAGTATGGATACTGGATGACCTTTTAGTACATCTTCTTCGTGCCTTGGTTCTGACTATTTAGTATAAGAGCTTGCTAATCACTTTTCAGGTACAATGCTTGTTGGCTTCCCATGCTGGAAAGACATTCTGAATCCCCTTTCTTTGAAGGACCTTTAGTTGTCCCTCTTGATTGTGAATGGGTCTGGCATTGTCACAGGCTCAATCCGGTAAGTTTCTGTACAGTCTATCTGACCATCGTTTCATCATTATTTCCTATTTCATCATGTGGAATGTCAATTGTGAACTCATCTTTCAGGTTAGATACAAATCTGACTGTGAGGAATTCTATGGAAGAATACTTGACAATCACTGTGCCGTTTCTTCTGTAAGAGGAATTTCAGAAAAGAAAACTGAAGAAATTTGGAAGAATTTGTACCCAGAAGAGCCATATAAGATGGATTTGACCAGCATTCGTCAAGATAATAACTCTGGAAAATTAGGATCTAAAAAATTCACCAAATATGATCTGGTCTTGGCTGTTAAAAGGCAAAGCCCATTCTTTTACCAGGTAAACTGGTCTTGGCTGTTAACTATCATACTTGCTATAGTTCCTTTTATAACCTCAGATTTCATATCTACTTGTAATAAGTTCAATTTTTACATCCACAAGGGTTGGGCTTGCATTCACTGTGTCAATATCACATCCTTTTTCCATCACTTCTTAAAAACTAGGATCCTATATATATCATCAGTAACAAAACTAGATTTAATATACTACAGGTGTCCCGGCCCCATATGAAGAATGATCTCTATCTTGAAGGAGCTGTGGCTAGGTACAAAGGATTTTTGCATATCATTAAAAGAAATAAGGAGAGATTTATAAAGAGCTTCTCTGTTCCAACTTATGACATTGACCTCATCTGGCACACTCACCAATTGCATCCAGCTTCTTATTGCAAAGACCTCATAGAAATAATGGGAAAGGTTTTAGAACACGATGACACTGATTCAGACAGAAGTAAAGGGCAGAAGCTGGATACTGGATTTTCTGGGACTACCAAACAATGGGAGGAGATGTATGGTTCCAGATATTGGAGAGCAGGAGGAATGTACAGGGGCAATGCCCCTTCACCTGTTAGGATGACTCCTTACATCACCGATATTGATGCCAGGAAGGTGGCTGCTTCCTATGAGAATCAGAAACTTCATGATATGAAAGTGTTGGAGGTAGTTCTTGAGGACCTTATGTGGAATTCCTACAATGTTCTCTTTCAGTATTTTTTTTATATGCAACCACAAAGCATTGGACACACAAAGATGGATGTTTTTATTTGTATTGAAGAAAATTGAAGCATTTTGATTGTTAAAATGTTATAACGGAGAATGGGAAGGATATCTGGAGACCTTTCTTAACAAAGTGAAGAAAATAACAAACTGATTTCTATCCTTATACTTTGGTAACTAATGCATGCAGTTATACAAATTCTTTGGTGTTGAAATGAAATTTAACGGCCCCAAAATTCAACTGAGGCAGTTATGATCAAATCAATTTGCTAAACTGAATCCATTGCATTTGTTTGGACATTGATGTTTGATTTTTCTTGACATATTGAGCTTTATCAGTTTTTTTTTTACCTATAGAGCATGTAGTACATATTAAAGAACTAAGTTTGCTTTAAAATATGATTTCAAATCAATAATGCCTAGTTTTATGCATCTTCTCTTCATGCATCCATGTGAAATAGTTTGTTGAAAGATGTTTCAGGCGTAATTTCATTTGTCTTTCAAATGAAAATATCCGTAGTTCCACTACCTTCTGGCCTGTAAAAGGAACAGGTTTAATTCCACAGAGTGATTCCTCCTTCCTGTTTGACTTATTAAGAGAATGTGTGTGGCAATGGATGATGTTGTTCAATTATATCCTTGCATAAGATGTTTGTGGAACTTTCCAGGTCATGTTGGAGTTTGTAAGTGTGAGGAATCTGCCAGTGGAACACAAGGGAAAACTCTTGGTGTCCTTCAGTAAGACACAGCCTGATGCAAACTTTAATGCAAAGAGAAGCCTTACAATTTTGTCTGAATCTGGGGAGAAACAGGTGGCTTGTTTTCAGTGTGAACCTACTGGGCAACTGCTCTTTGAACTTTTGTCCTGCTCAACATCCAGATTACTGGTATCAAAGCCATCCAAAATTATGGGCTCAACGTCAATATCCCTTGAAGATTTCCAATCACCAGACTCTAATCTTACAGTGGAGAAATGGTTGGAATTGGTGCCGTTTTCTAACATCTCAGAATCCAAGCCAATCTGCCTACGAGTTGCCATCTCAGTAACTGTACCAACCCCAGCACCATATGTACTTCGTATGATGCGCTCTCAACCATTCTCAAAAAGTTCTTGCCTTTTTCCACTTCCTGTAAGGGTTCAATTCGCTAAGAGTTGGACGTGTGTCATTGATGAGGGTGGAAATGAGATCATCAACCTGCAGATTAGGTAATTAAATTTCCACGTCCCTTCTACCAGAAATTGTGGTTTCTTTGAGGACTTTGGCATGTGTGCAGATGTGTACATTATACAACTATTTTTCCGAAAATCACAACCCATTATAATGGCAATTTTCTAGTAACATGAATGTTGGCTTTTTGAACGAACAAGTTTGATTGCGGAATGACCTGTTTGACATGTTGCAGGTCCTGGATGGATCTATATTTAATTTGTCTATGCTTTTCCACTTGCTTCCAAAGAATTGAAGTAAATTTAATTTACCTCTGATATTAAGCACTGGCAAGCACTTGTAATTATGACTTCATACAATTGGTTTTTATGGATAAAATATAAGTGGATATGTGGGCATGCACATGTAATGTTCTTTTGCACCATAGAATGCAATTACTGCTGGATCGGAGAGAAACTCGATTTGACTGAAGATTGTGAATGAGCTTGAGACTGACTGGTGCTTTTGTACTTGTACAATCCTAAAAAACAATCTGGAACGTGTATCTTCGAGACTGAATTGTTTGTAATTCATATGTGTTAAAGATGTGCAACTGTAATGGATCTTAATCCAAGAATATTTTTCTTTCATCTTGTTAAACTTGAATTATGCTTAGGATTTAGGTTTTGTGGTCTTGTTGCAGGCATTCCAAGAAGTCTAAGAGCAAGAAAAACAATATTAGAAGGGAGGTGGTTGGCATCACGAAATCTGGTGAAACAAGTACTCTTGCTGAGTTTGTGGAGGAACAATGGTCCTTAATAAATTCTCCATGGTCCCTTCAGCTTCCATGTACCAACAATGATGATGGCCACCTCTTGGAGTTAACTGGTCCTCAGACTGTAAGTGTTCCACCTTATTATCCCATGGAAGCTGATTGTACACATTTCATTAATTTAGATTTTATTCTTCCATCAGAAAGTGTCTATTTTTCCTTGTATTCTGAGGTTGCAATGATTTTTTTCTGGCTAATTGAGGATATTTTGGTCCATGACTAGCAATGGTTGTCCAGATTTGGAAAAAGAATTGAGTTTTCTCATTTTCTCTTTTGGATATGCATCCTATCATGGCCGTTTATTACAATATCTGTGCTCCATTTAGTTTAATAATTAGGATCAAGGATTCCTATATTAACAGACACGTACGTAATATCTTAATGTTCTGTTATATTGGTTCAAATGTGATTCATGATGTCCTGAAAACATTTCATTGCCTCAGACTGTTAACTTTATCACAGTAACAATTAAAAGAAGTTGGGTGCGCTGTATTTGTCATGACCAGCCCCCTCAACAAAAAATAAAAAATCTCACAGCGTCTAAATCAGTTGCCTTACAGATCAAGTAATTGGTCTCTTCTTGCTGCATTTGTACAACTATTAATTCCTAAATCACCTTTTCATATGTAACCACCCATCCAGTGGACTAATTGGGAATCAAGAGTGAAAAGGATATGTATCTACGAATTCTGTCAATATTACAAAACTTATTAACTGTTATTGTTCTGTTGTATAGCCATGACTTCTCTCTCTCTCTTACAGGTGAGACTTTTCCTTGGTGGAAGGCTGGATTACGAATCAAAGCACTGCAAGAAACACAAGAGTGAAGATGAACTTGAACGTAACCTGATTACAGCAGTAGAATTCTCTGCAGAAGACCCATATGGCAGGGCAGTGGCATTAATTGACTTGAAATATGGTACTCTCAAGGTAATTTCCTTTTAATAAATGAACTTCTGATATTTTTATCTTAAATAAAGCATTTAAGCCCAGCATCACTGAGTTGTTTTTTTTTTTTTTTTTTTTTTTTTTTGGGATATTTAGGTCAAAGAAGAGTGGTTCCTTCTTCCTGGCTCTTTACTTGCTTTTATGCTTGGTAATATTTCGAGGAAGGAGGGATACAATAGTTTCACAATAAGTGGCAAGACAATGAAGAAAGAAGAGTTGACTGAAGAGGTTGATGGATTCCATGCAGAAGGCAACAAAATGAACCTTACCTCCGGGAAAAAGGAAGAGTTGGACATAAAGGTTGCCAAAATGAACTCAGTGACACCTACGAAGGGTGCGGGGACGTTCAGTGGGGGTTGTGGTGGTGGAGGATGTGGCAGTGGGTGTGGAAATGCCATGAGGAATGAGGCTTCTGGCGGATGTGGTGCCGGATGTGGGGGCGGATGTGGTGGTGGGTGCGGAAACATGGCAAAATGTGGAGGTTGTGGCGGATGTGGCGGATGTGGCAGTGGTTGTGGCAATAAGTTAGCCAATGGCAGTTTTGGTGGATGTGGCGGCTGTGGTAGTGGTTGTGGCAATAAGCTAGCAAATGTAACTGGTGCTGGTGCTGGTGATGGCTGTATTAGCGGACAGCCAAAGCAAGCTACTACCCAAGCAAATGAGATCCTAGTCGCATAATATTCATGCCTACCTGCACTTTAAAAAATTTCGTTATATCAGAACTTGGAAGCTCCTGTACATCCTATCGTCTCTTTCATCCAGCAACATACCAGTATATGAAGGTGTGCGATCCATACACGAGCGTGGAAGGTAAATGTCTGTACCCAGAGAATGGCACAGTTCATTATGAAAATCTAAATAAGGCGTTACATGTTTCTCAAAATTGCTTCAAAACAATTACAACTTTGTGTTGATTGTATCCTGTGTGTGTGTAATAAAATAAACTTTTAGCTTTCTACTATTCTGAAAAGATGCTACAAGTATGCCTTGCATTTCTAGTTAATTTTCCAAATTCCATAATATTTTGTCCCTGAGTTGCAGTTCAAAAGGAGTGTTGTTAGAATCTCAAAGGGAATCGACTGCCCAAGATTTTTTTTTTTTTTTTTTTTTAGCATAGTGTATATTGCATACTTGTTATTTAAGAATTATAATATGAGAAGTGTCACTTTCTGACTCAACAAAATCCACTGCTAGACCCATTTTTCCAAGGGAAAAATTCATAACTCAGGCTTTGTCTATCCCAAAATCAAAAAACAGGTCCCAAATTTTAGAATTGCACAAATCAGGTTTTCCAATATTTAATTGTAATATAATAAAATTAACTCACCCCACCACCACCAACCCCATCTCCATTGCTTCGACGACCGGTGACTGTTCCAGCGACTTTTCGGCGACGGCAACCGTTTTGGCGCCACTTAATTTCGGTGACCAGTCCAATTTCGGCGAGTATAGGTCACAAATTTTTAAAATTCGTGTCACAGATTTCTGACTGTTATTGATGAAAAAAAAAAAAAGTATAGGTTACAGATTTTTAATTTGGTCACAAATTAAAAAAATTTAAATAATAAGTCACGTATTTCAAAAATTTTATAGGTCACAATTAATTCGTTGGTCACAGATCAAAATTTATAGGTCACACAGTAACGAATTTTCAAATTAGTTGGTCACAGATTTTTTCACGGTCACGGATTATATAATTTTTATGTCACAAATAACAAAATTGTTGGTCACGAATTATATTTTTAGTCACAAATTATCAAATTTTAAGGTCACATATTATATTTTTTCACAAAACCAATATCACAAGATCCAGCAAATTCCATAAAGGCCACACGATCCATACATGTCACAGATATCCTTATTCACAGTCACCATGGAACCTAAGCCTGGGCATTACTTTTCCACTTCAGGAACTGTATGGTGTCTATTGGATTCACCACGAGTCTAACTAAAATAGAGTCATCCAACATTTCAAATGAAACATAAACTTCATCGGAACTGAAATGATATACAAACTTAAAACACATGATTATTCGTAATAGCATCGATACCACTAAATCTAGCCCATCCCAATGACCCCACCTGGACACTTGTACGTCATTCTTTTCCAGTAGCAATTAAGGTTATTGAAAGTTAAACACAAACCCACCATTTGATGGATCCTCGTAAGATCTCTAGGATGTAATAACATGTTGTAAATCGTAGAAGCGTCGGGGTTTGTTAGATCTAATGGTGGAAGTGTCGACGGCGGGACTTTGTTTGATCTGGTGGTGGCAGTTGCCGACGACAACCTTCTTTCCGGCGGAAGTCGATTTCAAACAGAGAGAGAGAGAGAGAAAGAGAGAAAAAGAAAGAAAGAAGGGAGAGAGAGAGAGAGAGAGAGAGAGAGAAAATGAGTATTATAATATAATTTAAATTAACAAAATATTTAATTAATACCTGAATTTTGAGTTTGAAAGTTTAAGTACCTGATTTTATGTAATTTCCACTTTTTCTAAACAATGAAATTGCAAAATGTGCAAGACTGATGCGGACGTTAAGTCCCTGTTTGATAACCCATTATTTGAATATTTTTTGTTACATATTTATTTTAATTATACATTCACGTAATAAAATATTCCGCACGTAAATTTAAAAGTTTTCCCTACTTATCCCCACCTTTTCATAAAATCAGTATTGAAAATATTGTTTCGGTCAAATGATGACGATGAAATATGGGCTAAGTGGGAAGCCCCACCACTCCAAAGTGGTCCAGTATGGTATGCACTGTACATGATTGGCAGCATCTGTCGCTTGTGCAATTGTGCTTCATTTGAAATTTTTTTTTTTCAACAATTAATTCCAATCACATATTTTATCCATTTTTATTGAAATCAAATAAAAATTTGATTTTTAACTACCCCAAATGGGTCTTAATCTTCTTCATTAGTGTTAAATTATTCATAGACGATGCTTCACATCTACCCTTTTTTCCATAGAAAAATCAAGATTTACTTTATCCAATTAGCCGAATATTAATGGTAATTTTCTAATCTCAAGCAAGGAATTTTTTTTTTTTTCCATTTTAGCCCGTTTTGTATGAATTAAAATTTGAATTTTAATCTAAATCAAAATGTCATTTCATTGACTTTTATTAAAATTAACTGAGCCCGTTTGAACCATATTTTTTCTTCATTATAATGAAAAATATGACCGTTATCCATCGCATCAACATTAAAATTCAAATTTTCTATCTCTTGTGTGGGGTCCATAACGGCTATATTTTTCATTCTCATTCTTATTATAATGTGGCTCAAATGGGCTCTAAAATCTAAATAGGGGCTTAATCTGTAAAATAAATATTTCGTTCTACGCGGCAATTAATAATGGAAATATTGAGTTGTAATTAAATTAGACTTGAAATAATTTTATCTAATTAACTTTATTCCACGAGAATCTCCGGACAAAAAATGAATAAACAACCTCCTCCATTCAGCCTTTTTGTAACAGAAAAAAAAAAATGGCAAATATTCGTCAATTCTTTCATAAATACGTTCTCTTTAATTAGCCATTGATACCTACTGTGAGAGAGAGAGAGAGAGAGAGTGGTAGGGAAGTAGTGCGTGGGTGAGTGTGTGGGGTAAGGGTACCCGACTTTCTCTCAAGACGGAAAGTCTGAACATATTCCAACTCTGTTCTGTTGTGATTCATTCATTCAATACTTTTTTCCACTGTCAAATTCTGAAGGAGTCTCTCTCTCTCTCTCTCTCTCTCTCTCTCTCTCTCTCTCTCTCTCTCTCTGTGTAATTGCTAGAAAATTGATTTATCTTTTTCGATTCTTCTGAATATATTTATATATCCAAATCTCAACAGGTTGTGCAATTATTGCTATTTTACAGGTTCAATCAAATCCAACACCACCCGCACAAACCTTTAACCTGTGTTGTGTTGATTACTATTTACTCAACGATGACTGATGAGTTGCTCTTATGTTTCTTCAGCATCGTGTGCAGCGAGAAATTTTAGGTGTTAATTTCTGCCTCTGCTCATAGCATTTTGACTCTTTTATATGTTCAATTTTTAAATTGAATTTTATGAATCCTGTTTTTGAGCTGGGATGCTTATTCGGCTCTTTGGATCTGGTCAAATTCATTTTAAATTTTGTCCTTTACATTGTTATCAGTGTAGAAGTGTTAGATCTTGTTTAATTTTGTACTCTTGAGATGTAGGTTGTATCTTTGGTACTTGAACATTAAGCATGTACATCTTAATGTGCACTAAATTATTTATATACACAAATTGACCTGATGACCAGCTCATCAATACAATTGAATTGTGGATGAGTGCTCTTGGAGTAGTGGTCTAGCCCTGAAACTATGACTTCGTGCTTGGATGCAGCTCAAGATCACCTAACTGTAAAAGTTAAATGTTTGTCAAGAAAACCTGTTTGTCAATTTTACTTAAGACCTTAAGTTTAGTTACGGATGTCTCCCTAAACTTGTCCAACCGTGTCTGTTGGAATTTGGAAGTTATTACACGATTATGAAGTAAAGATGCTTGAGCAAAGATTGATTAATCAAGATGTGAAGATGATATGTTGCTTCTTATAAGCTGCTTTCTAGTAAATATTCATCCAGTTTTCAACACATTTTAGAAGGACTTACTTTGTTAAATGTGTGAGGAGGAAATACTCAGTTTTCTTATGCTAATCGTGCTTTTGCCAATTATCATAAGAGTGTAATATTCTGTAATATTATGGTCATCATACAAACGCATTTGTAATATTACAGTTTCACTAACACAGTATTGATCTGTTTAGGTACATAGTCTGTTCACAAGATTCATTTTATCTTGATTCCTGATTATATTGGCCCTTGTTCACACTGAACGTTGCTTTTTGATGCATAGGCTCAATGGTGGGCCGGTGAGAACATATAGAACTCTTTCTTCTTACATAGTACGTTTCATAGTCCTGATAATATTTTCTCATCTCTCCATTTGTTAAGTTTCTGTTATGTTTATTTTCAATTTAATCCTCCTTTGTTTGCTTTAATATATTTTATCATAAGAGAAATTCATTCTTGTCAAGCCAGGTTCAAAAGGAACCTCTGCAGTCTATCATTTTGTGCACATGCTTTAAGAGTTATTCACAGTGCAAGTACTGTGGATAATATAATGCTTTACTTTGTAATGCTTCAGATGTTTCAAGTTTGAGTAATATATCTATCAGATTCCAGATGTAATTGGAATATCAAATTTTAATCAGAAATTTTGACCTTGCACGCATAATATATATAAAATTTGGAAGCAATGTTTATTGGGTAAGGAAAAGATTTGATTTAAATAACTAATCTTGCTTACCCATTGTGGATATGCAGATGACAGAGATGATAGCCTTGTAAAATTTGCTTCTAATGAAGGCTAGCACACTGTTGGTGGGCAGCTAATGCAAGTACTGGTTGAACTACTAACATTTATCATGTAGCAAAGGAATTAGCTAAGTTCCTGAGAAGATGTAGGACTGCTGAACATCTAGTCTTTCCTTAGCCAGTAGAATTGTTGAAATCTATTTCCCTCGGGTAGACCAAGATAACATTTTAAAGGAATCTCCAACTTATATCCTGTTGAGTATTATCCCCCATGAATATGCACCAGAATTAGAGAAGACAATGATGAAGGATTGGAACATGGCCTATACTTTACCTTTTGAAATGAATTGAGAATGATGCATGCTTAGCACTTTTTCATATGTGAAGATGGGTGCATTATTCCAATCACGTTTCTGTGCTCCCTATTCAACGTTATATTTTTGAATAATGTTATGCAGCGCCACTGGTGCTATAGCACCATTCTTTTGTGGCATTCAAGTGACAAGTAATGTTGCTAAATAACATTACTCTATATTGTTAGGCACTTAAGCTCATAGTGTTTCAGTTATTTGTCAGTGCTTTTGGCTGCCATAGATTGGATTCTTGTAGTCCTTAAAAGAATGAAGTATTATTCATAATTTAGTCAAAGGATAGGAAAATAAGGAGGCATGTTTTTTTTATAAAAAAAATCAGATGACGACATTCTTGCTAGTTAAAATTCCCGCTATAAATTTCTTTGAATCTCCTTTCTAAGACTGAAAATTTGGAGTGAACTTTTAAGGAAAAACTTGGAGATTTTGCTTGATTGGAATTTGAATAAAGACTTCTCTTCTTTTCATTTTCACTCTCCGCCATTTGCCTTTTTCTTTCTTTCTTTTTTTTTCTGAAAAGGTTTCCGACTTTTTATTTAGGTTCAGTCTATAGAAATGCATGTTGTAGCATTGTTGGATTGTCTTCAGCAGGTAAATCCACATAACAGAAATAAAAACTTGCAATGCCCTTGAGAACTCAGTATTTTGTTTACAAATCTCCACCAGTTCCCTTTGCAGTACAACGGTATCTTCTATTATTTTCTCCTTTGGCATCTACGTCTAAACTACACTTACGAATTTCTATTCAGTCTCCCTTTCAAGTAAAGTAAAAGAATTTTATACATGTTAGCGTGATTTTTTACTCTTGCATTGTTGTTAATGAATGTAAAGTTGGGACCTTTGAGCACATTATTCTAATTTTTGTCCAACTTGCTTGAATTTTGAATATTTGTTTTGTTTGGTCAAAATCTGATTGCATAAATTATTCTATTATTTGATGAAGGCGGCCAACTAATTAGGAA
Organism: Fraxinus excelsior; assembly: GCA_019097785.1. NCBI lineage: Eukaryota > Viridiplantae > Streptophyta > Magnoliopsida > Lamiales > Oleaceae > Fraxinus > Fraxinus excelsior. The sequence goes on along the minus strand of CM032628.1, from coordinate 5,508,315 downwards.
GGACCAGAGATAAAGTCGCTGGTATCAACATGCCGTCCTATCTTGTAACCAAGGAAAGTTCATTTTCATCAACGAGTTACCCATGATGCTAAGACATTTACAGGTCACATGCTTTTATCTGATTACTTTGTGCGTTGGCGAAGTGTGTGTGTACCGACGCTGAATTAATGCTTCTGGACATTTGTCAGTCTAATCTTTTTTCATGGCATCACGGTGCTCTAGTCTGTCACTATCTTATTAATTAATTTGAAGAATTAGTTTTTGAGAACAGATCTGCAGGGCCAACATTTGGAGTTCCAGCTTTGTGGATAGCAAATGATGTAAAACAGCCTGTCGAGGTATTTTTACATGCTTACATTTGCCAGTTCGTAGCGTAATGAGTTTTTCAGAATCTCAAAGAGCACAAGTTCAAGTTCAACAATGGTGTATATGAACTAATATATAAGTGAAATTGAAAATTAAATTTAGGACTGAAGGAAAAAAGATACACTATCATATTCATCAAGTCATCAGAATTTCCCTTGCAACAACTGACTGCTCTGTACATTTTTACCTCTACTTCGAAAATCATGAGATGATTTTCTGTATACAAGTACCAAAACCTCTCTGCAATTTACCTTCTATCTAGCAACCTAATATTAGAAGTCATCTGTCTATTATAAAAATTACCTTAACACTACTCTAATGCTTGTCAATGATGCTTGTCATTCTCTTTACACAATATCTGCAACAATCGAAATACAAGAACCACCATTGCTTCCCTTCTAACAAACAAAAACAACCAAGGCCAAGAAACCCCATGATTCAACCATCCATATTAATTCTTCATCCCCATCCAGAAGAAACCAAAACCAGACACATTTATCTCCAAACATTTCCAATTCTTTCCTCGCTTAGCTTGGGTTATCCTTGTTTACAACAAAAGGTGACTGTACACTATCCTCATCAGAATCACTCCTGGAAGAACTCTCGGAATCTGAATCTGCAAAATTAAATATAATACATAAAAAAACATCAATTACAACAAGGTAATCTCAACTAAAATTATCTTGTACAGAGCTTATACCACTGGAAGAGGAGGAATCACTGCCAGAACTGGAGCTACTAGAACTGCTCGATTCATTACTTGCACCAACAGCATCCCTCTCAATCTCCACAGGGGGGAAATTATTTACAGGAATCTCCTCTCCAATATCAACATCCTCATCCCCAACCACATCCCCTTTCTTCATCTGTTGCCCCTCAGTCTCCACAAGCTCATCTTTTGGCGAATCCTGTTCACAAAAAGAAAACTATTATCAGTCGAAACTAGCAGCAAATATCTGGAAAAATGTCAGATTATAGATGATGCAAACCACTACCTGGGCAAGGATCTGTTTTGCAGGAGTCACCTCTTGAAAAAGCGTTTGCCTCTGAAACTTGCTTACAGCTTTCTTGTGATATCCTACAAACCTATCCAGTTCCCACAATGTTTCATTGTCTAGAATCTCAATATCAACCTCAATCTCATCACCCTCCTGTAGCAAATTTGAAGTCCTCTTTTTCACAATTTCAATCATTTGATCCAGTTTCTCAGAAGGCAACTCCTGTAAAACAGCCCCCAACTCTTGCTTCTCCTCAGAAGTCATATCCCTCTTGTAGGGATCCTTTGCTTTTGGCTTCGGCAACTTTCCTGACCTAGTTATTGGTTGCAGAGAAGGAGACACCGAAACAGGTGACTTAATATTCTGCACCTCAGCCGGTAAGTTCAATTGTGGCCGCATTATATCATCAGATGTTCTAGCCATCAATATTGGTTCATCCAAACTTATCTGCAATGGAAGATGTTCTGATTCAGGAATATTTTTTGGATGATTCAATTGCTCTGCTGCAGCAGCTGCCTCTGTTGCAACATTGATTTTCCTCTGGTCAGCTTCATACTTCTTACACGCTTGGTTAAACATCTCTTCAAACAGGCTGAGTAAAGTCTCTGCCATGATGTGCACATCTTGCCCTTTAGGATTGTAGATCATAGCATTGTTGAAAGTCTGCCTCACATCAGCTGCAAATTCCAGGGAGCTTTCATAATCATTCTTTTCCAGCCGAAATTTCACAGTACCAAGGTCCATCGGACTCTTGATAATTAGATGGTAATCGTGAAGCCCTAAACCCTTGACGTCAACGGGAGTATTGAAAACCCAGCCATGTTTGTGCTTCATCAATTTCGTCAAAATCTGACGACACCGCTTCATCATGCTACTATGAACCTTGTTCATTGATAAGTTAGAAACCACAAAAGGCCGCTTTGGCTTTCTGTCATAGGGATATGAGTGTGCCCCTGGTCCTCGCCTTTTCCCCAAATGCTTCTTGCCATTGTTCTTCCCGATGGCTTTCATTGTCTGCTTCTGAGTCAGAGCCTCCACTGCAAGTGAATTTGGTTGAACAATAGTTGGCCAAAAGGGGATACTGGGACAAACCCCATGGTCTCGAGACTCAATCCGGTTCAAAAGGTTCCTGACCCGATCTAGATCCGAGAACAAGCGCTTTTTGAGCCCTTTCTTCTCTCTTCTAGAAAACTCATTCAAATTGTACGTCATATACTCACCTTGGAGAGAATTAGGCTTATAGGCGTACGTTGGCTGTTTATCTGAGGAAACCAGCGGCAAAACTGTCCTCGTAGATGGATCATTTGTATGTCGGAAATGAGCTCTAGGTGAGGGTTCATGGATCTGTCTGAAACTAGGGTTAGGTTTAGGGTTTGGAATTGGGGCTAGAATCGGATTGATAATATGGTTTGGATTCAACCGGGTGGTGAGAGGAGGTGTAGCACTATTATATTTCTTCATGTAAACATTTCTTTCGCCCCAACAGCCTTCATTCTGACTCGCCAAAACGGCCGATGCCATGTATGTGTAGTGGGATTAGATTCCGGCGGCCTATCTCCGGCTAGAATCCATCGTGAACTACACCGCCATCGGCTGGAAGAAATTTTGGGGGCAAAATAGAACTATAGAAAAAATAGAGACGAGGGTTTTCAAGACCCTCTGTGTGATTTGGACGAGAAGAAGGGCCGGGCACCACGTCCTCTTAAAGGCAAGCCAGATCTGCCCGTTTCTGTTTCGGGCAGATCTGAAGCCGTTTATTTTTCATCAAACGGTTAAGATGAATCCCACCACTGCCCAATATATTGACCTGACCACCTGTCACGGACGGCTCGGATCTAGGTTTTCGATGACGTGGCGAGAAGTTGAGGCTTGGATGAGAGGTGGAATTTAAATTTGGGGTGGGAGGAGGTTTGGAATTTGGAGGGAGGGAGGAAAATTTTAGATACCCTTCCATGGTGACGTGTTTACGTGGGACCTAGTGAAATATCTTAATGCGGGGACTGGTTGGTATTTGAGAGTAGCGTGGGAGTGCATGTAGTGAAACTTCCGCTCTCACATAACAAATGATTTTGCCAGGTCAGCGGTTGGAAAGTCTCTCAATTTTGATTTTAATATGTCTATATGACGTCGGAGTGTACCCTCACGTTGACGTTTGGGTACGAGGGAAAATAGGGCTTAGAACAAGGAGAAAGGATGAAGCACAAAAGTGATTACAAAGGTTAGAAAGGATAATCCAATTTTTAACTATGCGTGTTTACAAATATTTGTTTCATATTATTTGATTGAGTTTTATTTATGTTAAAACTATTTGTACACTTTGGATTCACAATACTCAAATTGAATAGATAATTAACAGACTTTAAATTTTAAAATATATCTTTGAGTTTTAAAGCTTGATTGGGAGCCTTTTTCGAAAATCATTTTTCACATTTCGACTTCTCCTTAAAAAAATATATATATATTTTTCGCTTAAAAAAATTTGTGTCAAACAAGCTTTTAGTATCCAATCCTCCACCAAACTGCACCTTTGACAAAGTTTACATTATAATTCAAATATATTTTTTATTCACACGATAACTACCTTTTATTATTGATATATGCAGTGGGGCTTGGAAATTTGTAGTCATTTATATTTTAATTTGAGCACATCCAAACATGCACAGGCGGACCCAGAGGGGGTCTTTTTGTGATACAAATTTCTCAATGTAATTTTTATCATTTTTTAGGAAATTTTATATAGAATATGACACAAGTATTTTTTTGCAATTTTACATTCGAAAATGTCATATCCCATTTTGTCTTCAGACGTTAGCCTATCATTTCATTTATTGGATTTTCGATAGAATTTTCCATTTTGATCTGATTCTATAATGTTCCGTAAGCAAATCCCCATAGGGAAATTTAACATGGGGTTACTCTGCCACAGATTCTGATTGTGCAAATCCCCATTACTTGAAAAAAAAAAAAAAAAAATCCATTTTTCCATTTATTAAGGGTCCATTTGATTGCTAAGGTGGAAATTAGATGAAAAGAAACTGTTTTATTTGGAATTAAATTACTTGAAAAATGTTTTAGGTTTTAGTGGAATTGTAATTAATTGTGTTTGATTGATATAATTTTTCATCTGAAAAATGTTGAAAGTTTGGTATCCGTTTGACTTTTTTCATGAAAATTGTCCATTAAAGTGATAATTTTTTTCACCATTGGGTTTAGAATTTGTACTAATTGTCAAATATTAAAAAAAAATTATCATATCGAATATCATTCGTTTGACTTTGTTTTGTATAGAAATTATCAATAAAAGTGATAATTTTTTTTACTATTGTGTCTATAATTTTTTTCAATTGTCAAAACAAAAAAAAAAAAAAAATAGAGAGAAAAAAAAAAGGCTGAAAGCATAAAACCACCAAATCATGGGAAAACAATTTCATTAAAAAAAAAAAAAAAAACTGGGTGCGTGAATTTCATGATGGAAAAGGAGTTCCATGAAATTTTTGTGCTATCAAACATTCAATTAGTTGGAAAATGGAAAATGGTAATGTTACAAATCAAACCGGGCCTAATTGTGCATTATTCTGCCACAGATTCTCAATCCTACAAAATTTTTTGCCTAAATTACTATTGAGCAGAGCCATGCTTTTGGGCCAGGCTGCCAAGAAGAATTGCCCTATTGAGCACGAGTATGATTCAATTAGTGGGCTTTCCTCTTTTGCCGTCTTTGACCGACAGAGTATTTATTGGGGAAAAGTGCATGGATCATGCTTTTTCTTTCCCAAAATCACAAATCAGGTTCCAAGTTTTAAATTTGCAAAAATCAGGTTTTTCAAAAATTAATTAATTATATTTTACAATTATATTAAATTAAATATTTAACTATAATATAATATAATTAACCCACTTACCCACCACCTCCAGCCCCACCCCCACTGCCCCGGCCACCGTGACTGTTCCGGCGACGGGGACTACTCCGACGACCACTCCGGTGATCGTTCCGCCGCCACTTAATTCCGGCGATTGGTCAAATTCCGACCAGTATAGGTCACAGATTTTTAAAATTTGTCGGTCACAGATTTAGTATAGGTCACAGATTTTTAATGTAGTCATGAGTTAAAATTAGTATAGGTCACAGTTTTTTAATTTAGTCACAGAGGTCACATATTTCCAAAGTTGTTAATCACATATCATATATTTGTTGGTCACAGATTTTTTATTGATCACAGGTTAAGAAATTTTGTTGGTCACATCATTTTATTGGTCACAGATCAAAAAATATATATGTCACAGGTCACATATTTTCAAATTTGTGAGTCACGGTTAAATAGCTAAGTCACAGACACCAAAATAATCAACTATAGCCAGGTCACAGTTCAATAACTTGGTCACATACACAAAACAAATCACAACGGTCACAGTCACCACCGCAAAATCAAAAAATCACCGCACCACCATTTGCAAAATGTGCAAATCACCATTGTGACACCTTCGCTGCTACACCTTCGCTGCTGCAAAATGTGCAAATAATTCCACCTTCGCTGCTGCAAATCACCATTGTGACACCTTCGTTGCTGACGCTGCTGACGGTTCAGCACCTTCGCTGTGACGCTGCTGAACCGGCAGCAGCATCGCTGCAAAGCTACAGCTTCGCTGCTGCGAATCGCTGCAGTGATTCACAGCAGCCGCAACAGATGGAGAGGGAGGGGAAGGGAAGGAGAGCGGAGAAGGGGGAGGGGAACAAACCGGCGGCGGCGGCGAGCGGGCTTCGCTGCTGCGAATCGCTGCGCCGCAGCAGATGGAGGGGGAGGGAGAGCAGAGAAGGGGAAGGGAGGAAGAGGGAGGGATCGGCGACCGGTGACCGGCGATGGCGGGCGGTGGCTGCGGCGGGTGAGAGGAAATAGATAGGAAATGGATTAGGGTTTGGATATGATAGAATGTTATATTTAAAATAAAGTTGGTGGGGTGGGTATATTAGATTAATTTAATTTAAAATATTATTATTAATTGTGAAATTAAAACCTGATTTTTGATTAAATAAATGTAAAACCTGATTTTTAAAACTTCAAACTTAACCCCTGGTTTTTGGTAATTTTCCCTATTTATTGTACAGATGGAGTCATATGGGGTGCTGCCAATTATTATTTCTTTGAGATAATTAATTTTGAGAATTGTCTCATTTGTCTTTTCCCTTTAGACTAAGATGATTTTGATGCAGGTATGTTGAGTGCACTTCATCAGCGATACAAGCTCAATTTATTTATTTATTTTTTCAAGAAATTGTACCCGGAACACCGGAAGAAAAAAATAGAAAGCCCTATTGTGATGGTGATGGTTATGTGGATGGCGATGGTAATGGCGATTGTGGTGCAGTTGGTGGTCATGGTGGTGCAGGCGATGGCGTCGCAATGATGGTAAAGTGGTGGTGGTTTTTGGTGATATGTGTTATTTTGTTCATTTGAGAGAGTTGGAGTTGGAGATGGCGATGGTATTGTTGGTTGTCGTGAGGTGGTGGATGGTGGTAGTAATGGCGATTATGGTGTAGTTGGTGGTCATGGTGGTGCAGACGATGTCCCAATGATGGTGAAGTGGTGGTGGTTTTTGGTGATAGGTGTTATTTTGTTTGATATGGAATTGGAGATTGCGATAGTATTTGTGGTTGTCGTGAGGTCGTGGTTCTAGCGACGACGTTGATACTGAAAGCAGTGGTCACGAGTGGTGGTGGTCACAAATTATTTAGTTGATTGTGATCAATAAATTGGTTAATGTGTAACCTAAAAATTTGTTAATTTGTGACCAATATTTTAATAAATTGTGACTGTGAAATAAATTGCGACTTATAAAATTTGTGATTTATGATCGATAAATAAATTGTAATCTATAATTTTTTTATTTGTGACCGATAAATAAATTGTACTCCCTTCGTTCCAATTATATAGACTTGTTTCGTTTTTCACACGGATTAAGAAAGCTTCTTTAATTTCATTGGAAAATTAATTTTTGCTAAAATCTTTCCTAATTTACCCCTATTTAATTTTCAGTATGTAAAACTAAATTATTATTGGAATTGATAAAGAATTTGAAGTAGTTTCCAAGAAATGGGAAATGTGTGTATTTGAATGATTTCAAGAAGTTTGCATATTAGGTGGGGAAAATTTAATAAGTGTATATTAGTAAAAAAACACAGCAAAATATTTTACATTAGGAAACATGTCTATATATTTAGGATAAGAGAAAAGGGAAATCCAGTCTATATAATTGGGATAGAGTGAGTAACATATAATTTTTTAATTTGTAATCGTGAATAATTTGGGACCTATAAAAATTTTTGTCCGTAACCAAAAAATATTGTGTAGTAAATTAATTCGATAATTTGGGACCAAATCGTATAAAATTGTGGCTTTAATATATTTAATTAATTATTTCATAAATAAAATTTAATTAATATTTGTTTTTTGAAATTTTAAACCTTGTTGTTTGAAATGGGTCCTACTTAATCTCTTAGATATGAAATTTTCCTTTAAATAATTCGTGCTCAAGCCTAAATCGATTAAACCAAATCGATGGATGATGGAACTGGTTGGTTTGGGTTGAAATTCGCCCAAATTGACTAATTGGTTCAGATTTTGGGTTGGGTCCCAAACCAACCCATGTCCAACTCTACTCGAAGGCTATTGGAGTTTTTCTTCTGTGTTATTTTTTAATATTTTTTTGACAATCTACATTGTTAATCAGGATTTCCTCATATATTTTGTCGTGAAATTTCTTGTTATGGATTTAATTAGATGGCATGTCCCAACGCAAGAATTATTGATAAATAGAAACCAAAATGAAATTGAGATTTGTAATGTTGCAACGTTAGGAATGGGTACATTCAGTGACGGAGACACCACCGGCTAGTCGGCTTGGTCTGTCGATCGTCCATGTTGGCTCCACCAGAACTGCAGCAGAACCGACGACTGCCTGAGAAATGGCGCAGGGACACACTGTAGACGGAACAATAAAGCTACTATGCCAGAAAAAATGGACCGAGGCTTTGACAGCCTCTCACAGCTGCCGGCCCCACATGAATAAAAAATTGCAAAAAAAGTGGACCCCGCCCCCCTGTTGTGAGGGTCGGTCACAGCCTCTGTCAAAGATTTTCGGGTACTGCAGCACGGTTCGTAGACGGAATGAAAAAGATGAATTGAAATTGGTTTGGGCCTTTTTTAAGTAGTGGGCTTAAATTGTTTTAGGCCCCTTTTTTTTAGTAACATTAGGCCCATTAGCCATTGCTTGGGAATCTCAGGGGGAAAAATGCATGGGTCAGGCATTTACTTTCACGAAATCAAAAATCAGACCCCAATGTTTAAATTTACAAAAATCAGGTTTTTTCATTAATTAATTAATTATATTTTACAATTAATCTATTAAATTAAATATTTAACTTTAATATAATATGATTAACCCACCCCACCCCTTCGGCGATCGTTCTCCACCACTACTCCGGCGACTACTCTGGCCGGCGACCGTTCTCCACCACTACTCCGGCGACCGTTAATTCCGACGATTATTTCCGGCGACTATTTTCCGGTGACCGTTGCTCCGATTGCAAGGTCACAGATATCTTATTAAGTAGTTAAAAATTTAATTTCGGTCACTACTTATGAAATTATTCGGTCACAGATTATTTTGAAGTCACAGATGAAAAAATTTATAGGTCACAGCTTTTTAATCAGTCAAGTATTTTCAAATATGTAGGTCACAGATTCCTTTTCAGTTACAAATTATCAATTTTAAAGTCACTGTTCAATAGTTAGGTCACAGACACCAAAAAGAAACCCACAACAGTTTAATAGTTAGGTCACAGACCGTCATAGTTCAATAGCAAGGTCACATACACCAAAAAACTCACTACAGTTCAATAACGAGGTCACAGACACAATAAAATCACTACAGTTCGATAGCTTGATCACAGTCCCATTACACCAACAACACTTGGTCACAGGTCACAGACGACTAAATAATTGGTCACAGCCCCCATCCATCGCCGACCCTAATCCCTAAACCACCCACCAACAATAACACTACCACCATCGCGGCCTGAACAACACCATCAACGTCACCCCGTCACAACACCACCACAACTACCGCAATAATAATAACAAAACAATGTCTTCAGCATTAAATTAATTTTTGGCCCTAAACATTAAATCAAAACCTGCCTGCAAGGCGTGACAGGCTTGAGTCATGCCGGAGAAATACCACATCGCCGGATCTGAACATCGCCGGATCTGGAGCAAGATCTGGCAGCAACATGGTTGCTGCCGGTCAGCAGCGTCGCAGGCAGCAGCGCCTGCGACGCTGCTGAACTGCTGAACAGCAGCTGCGACGCTGCTGACCGGCAGCAGCGTCGCAGCAGCAGCGCCTGTCGCAGCTGTCGCAGGCAGCAGCGCCTGCGACGCTGCTGAACGGCAGCTGCGACGCCGTTCAGCAGCAGGGAAGGGGGGGGAAGGGGAAGAGGGAGAAGGGAGGGGGAGAGGCAGGCGGGCCGCAGCGGGCGGTGGTTGGCCGGTGGCGATGGAGGCGGCGGTGAGAGATGAGATGAAATGAAATGAATTAGGGTTTGGTTAGAGTTTTATATTTAGATAAAGTTTGTGGGGGTAGGTAGGAGGGTGGATATATATTTAATTTAATTTAAAAATATTATTATTAATATTAATTGTGAAATTAAAACCTGATTTTTGATTAAATAAAGTATAAACCTGATTTTTAAAAACATAAAACTAAACACCTGGTTTAGTGTAATTTCCTCAATCTCAGGTTGGCATGCCATGATTTTCATAACTTCGTATTATGTGCATTTTGTTACAAAAATAATAATAAAAAATACTTATTTACTCTAAAGGAAAATAAACATTATGGCGTGAAATAGTGACGCGACATGGAGCAGACAGTAGTCATGTTGCTTATGACATTAATGTAGGAAATTCAATTGTTAATAATGAGATTATGATCCAGATCTGTCCGATGAGTTATAATAATGATCCAAATGGACAAACCAAATCCGTATAATCGCATGGTCATCTAACAATTATACACGCTTCTCCTTTATTTAAATTTATATTACAAGGAACATAATTATTGCTTTACGAAAAAAGGCAATAAGCAAGCATGATATTGGTGGAACCTTGACGTGTAAAGCAAAGCAATTATGTCTTTTGGACCCGACAAATCAAGCAAGGAATTTCTGATTTTTCCTTTTCCTATTTCTTATATGCATTTACTACGGAAGAAATCAACAAAAGAAAAAGAGACAATAGATGGTTAAACATTCAAATTATTAAGATTCCATATTTTAAAATAGAACATCAAACCTCAACATGGTATCAGAGTCTATTAAACTCCAACGAGCAATTCGATCCGATTAAGATTATAAAAAAATTGAGTATACGAATTTCAAGATTTGTCTGTTCAAACGAGCCACCATCTTGAAGATATGTTAAGTTATAGGATCTCACGTCGAATAAAGATGAAAACGTAAATCAATTTATAAGATGGAGCTTCAAATCTTAACGTAAACTACTCCAGATGATGAAACTAAAATAAAAATAAAAATGCTTGCAATTATCTGAGTACATTATTAGTGTAGACAGAAATATTAATTTGTTCGAAGATCAGCTAATGAAAATGATGGAGGGGTCACAGCAACATTCGTCAATTAGGCAACAGCAACATAAAGCCGCGAGACTGTCATAAAATCCAAATCATTCTTGATTAATGAAACGTGAAAGAACAATGAACACAGAGAGAGAGAGAGAGAAAGAGAGAGAGAGTACCATCCCTCAAGAAAACTAGGTTCTCTCCGGGGTGGAGGAGCAGCATAATATTGTGGAGGTGCCATTACTGGAGGTGGAGGACCTTGGTAATAACCTGTGTTAATTATCAAGTAATTAAATCATTCTAAGATAAATATTCATCAAAATGAAGTGAGTACCTTGAGGGGGATACGGATAGGCATATTTTGGTGGTTCATTCATGTCTGGTGCTTCAAAAGTGCGTGAAAGGGGATGCAGTTTTTGTATGAACAGTTTGTTCTGAAAGAGGAGAGAGAGGAGAAAGGATGGAATATGAATGTTTATTTATGTTGAAAAATAGGGTTTGGAGGAGGCAATAAAGGGGTACAACTACTGCGTGCGTGTCACCCACAAAAGATTTTTTTTTATTTTTATTTTAGGAGTTTCTTTTTCTATTTTTAATACTAAGGGAAATTCTTTTCTTCAGTTATGAAAAATCACACTTCTTTTCTTCAGCATTGATAAATGGGAAACTTGGAAGGCAACCATGACCACCTGTTGTTTGTGAGATATAGGAAAATTGCAATCGAGGTCTCTAATTTATTGAATTTATGTAAATGAGTCTCAATCTTTAGTTCATGACATTTAGCAACTAACATCTATGTTTTGTAAACAGCTTGGTCTACAACGAATGGTTTTGATTCAACTCTTTGGAAAGTGTTTCCTTTTTTTTTTTTTTCTTTTTTCTTTTTTGGTGAATGTGTTAAAAAGTAGGGGGGAAAAAAAAGTGATGGAAAACATAAAAAAAAATGATTTTTTTTTAAAGGAATATAGTTGAAAATGATTGTGTGAGAGAAGTGATTCTCAAATAATAAAAAATGAAACGAAGCCTAAATATATAGTGAAACTTTTAATATAAATACAACACTATAAATTAAAGAAGCTATTGGATATGCATTTTGTGTCATTTAATTGCGTTTGATTTTTCCCTTTTGTACAACTAATACTTAAATTCAAGGGTTGATATTTGACGTTTTGGAATGAATATATGAAAATTAATTTTTTTTTATTCAATTGTGTTGAATCTTTTATAAGAATACTCAATTCAATTTAGGAATTGTGTTCTAGTATTAGACATAAATTTACTATAAGAAGTTGAAAGGACCAACTAGAAAAAAATTACACAAGTTCTTGTACTCGGGTAAAATGTTCCATTGTCAATTGTACTTTCCACGGTATTTTTCATTTATCAATATACATTTTTTCAACAGTTTTCACTATACATTGAACTTTGGTGAAATGAAAATTAGCATACCACGTGTAAATATTTATTATTCACATCGTCCATTGCATAGAATTATTAATGGTTGACGATAGAGGTATGAATGATGTAACGATTTGGTAAATCAGTTTCTAGATATAAACATTTAAAAGTTTAGTGGTTAATGAAAAAAAAATATTGCGAAAAATCTAATGATCACGGGTGCATGTACCCCCATCTAGTCGGTAAGTGGTAACGCTAATAAATAAAACATAAAAATCCGAAATATTTGAAAGTGGATACGAGTTTTTACATTCTATTCAACATGTCAAAATATGCAAAAGTCCATAATATAAATATTTTTTTACAAAAATCAAACCGAAATAAAGACGGCAATATACTTTTACTAACATATATTATTTACTGCAAAAGGGAATTGCCAAAATAAGAATCAAATATTTCGTTGATTAATCTTCATCCCGTGACTATTTCCCATTGAAGTCATCATTGTACGCTCCGGAACTGAGACTGACGGCGTCATTGCAACAAAATTGTATTGCGGCTGGTCGCCGTTAAAATTAACGGCACCCGGCACCACTCTGTATCCATATTGTCCAGCTTGATGGACTCCTCCATCAGCCACCACAGGTATCCGGTAAACCGCCGCATTCACATTACTAATTTCTCTCTTCGCCTGAATCCCGGCACCGGCATCCACCCCGAAATTCTCGGGCAGAACCATGCCCGGAATTTGCAGAATATCTACCGGAGGTCCAATACTTGGCTGATACTCCTTATCAAATCCAAATAAATAATCCGGGTTCAGAGGGGTGCCCGGACCCGAATTTTTGTTACCAGGGTTCGCAGAAGGGATTCGAGGACTTGATATATCGAAGATGAAAAGCCTAAGTCGTACGGGTTTGGTTGAAATCGCGAGCATGCGGTCGTACTCCACCATCATGTGCTCGACATCCTCGTCGTTGATTAAGGAGACCAAGGAGTCAAGATCCTCGCCGGGTAACTGGTACTTTATGCAAACCTCGGAATTTTTATGGATGTTGCAGAGGGAATTTAGTTTGGCTGCCATTTCGGAGAAGTTAACTTTTCGATCGACGGTGAGGATTTTGATGTGGCCGCCGATGTAGGAGAGTTGATGGTCCGTTGGCCTGGGCTGAATCTTTCCTCCATAACTGCACATCAATTTCACTTTGTTGATCTTCATGTTTAATTTCTGCTTCTCCATGCTCTCAGAAGAATGTGAAGAGCTAAAACTTGACTAGGTTTTCGTAGGTTGAATTTTTGGGGCGAAATAGACCATACTACTTATAAAAGCAAAATTACTGTTACGTCCCTAATTTATCAAAACTGTAGAAAACTTTCCAATACTCTCTCTTTTGTGCAATGGTTGGCCAATAAAACTTCATGAGTTTGTCCCCCTCAGAGAAGACTGGCTCGTTGACTCGTATTATTTGATATTATAATTTTTGGAATAATATATTTTTTTTGAAAATGAGTGGTTGAAAAAAAGAATTAAAAAAATTGTAATATTATTTCATAGGAAATTGTGTGGTTGAAAGAAGAGAGAGAAAAATGTATTAATTGACCAAAAGGGATCCAAAAGTTGGAAGAAAATAAATTTATTAATTTATTAAATGAATGGTTGGGTCATCATCCATTACACTTTTATGTCCATCAGTCCATGTTTGACAAAGTTTGTTTTTTTTTTTTTTAAGTTGGAAGAAAATAAATTTATTAATTTATTAAATGAATGGTTGGGTCATCATCCGTTACACTTTTATGTCCATCAGTCCATGTTTGACAAAGTTTGTTTTTTTTTTTTTTAAAAAAAAAAAAAAAGATAATTAAATTTTATTTTTTAATTATATGTTTCATGAATTAACAATTTCAAAAGGCTTTATCAGACAGTGACTAAATTATATTATACAATTTTATGATAATATGGTCCATGATATCTCATGAGAATATCTATCATGGACCACATAAATTTACAATTAAGGATTACTAAGAAAGAAAAGTAAAATTCATAATGTTCAGATAAATGTGAAGAACCATGTTGCTTAGCCACTGTTTGGGCTCCATTAAAAACAAATTTCTGGAAAAATGTATTTTAGAATAGTGGTCTTTTGGAGAATGTATTGTTAAAAAATACTAAAAACATTTGAATTTACGTGTAAAATTATTCTACTCGAAAAAGTGTGGTTGAAAATAAGAGGGTAAAAATGTGAATGCAAGAGGTGATTCCTAGAAGAAATCAAAATCAAAATCAAAATAAGGGCTAAATGATCAATTATGTCTTCAATGTGAGGATGCAAAAATGTGAAAATTCTTTTTTTTACATCTCTTTATTATTTAATTTATTATTTATAGAAAGAGTATTTGTTAAAAAACAGAGAAACGATTTGGGTAAAATTTATAAATCACTGAGAATAATTTACAATTAAAAATCTCACAATTTTTTTAATTGTTGACACACTAAAATACAGCCCAAAATCGAGAGGAAGTTCAATTAATAAATCCAAGGTAAAGATCCAACAGAAGCCAATTAAAAGGCCCAAGAAGAAACGCCCAAATTGAAGGCCTGTGGAAAATCCTGAATATTGGAAGCCCGAGAACAAAGGAATACCATCGCCCCAAGGTTGTAGGACGACCAGAAGCCGAACAAGGACGATATGGCACAATCGCCCAGAACGACAGCCTCATTGTCGCCCAGAACCCCAAGTCGCCCAAAATCAAACAAGTCTAAAAGATACAGTTTGGGAGCGGTTGGCAAGTAAACCCGGCACGATCCCACGATCCAGGAAGCAACAAAGGTAGTGGCAACGGTTACTAAGCAACTACTCCCCGAATTAGTGATTCCCTACTAAAAGAGTGGGCGGTTACGAAGAACGCGAAGCAAGTCTGAGCAGTTTCGATAACCAAGGGACGCTCAAGAAGTATAGAAGAAGTAACGTCATAGAAGACAAAAGGAGGCGAATCAAAAAACTCTCTACAAGAGATCATGTAATTTTCATTTCTTAGTTTAAATTTAATCATTTTTCAGTACTCGTGTGCTTGCGCCCCTTGGAGGCGTTTTGTCTACTTCCTAATTGTAATCCTTCACTGGCATAGGCACCCCTTTTTGGGACTTTGTCTCAAGAGGTCTGTTCCTTACACAATCGTCTGACCCCTCTTTCTCGTAATTGTTGGCGGGTTGCAAAACGCGCGAAAACAATTTGGCACGCCCAGTGGGACAGTTGGTGTTTGGTAAGTGAAGATACAAAAAAGAGAAAAGATATCATGCCTCATAAAAATTCAGATAAAGAACCAGCAAGTCAAGGAGTAGTCCAGTCTGTGGTTGAGCGATACGAGGAGCAACAATATTCCCCACAGACAGATGGACAAAATCCAATCAGTCACAGCCGCTACGAGCCAATGACAGAATTGAGCCCTCGCACAATGCGTGCATTGCTGGGAGAACTCACGCAGGATGTCGTCGAACAGGTAAATCTACGTAGCATTCATAATATGGAGAAATTTACCCAAAACGAGAATAGGCATTTTGATAATATGGCTAAACAACTAAATACGTTGAATGAAATCATGAATAAGTTGGTAGGCCAAATATGTCAACCTGTCATGCCTATAGATAATCACTTCCAATCTAGGACTATCGTAGGGCAGGCCTCGCCATACAATTCTCTTGGTGTAAATTCTGGCCCAAGTTTGGAGCCACCTGTTGGCCCTTCTACTTCAAACCCGAGGGGAAATGGAACCATAAACATGAATAATGGTAACACTACGTCCAACCTGGGGGGTAGTACCACCATCAGAGACAATGTCCCAAATATTGGACAGAACGGGTTGCGTACGAATGACGGTTTGAACACTCAGTTTACCGGTTATAACAACCTGAATAATGGCACTTTTATGGCCAATCAAGGGCAGACCACTAGACCTCCCACGAATCAGCCAGTAAATCAACCAATGGGGAACCCATATGACCCTAACGCCGTGCTAAGAAACCAAATTATGGAAATAGTACAAGATCAAATAGCAGTTGGGGTACGTCCGGTGATTAGGCCAATTTACACCAAGCCATACCCTGATTGGATAGATCAGGCATATCCATGGCCTAGAGGGTACAAAGTACCGGAATTCTCACTATTCACTGGCCTAGGAGAAGTATCTACACTAGAACATGTAGGGAGATTCACGTTGCAAAGTGGTGAGGTGAATGATTACCATAAGTTGAGGTTGTTCCCAAGTTCCTTAACAGGAGTAGCTTTTTCTTGGTTCATTAATTTGCCAGCAAACTCCGTCCAAACTTGGCAACAAATGGAGCAATTATTCCATGCTCAATTTTATAAAACTGAGTCCGAAGTTACACTGGCCGATTTGGCGAATTTACGTCAATTGCCTAACGAGTGGGCAGAAAATTTCCTACAAAGGTTCAAAACGGCCAGAAGCAAATGCTTTGTGCCATTACCTGAAAAGGAATTTGTCAAAATCGCACAAAGTTGTTTAAGCTTTGATCTAAAGAAGAAATTCCAAGATAGAGAATTCCCAGATTTATTCCAACTTAGCGCGAATGTCGTTAGATATGAGCGACTGGTAAGAGAGGAAGAACAAATGAAAAATTCCAGTAAAGGGACTTATTATAAAGACCCGAATTTCAATGTTCATACTATCGATGATGGTTATTATGACCAGACCGAAATATGCTTGGCTGAACTAGTAAAAGGAGCGGCATATACTTGTCCTATGTTAGTTAAGCCAAAAATAGTAGGCAAAGATGAACCTGCTAAAGGTGAAAACAGAAAAACGCGAGCATTCTCATTCGACATAACCAAAGCTGATCTTATATTCGATAAATTATATAAGGATAAGCAGATAAGGTTGAGCGACAAACACAAATTGCCCGACTCTGAACAAATTAAGGGTAAAAAGTACTGTAAATGGCATAATGCATGGTCACATGCGACTAATTATTGTATGGTTTTCCGCCATGTGTTGCAGGATGCCATCGAATCAGGACGAATTACGTTCGAAGAAAAGAAGAAGATGGCGGTGGACGAAGATCCATTTCCACGGCCACTAGCAATGAATATGATAACGACTGGCTTAAAAAATAAACTGCCAAGGTTTAAACTGGTGATTGATGACGAAGAAGAAGAACCCAAACCGCTTCCCAGCGTGTTTGAACGCATCAAAGGGAAAGAGCCCAAGCAGGGCGAAGATATTCTGTGCGACAGGTGTAAGCACGAGTTGAAGGCGAATACAGGGTCATCAATGACGCGGCCATCCCATTATCGGCCTGATTTCGTATCAGTCGCTCAGCCTGTCAGGGAGCGAAGAATGCCGTTGTATGGAGGAATGCATAGAGAAAGGGGGTTTGGGTCGGCCGGTCAAAGAAGAACGTTTAGGCCGCAGCCTCACCAGCCCAATGTATGGCATTCGTTCCAGAACAACGCAGGAAGGGTAATGCCGTTCAATGAAATGACCAGAACCCAACAAAGGCGTTACCAACGTAATTACGGGCGGATGATGAGGCAACAGCAAGGGGAATCACGCCCTAGAGCGCCCAAAACGCTCAGAATAGCCAACGAAAACGTTTTTGAAGATAGCGAAGAAACAGGCACTGGTGAATCAATGGGAGATTTGCCGGAAAGCTCATCTGGTAGATCGAAGTTTGAGCGAGACAGGAAAGATGAAGATGATCCCGAACAACCTCTAACTATCCAGTTTGGCACATTACCTCCCGTCCTGGCTAACAACTACTTGTTGGCCGATGAATTCAAAAGCAAAGGAAAAGAGGATAATGAGGAAGATGCCTGCGTGCTAATCTGCGATGAAGGCCAAACTTCCAGAGAAATGTATGATGATGGCGAGAACGATGGTATGACAGATGTTGAAGAAGAGATTGATTTAGAAGCAGAAAGACGGAAAAGGGGAGTGTCGCGCAACACCCTGTTGAAACAATTGCACCAGGAAGGGGTCCGCGAAGTGGATCTATTGGGAGAACCATCTGGTCGATCGTTTGATTTCTATGTGCTGTATGGGACGCCAAAAAGGAAAAAGAGGGTACCTCGCTCTGAAAAGTATGGATCGCCCCCTAGAATAATGCCTCCTCCTACAAATTGGGTAACTGAAGAAGAAATATTGGGAAAAGAGAAAGAAGAGACCCAAGGAAAGGAAGCTCAGTCCGATGTGCTGCACGTTGATCTATCACCAAGAGATAGCCCGCCAGAAAATAGGTCAGGAAGTGGAAATAGACGCTGCTGAAAAAGTCATCTTCAACAAACCAGCGACGAAGTTAACCAAACACTTAAGGCCACTGTACGTCAAAGCTTTGGTTAATGGTGTACCAATAGTAAAAGTACTCATTGATAACGGAGCGGCTATAAACACCATTCCAGCTAGAATGATGAGGAAATTTGCTAAGACAGAAAGCGATATGATCCCGACGGAAGTCATTCTTACAAGTTTCAATGGTGGGGCAACATCAGCGAAAGGGGTTATGCCACTGGACATAACGGTAGGAACAACCACCAGGACTACTGTTTTCTTCGTGATAGATGGTCCTACCAGCTACAATGTGCTACTAGGAAGGGATTGGATCCATGGCAGTCGATGTATTCCCTCATCACTCCATCAATGTTTAGTCTTCTGGAACGACAAAGGGGAAGCAGAGGTGGTACATGCAGACCATAGGCCCTTTGTCGCGGAAGCGAATTCAGTGGAGAGATTCATGTATGAAGGGAATTATGGGCCCGTCAGAGTTGTTCAAGATGGGGAAGAAACTCAAATTACTGCCCAAAGCGAAGAGCCTTTCTCAATGGATTCACTCACTGAAATGTTTAATCAAATGAGGCCAAACATAGTGGCCTTGGAAGAGCCAGTAATTGGCAAAAAAGAAGCCAAACAACCTTAAATGAGTGTTCAACAACAAAAACAAAAGGCCGAAGTTCAGGCCTTCAGAGCCAAGTTAATGGCTTTCAATAAAGAGTGTGGACGGATGAAGAAAGAAGAAGCGGCGTTAAAGATGCTGAAGGACAAATTGATAGTGTCCGAAATGGAGCAGAGCTTGGATTGGGAAGTTCATAAAGTGGATTGCCTGGAAGAGCAAAATTCTCTGAGCGACGTGGATGATGAAGCGACGAAGAACCCTAAGTCGGGATATGCGCAAGCTCAAGATCCCTTGGTCAAAGTTAACATTGGTGAGGAAGGAGAGGATCGCCCAACGTTCGTCAGCCAAATGCTGCCTCATGAGGTTAGTGACCGATTAGTCGCTTTATTGAAAGAATATAAAGATTGTTTTGCTTGGGAATATGAACACATGCCTGGTTTGGATAAAAACTTGGTAGAACATAGGTTGCCGACTAAACCAAATTTTAAGCCTCATAAACAACCTCCTAGACGTTTCGCCCCCAACGTATTGCCAGAGATCAAAAAAGAAATAGAGCGATTGTTAAAAGCAGGTTTTATTAGAACGACCAGATATGTGGAGTGGTTATCCAATATAGTGCCAGTATTAAAAAAGAATGGCAAGTTAAGGGTATGCATAGATTTCAGGAATTTGAACTTAGCTACTCCCAAAGACGAATATCCAATGCCTACGGTAGACTCTCTGGTAGACTCAACTGCAGGACATGTCATGTATTCTTTTATGGATGGATATTCGGGGTATAATCAAATCTACATAGCCGACGAAGATATACACAAAACTGCCTTTAGATGCCCTGGGTCTTTAGGGTGCTTTGAGTGGGTAGTAATGCCGTTCGGATTAAAAAATGCGGGGGCAACTTATCAAAGAGCAATGAACCTCATTTTCCATGATATGATAGGCAAATTTGTGGAAGTTTATGTAGATGATGTAGTGGTCAAATCTGTTAAAGAAGAAGACCATTTTGAACAACTGCGATGTTCATTCGAACGAATGAGGCAGCATAAACTAAGATTGAACCCTTTGAAGTGTGCGTTTGGCGTGAGTGCAGGAAATTTCCTTGGATTCCTGGTACATAAAAGAGGGATTGAACTTGATAAAAATAAAGCGAAGGCTATTTCAGAAGCTAGGGCTCCTAACAACAAAAAAGAACTGCAAAGGTTTTTAGGCCAAATCAATTTTCTAAGACGCTTTATATCCAATTGTGCAGGGCGAACGAAAGCGTTCTCACCTCTCCTAAAGCTGAAAAATCAAGACGAATTCGTCTGGAAAGAAGAACATCAAAAGACTTTCGAAAGCCTGAAGACATACTTAACGAACCCACCAGTGTTGGTGTCACCAATCCAAGGGCGGCCGATGAAATTGTATGTGTCGGCTGAACAAGAGTCAATAGCGGGAATGGTCGCACAAGAAGACCAAGTTGGCGAAGAAAGGGCGATTTATTACTTAAGTAGACGGTTAACCAAATGTGAATGTAATTATTCTGCTATCGAGAAGTTGTGTCTCGCATTATACTTCACATGTACAAAACTAAGGGCCTATTTACGGCCTGTAACAGTCTATCTAGTCTCCAAAATTAATCTGTTCAAATACATGTTTTCTCGCCCTATTTTACACCAACGAGTGGGTCTTTGGACTTTAGCACTGTCGGAATTCGAAATAAAGTATGTGCCCCAAAAGGCAGTTAAAAATCAAGCCTTAGTCAATTTTCTGGCCGATCATCCATGTCTGGACGTACCTCACGAACTAGAACTCGAGGTTGATTCGTTTGAATTGAAACCATGGGTTTTATATTTTGATGGATCGAAAACTTCTAAAGGAGCAGGTGTAGGAGTGTCTTTGATAAATCCTTTAGGGGTTTGCTATAAGTTCGCATTCACCTTGGACAGAATCTGTACTAATAATCAAGCCGAGTACGAAGCCTTGATTGTGGGTTTGGAATTGATGGTAGAGATGAAAATAAAGAATGTAATCGTCAGGGGCGATTCTCAATTGGTGATTCATCAATTGACCGGTGATTTCAAATGCCAAAGTAATTCTATCGTGAGTTTATACGAAATCGCCCAAGAGTTGTTGGAAGAATTTGACCAAGTAGAGCTTCAATGTGTCAATAGAGTATACAATGACATGGCCAACGAGTTGGCTCAGTTGGCTTCTGGCTATTCAAAGGCGATAAGTTGGGAATCTATCTACGAATACGGAACTTTGTTGCCCGTTGTTCAACGGAGGGCAAGGAAAACGGAAATTCAATGCATAGAAAGTGGGATCGCGCTGGATTGGATAGATGAAATTAAGGAGGCCTTCAAAGAGCTTGATGGGCGAATTGATAGACGAACGAAATTGCGTTTATTGAACTATGCATTAATAGACGAAGAGTTATTCAAAAAACGTTCTGATGGTGTGTTATTAAAATGTGTGAACTTGCAAGAGGCTAAGACAATTATGGCCGAGGTGCATGAAAGGATATGTGGAGCCCATCAGGCTGGCCAAAAGATGAGATGGCTAATCATTAGAAGTGGATATTTTTGGCCAAAGATGGGTGAATCATGTGTTCAATATGCAAAAAGTTGTTTAGCGTGCCAAAAACACGTTCCAATACAGAGGGCACCAGCAAGCAACATGGCACCCATTATCAAACCATGGCCGTTCAAAGGTTGGGCGATAGACTTGATAGGGAAGATTTACCCTCCATCGTCCAAACAACACACATTTATTATAGTCGCCACGGACTTTTTCACCAAGTGGGTTGAGGCAGTCCCTCTAAAGGAAATCACCCAGAAACATATCATAGAGTTTGTCCGAGACCACATCATTCACAGATTCGGGATCCCACAAACTTTAATGGTAGATAATGGGACTTCCCTAAATGGATATCAAGTGAAGGAATTCTTGAGCGAGTTTGGAATTAAGTTGGTAAATTCCACACCGTATTACGCTCAATCAAACGGTCAAGCAGAGTCATCCAACAAGACTCTGAAATCTATCATAAGGAAGATGATAGATGAAAATGCCAAAAATTGGCACGAATGCTTGAACAAGGCCTTATGGGCTTATAGAACATCGCCCCGTTCAAGCACCAGCATTACGCATTTCCAACTCACTTATGGACAGGAGGCTGTATTGCCCGTAGAAATCAACGTGCAATCCATAAGGGTGCGTCGGCAGTACGAATTGAACGAGAATGAGTACAATGAATCGTTGGTTCAAAACTTGTTAGAATTAGACGAATTGAAGTTAGACGTGCTAGACAGGTTGCAAGTTCAGAAACAAAGAATGGCTAGATTTTACAATAAGAAAGTTATAGCCAAATTCTTTAATACGGACGAATTGGTTTGGAGGACCATACTTCCTTTAGATAGTAAGGACCCAAAGTATGGCAAATGGTCGCCAAATTGGGAAGGGCCTTATAGAGTGAAGAGTGTGTTGCCTAATGGAGCTTACCACTTAGAAGATTTAGATGGTACTAGGCACATAAGATTTATTAATGGTAAGTACCTGAAAAGATATGTTCCATCCCTTTGGGAAAGTGAACAGATAAACACTTAAGTGATAAAATCGCAATCATAATCTAACCACGCCAAGCGATGGCAGTTAACAAACTGGACGATCACGTTCCGATAGCAAAATAAGTGATGTATTCATGCCGAACGATGGCGGTAAGTAAAATTGGACGATCACGTTCTAAGAAAATCAGAGAGAACAAGGCATATTCAAAACAAAGTCCTTTATTATCCAGTGCTCCTTACAAACCATTCTTTACAAAAAATTAAAAGACATAGGCAAAATACAAGGCGATACACGCTACAAATCATCTTCTGACTGAAAGGGACAGAAAGAGTGAAACCAGTACGGCCAGCCTTTCAGTTTAGGCCGTAAGAGGGTGAACTGCCCCTGCATCCTTCCCAAACGCATTACTGCAGTGGTAGACAAGGAGAAGCAACCCTTCAATCCATGGCCAGATAAGAGAGTGAAATGTTCCCTACAGCCTTCCTAAATGCATTGCTGCAATAGTAGGCGAAGAGAAGCACTCTCAACAAGCAAACCGAGGGCAAAAGTCTTGCCTCAGTTTGACATTTCCTATACCTCCCATACCAAAAGTAATTTCAAAACAAAGGAGATGAGTCGAGAAACCCATCCCTGTAGAAGAGGAAATTGTTGGGAAACGACCGGAGTGCCATGCAATGGCAGGAAGCTCTGATGGTAAAGAACAGAATTTGAGAAGGCATGAGGATGAGAAAGATGAGTATAAACAGGCATATTTATAGGGGTTGGAAGATCAAAAGCCGGAATCTGGAAGGTCACATTTATGACCAGTAAGTGAAACCAATATGGCCCAAACATTTAGGGAAGAAAACTCAAAAGCCAAGAGAATATGCATGAAGGTTGGCACAAAAACTGAGTACGAAGAAGATCGGCGATCAAGGATAAACGTTACTTCAAAATAACTATTCATTAATAATGGTGAATTATGTCAGATTACATAAAGTAAAGGCAGTCAGCGCTTAAAGTTACTAAATTAGAACAGTAAATGTTCAATTACAATTCGCCCCAAACTGAGCGCATATGCTGCCTAAGTCTATCCCACTCTTCGCCCTGCCTGGAGGAAAGGATGCCAAACTCCGTCACCAAGTCATCGTCAACCTCCAACTTCTGATACTGCTCCAATAAAGATTTGGTTTTTGCAATTCCTTGGGAGGTAGTACGCTTCTTAGCATCTATTCTCGCCATGCAATCGTTCATTTTCGCTTGCAGCTCCTTCATTTCAGCAGTCAGGCTCAACATCAAAGAGTCTTCTACTACAAGTTCTGAAGAAACCTCAGTCAACTCAGCATGGTTCCTATCAATTTCCTGAAGCAAAGACTCTTTCTCAGAAGAAGCGCGAAAATATTGGGCACTTCTGGCCTTCAATTCTGCGTTTTTGGCTAGCAAGGAAACGATGTCGGCGTGAAGAACCCTCACCTTCACTTTAAAATCAGTAGAAATGCTGAGCGATGGGAGTGAGAGTACTTGCAGTAGGTTCGCGCTCAACATGTCTAGCTTGGCCTTCTGCTGAGAGGCGCTAGCACGGCCAATCTCCATATCCATGAAGGAAACATACTCAAACAGTGCCTGTTTGAGAAGTGTCATGTCCTCGTGTGCAGGAATGGAAGACGATGCAGAAGATGTTTTCATGCGCGCCCAAGAGGTGAATAGGTCTTGGATAGAGTTGAGGATGTTATCAGATTCCTGCAAAAGAAAGTTGCCAATATTGAAGTTTCTCTACACAACAAAGCAAAATCAGAGATAAGAGCGCAGTAAAAAGACCTCATCGCCGGTGGGTGGAAATTCAGGAGCTCCCCTTATTTCCTCCATCACTTGAGGAGATTTCCCCCTAGCAGGGCAAGAAGGACCCTCCCCACCAGAAGAAGACACCAGAATCTCTGCACATTTCATATCGCAGTAAACCAATGAAAACAGCAACGATAAAGAAAGGCCAAAGGTATCAAAAGTAAGCCTTACCTTCTAGGACCTCGCTTGGGGGGTCGACACCCGGAGGAAGAGGATCGTCTAAAGACAATGTTGCTGGAGCTTGATGCTTGGGCGGCGCAGCCTTGACAAGAGGGGAGGAGGAAGAATCGACCAAAACCATAGCCCCGGAAGAAGAATCCTTCTGGAAAGAAAAGCAAATCATTATCGCACGAAGAGAAAACAACTTGTGCAGTAGGTGAAGTTCAATTACCTTTCTCCTTATGATGAGGGGGGTGTCATCATCATCATCATCATCCTGCAGGGATATTACGGTCGCAGCTGGCCGCTTGCGACTAGGAGCACCTTTAGAAATGGTAGGCTTCGAAACTGGGGAACGTGTAGGCGCAGTGGAAACGGGAAAAGTGCCCTGTTTATCCAGGAGGTGGAAGGCGCGATTTGCATCAGTTGAGAATAACCTTTGCTTCACTGACGGCCACAGTTGGTCAAAAAGGGGATGAGTAGCAGCAGTAGGATTGAAAGGGGCGAAAGTAAAGCCGGTTGCCAAAAGTTTATTACGGACATCGATGGCCTGGGCTTCTGTTTTGTTAAGAATGTAGAAGCGATCCATCATATTATTGGAGTAGCAAGGAGGGACAGGCCACATTTGGCCGAAACCAAGCTGGCGAGCACAAAATTGGGGAGCATATATCTCTACCCCCGCTTTAGCATTGGTCCCTGTCAGAATGTCGTGAAACAATTCTCTCCCTACTAAAAACTGAACCCAAACAGGCAGAAATGTATCCGCCTCGGCCAAAGTAGAAGGAGGCCGCACAAAAGGAGGAATTTGCTCGGAAGGAAAAGGAAAGAATGAAAGGGTTGAACTCAAAGTGTGGAAGAAAGTGAAAACATCTCTCATGGACATATTTACAGGGCTCAGTTGATGAATAAAAAGCCCATAACAGGAAACCTCGCGAGGAGGAAAAGGTGAAGTGCCCAACTGAGGGAAATAAGATCTCAACCACATTTGAGCAAGCCATAAAGGCCCACTGCCAGTGGGAGATGCATTATTCTTCAATTGGAATTGGAGCATGGCCATGCCCCTATAAAGAGCAGCCAGAAGGAATGAACATAAATTCAAAGGTCTACCCCGAGCCAACTCATGAGATAGGGGCAAGTAGCTCATAGAGGGTTTCAAACTAGGAACACAAAGGACGTATTTACAGAGCCAGACTTGGAGAAAAGCAACTCGCTCAGAATGGCTAGGCTCAGATACAGCAGTGACATAACTGCCCTGCAGGCTCGAGTAAGACTCAGTAAGCTTTTTATCAAATTTTGGGGCAGCACCAGAAATTAGCATGCCCGGAAAAATAGTATCGCCCAAAGGCGGAAGATTCAACAAGGCCCCAACGTCCCTCAAAGTGATGGTCATGGGACCAAGAGGAAAAACAAAGGTATTGAACTCGGGGGACGAATAACTTAGGGCGATTGGAAAAAGCACAGGGTCATATATTGGGGGGAAAAGGGTAATCTCCAATAGGTCCAGAATTTTAGCACGTTCAAAAATTGATTTGGTGGGACCATGAGCCACCATACGTGCATGCCATCTACGGAAAGACGCATCAGTTTTAGGCCAAGTACGAATACCTCTATCATGGATCGACCTCAATGGCAAAGATTGCGAGAAAGGGAGATCCTCAGAACACGGGAACAAATGTCCGACAGCGGCCCGTTCGACGGATTCAGCATCATTGAACGACGGACCCAAATAAAACTCATTGCGGTCCGCATCGGATTGTGAAAGGAAAGACGGGTTCACATATGGTCTTGCAAGAAGGGTCTGGAAATCCTCAAAACTGAAAACATTGTCCGAAGGAGTTTGAGAAGTAGTCATTATGGCACAGAAAGTGTTTTGTTTTCGAAGATGGTTTGATCTAAATCGAAGGTCGCCGCAAGGAAGACGGTGAAATGGCGAAGAAAGAGATGCCACAGAATGGTGAATGAAAAGGATGCCGCGTACTTTTGGGGTTTTAAGGGTTTATAACGTCGCAACTTTTCAAACACTAGAACGTAAACGACGATTGAAATTCTGGGAAGCTCAAATATTGCGGGAAAGATACAGAACGAATATGGCAAAATTAATTATTAGTATTAATTCTGCCATATTGGGGGGTAATTGTTGACACGCTAAATGCAGCCCAAAATCGAGAGGAAGTCCAATTGATAAATCCAAGGTAAAGGTCCAACAGAAGCCAATTAAAAGGCCCAAGAAGAAACGCCCAAATTGAAGGCCTGTGGAAAATCCTGAATATTGGAAGCCCAAGAACAAAGGAATACCATCGCCCCAAGGTTGTAGGACGACCAGAGGCCGAAACAAGGACGATATGGCACAATCGCCCAGAACGACAGCCTCATTGTCGCCCAGAACCCCAAGTCGCCCAAAATCAAACAAGTCTAAAGGATACAGTTTGGAAGCGGTTGGCAAGTAAACCCGGCACGATCCCACGATCCAGGAAGCAACAAAGGTAGTGGCAGCGGTTACTAAGCAACTACTCCCCGAATTAGTGATTCCCCACTAAAAGAGTGGGCGGTTATGAAGAACACGAAGCAAGTCTGAGCAGTTTCGATAACCAAGGGACGCTCAAGAAGTATAAAAGAAGTAACGTCATAGAAGAAAAGGACACCGAATCAAAAACTCTCTACAAGAGATCATGTAATTTTCATTTCTTAGTTTAAATTTAATCATTTTTTCAGTACTCGTGTGCTTGCGCCCCTTGGAGGCGTTTTGTCTACTTCCTAATTGTAATCCTTCACTGGCATACGCACCCCTTTTTGGGACTTTGTCTCAAGAGGTCTGTTCCTTACACAATCGTCTGACCCTTCTTCCTCGTAATTGTTGGCGGGTTGCAAAACGCGCGAAAACATTAATAAACTAGACATTACCATTGATAAATTTTATTGCATATAAATTTCCTTAGTTATTTCAAGTCGCATACCAATCGCGTCACTATCATTTTAGTCTAAACTTTCAACGTTCAAAAAGTAAAGTATCTCATAACATTTTATAGAAAAGTTATCGATGAAATATGGTATATCCGAGATGTTGTTCAAAAAAAAAAAAAAAAAATCGAGAGGGGTCCCTAATTCAACTTACTGGCCCCCACAAACCTATTTCGTAAATTGAATTCCGTTCCATTCAAAGGAAAAATCTCCAATTTCAAAATCCCACTCATATTTAAAAATCTTTTATAATTTAAATATTTGTTTGGTCTTTATTAAAATTTAAATATATTTTTCTCTTTCTTTTTCTAGACATATATTTTTTTCAATAAAATAATACTACACGTAATTAAAAAAATTTCCTTCTTTTTTATCCGCACATTCTTTCAAAAAGTTACTTATAAATATATTATTTCCAAGATTTCCGAACAAGTGCGTAATCCTAAAATAAATTCGGGGGTCCCATCCCATCCCGCGCTTAATTTGCTCTCCGCGTGGACCCCTTTCAATCACTTGAAAAAGTAAGAATTCATGTTAAAACATTACCTTTCCACATGTACTCGACGTCACTTCAACAAACTCTTTTTTCTTTTTTCAAATGGATAATTATATTAACCCCATAATTTTTGTTAATTACTACGATATATGTTCTTAACTTTTAATTAATTATTACATTTGTGTCAGATAGCGGTTATGACAAAATAATGAGGTTAGTGTTGAGGAACATGTACTTTCGTATTTGTAACGTTTGGATAGTAGGCTTTCGAAGAAAATAACGTAACTTTTGCATACAGTGTCCATTTTGGGTCCATGACCGCATTCCGAAAAGCTCGGCGACGATTCCCATTAAACACACAGTTTTGCCGATTGTATGAGAGATTTTGGACGTTGAATTCGTTTGCTAAGTCAAAACGACACGTAATGTTTCATAGTTTATTGTTTTTAGTATTTATTTATTTTGCTTTGTAATTCAACTCATTAAGGGACTGCTGGTTCAGTAGGTTATCTGTTCTTTTAGTATTTAAGATTCAAAAATGTCTTGTAGGATTTTTTTGGGTTGTTCATTAAATAAGAAAAGCGTTTATTTTCTTAAAGTGCAATCTGTTTGTTAGTATGTTTGTAGATTCGATCTACATCACAAAATATCATATTTGCACGCTTTGAAATAAAAGGCAAATATTTTATCGAAATTTAATATTTATTATCATTTTTTTGTTTATTTATAAACACGAATGGTAAATAAGTCTCTTTTACATACTCCAAAAAATGCTGTGAAAAAATTGAGAAGATAAATAAAATATTGAACAAAATTAAGAACCGTCATAATATCCCTTCCATTATTAAACCTCCCGAGTTTTTTAATTACGACATTGTCCTCCTTAATATTCTAGAATTACAAAAATCCTTAATTACTATTTAGTATCACAATCCCTCCTCCATCAAAACATGAGATCTTTCTATTATCTCAAGTCTTAACATCATCCAATTGTCGTCCAGTCAAGACGTAAGATGAGCGTTATGTGTTGCAAATGCATATTCTTTTTGAATCACATCACACGCCTTTGATTTTTAAAAAAGAAACACATATTATATTTTTCTACGTTAAATGGAATATTATTCTCTATTTTATAATTAGGTCTTATTCAACGTAACAAATGCTCCGCGATGGGACGCAAATCAACAAAAATTAAGGGAGATTTGCTGAAATTACTAGAAACTGTGAGGACTAATAGTGAAAAGACCTTTGGTCAAGTACGTGGCAGCGCATGTGGGAAAGCAATATGGGCGAAATGGCCCAGGCTTTCATGGGATTATGTTGTAACATGGTTCATTATTTCTTTTAAGTAATTAAAAAGGGGTCCACACGGCTTGAGAAAATTATGTGTGGCGTGGGACCCTTTGATTTAAATAAAATGGATAATTGCAACAAAAGTCCTCAACCTTTGAAACATTAACAAACCTTTTCCAAACCTTTGATTTATTACAACCGTCTCCCCTAACATTTCCAAACATTGCAGATGAAGCCATTTTGGACCATTTTCATCCACAATTTCGTCAATTGATTAAAAATTTATCTTTGACCATATTTTTAATATCTTAAAAAGAGACAAAAAAGTAAATTTCTATTTACATTAAATAATTAAAAAAACAAGAAATAAGAAAAAAAAAAAAAAAAAGGCAATCGTCTTCTTCCTTTCACCCATCCCCTCATCCACCTCAAACACGAAATCAGTCACTCGACCACCTCCACCAACCACATCCACCTTTTGTCGTGCTATGTGGTTGAGCTCCAAAATAGAGACACAAGGGCAAGCATAAAAAATAGAATCTCTTATAAAGCACTTAGGGTCCGTTTGATTGCAATAGTGAAAAATTAGTGGAAAGAAAATGAATTCCAGATAAAATAATTACCTAGAACTTGTTTTTCAAGAAATTATTAATTAAGTGTGTTTGATTGGTATAATTAAATTTTGGATCTTTTTGTTTACGTTTAACTTTATTTTACATGGAAGTTGTTCATTAAAGTGAATTTTTATTTTTATTTTTTTACAATTGGTTATGAAATTTGTTACCATTATCAAAAAGTAAAAAAAAAAATATAATAATAAAATTTGCTCGAAAACTATTTTTTCATTAAAGTTTAGTGTTCGTTTGGCTTCGTTTTACATGAAAATTGTCCATTAAAACTATTTTTTTTTTTTTTATACAATTGGTTATGAAATTTTTTTTCATTGCAAAAAAAATAAAAAAAATGGTCAGAAATTGGAATTCATTTTCCCACCATACAAGGAAGAGGAGCACGTGGATGGGGGTGGAAAATAATTTTCCATGTCATCAAATAGCCAAAAAGTGAGAAAATTTTCCATTTTCTATGGAAAATCCAAGCAATCAAACAGGCCTTATTTGTCAATCTGAATGTCCTTATCTGCCTTTCCTAATACATTATTAAGGCCCACATCTCCTGTGCCAGTACCTACAAAAGGAGGAAATTGTTCAAAATACCCGGAAGACCCGACCCATTTTCCAAAATAGCCGTTGACCATATTAAAAAAAAAACTAATAAAAGTGGAATTGTAAAAATCATTTTTCCAATTTTACCCTCGCAATTGGAAGAGCAAAGAGCAATAGAAGGACGAAGCCGACGCCGACCATCACCGACAAGGGGATTTCGTTGACTAACCGACGCCCGGACTCCAAGACCGCCATTTTCTATTGAAGAAGGTGAGTGTATTATACGAATTTTTTACAAATCATGCTTGTAAGTTTTTGAATTTTTGTTGATTATTTTCGGAAAAATACTTGTAAATCTTTGATTTAGGGTTTTGATGCGTGAAATATGTGTTTGGGGTGAAATTTAGGGGGTGGAGATCGCCGGAAATGGCAATCTCCGGCACGGACGAACGAGAGCGTCCTGCGTCTCTCTCGTTCATTCTGGGCCCAGACGGAATCTGGGCTGCTCTGGCCCAGAAATAATCTGGGCAACTGGGCCGTCTGCCAGGCGGCCCGTTCTTTTTTTTTCTAATAAAAATATAATTATTTATTTGATATTTAATTTTGTAAAATATAAAATATTATTTAGTAATAAAATATTAAATATTGGATTGTTTATTTAATATTCAATTAATTATAATTAATATTATAAACTATTATTTTACAATGGAATATTAAATAAAAAAAATTAAAGAGTTTATTTTAAATTACTTATTTAATTTGTTTACGAACAAAAAAAAATAAACGATTTAAAATATTTATTTTAAATTACTTATTGAAATTGTTTATAAAACATTAAATAAAAAATAATAATTGAAATTTTTTTATTTATTAGTTTATTTAATTTGTAAATTTTAATAATTTGATTACTATTTAGTTACAAGTTGTTTATGTCAAAATAAAATATTATTTAATTGTAAATCACAAAATATTAAATAAACAAAATAAATGGTTTCTTTGAAATGTTTATTTAATATGTTATTAATAATGATAATTAAATATTATATAAAGAATTTAAATAAAAAATTTAATTATAAATTCTTCTTTTACACTGAAATAATATGAAGTGAACAATTAAAATTTTTATTTTAAATTATTTATTGAAATTGTTTATAATAAATAATGACATATGCATTTAAAAGAAAAAAATAATGAAATATTATTCTATTGTTTAAATTATATTTGATATTTAATGTTAAATTAATTTATAAATATTACATAAGCAATTAAATTTATTTTGTAAACAACTTGAAAAATTCACGAATAAAGAGTGTGTAAAATATAAAATATTATTTATTTAGTTATAAATAATAAACTATTAAATATTGGATTGTTTATTTAATATTCAATTAATTATAATTAACATTATAAACTATTATTTTACAATGGAATGTTAAATAAAAAATTAAAGAGTTTATTTGAAATTACTTATTTAATTTGCTTACGAAAAAAAAAATAAACGATTTAAAATATTTATTTTAAATTACTTATTGAAATTGTTTATAAAACATTAAATAAACAATAATAATTGAAATTTTTTTATTTATTAGTTTATTTAATTTGTAAATTTTAATAATTTGATTACTATTTAGTTACAAGAAGTTGTTTATTTCAAAATAAAATATTATTTACGCCTAAATAACAAAATATTAAATAAACAAAATAAATGGTTTCTTTGAAATGTTTATTTACTATTCGATGGTTTATTTACTATTCTATTAATTATAATTAAATATTATATAAAATATTAATAAAATATTCAATTGACGATTAAAATAAGAAATAATTTGATACTCAATTGATTATTGCGGATAGTAGTGAATATAGTTTAATTTTCTCATAATATGTTTTGTCTATTATATCTTGCACATGATGCTAACGTTTGAAATTTTGTAGGATGAATTACCAGTTGGACGATGTGGTGAGACAGATTTCTGGCAAAGTTACAGCGAACTGTAACTTTGCTATTTTTACAGTGGTATTAGATTTGCAGCATTTGCTCGACGAGGAGCACGCGGATATATTGAGGCGGTCCTGCTTATGGCCATTGTATTTCTTGCGCAACGTACAGTTTTTTGGGCAGATACTCGATGCGTTGCTATGTCTGCTGCTCAAGCCGATTGATGGAGATGCCCTTCATTTCAATCTTGGGGGCAAGGTGGTTAGATTTTCTATATTTGAGTTTGTCATCATCACCGGATTGATGTGTACAGGCGAAAATGCAGCACGGGCCCGTATTCCGAGGAAAAATAGGCTATTGAATGAATATTTTCACGGGCAGGCGGCGGTCACTACTGGGCAATTGATAGACGCAGTCAGGGCATGCGAGGATATGTCTGACAGGTTGAAGCTGGGCATGGTGCTTATCGTCGAGAGCGTACTCAAGTGTCATCACAAGAAGACGTCGATCGACGTTTTTCATTTGGAGATTGTTGATGATATTGATGCCTTCAACGGCTATCCTTGGGGGCAGCGATGTTTCGCGGATACCTTACGACACTTCAGAAGGGAGTATTCGATGCCTAAGGGGGATAGACCCGAGCGCAAGTATGATGCATATGGCCTGTCGTTGGTATTACAGGTAAATGTTGAACACAATAAATTATCTATTTTTGTTATTAAATTATATATATATGATAATTGTAAATGTTGTAGATATGGATGTACGAAACTGTCCCCATATTGGCTGATCGGTATGCTAAGAGAGTGGAGACGTGCTATCCTCGAATTTATCAATGGCGAGCACATGGCAAGCCACTTGGTAAACAAATATCAGCTCTCCTCGACGATCCTGAGGTACGTATTATACATTTTTTCGATTTATATTGTACGTGGGCAGTCATTAACTCGGTAAAACGTCAATATGTTAGGTTGAAGTCCTCACTGAGTTGACCCCGTCGATAAGGAGGAAGGTCAGAGTTACATGTGTTGCTTGTCTATCCCGGCCGCATCAGATAATCATATGCCCGAGTCCATCGTTGATCGGGATATGGTATGTTTATTGAATATAATATGTTGATTATCGAGTTGAATTTTTAATTAAATTAGTAATTCAGATTGTTCATTGTTTCAGGAGTGCCGTCCAGTATCACCGAGGTCGCCGCCGCCGAGGTCCTTACCCCCACCGCCAGGTCGTCCCCGGCACCGAGGTCGCCGCCTTCAAATGATCTATATGGCCGCCTTACCGAGTTTATAGCGGGTCAAATGGGCGTAATGCGACGCGAGTTAGGACGGCAGGTCGACGCTAAGTATGCCAGACTGTCGGAGGAGATAGGCGAGATGCGACGAGAGCTCGGAGGACATATCGACGATGTATATAATGACGTTGGGGCTCTACGTAGCCACGTGGTAGATCTGCAGAACGAAATAGGGGACCTTCGGACTGAGATCACGACGTTACAGGGTGACGTAGCATCCCTGCGAGGGACTCACAGTCATTGGGATGGAGGGGGTGACGGTGGAGGTGGATGGACTGGGCCGTGGGGGAGAGACATAGACTCATTTTTTGAGAGGGTACCGGAGGAGGCGGATGGAGGGGTACCGAAGGAGGTGGATGGGAGGGTACCGACGGAGGCGGATGGGGGGGTACCGGACGAGATGACTGACAGGGTACCGACGGAGGTCGAGAGGGGGGTACCGGAGGAGGTTGAGGTGGAGATGGGGGTACCGGATGACGTAGTTTTGGTGTCGCAGGGGACTCCGGAGGTGAGGAAGGGTACGAAGCGTGCTGTTGACATGACACCGCTGGTGGTTGGTAAGAGATCGAGATTGCCATCACAGTACATCGTTTCCCCCTTCACGACCGAGGCGAAGAGGCGGCCGTTCTTAGACAGGACATTCCCCAATCTCTTCCACGAGGTCGACCCAGTTCGGAAGAAAGTGTTTCGTGATTGGTTCAAATCCCTTAAGCATGAGTAAGTATTTAATGATTTGCCTAAAAATCCCCGAAACTTTGTCTTAAGGTTGCCCTGTATATGGTACATACAATAACCGTGATGTGCCTCGGGAAAGACTTCGGCGATACCATTTATTATTGACTGCCCCCGGTCAGTTACAAATGCAAGGTTCTCGACGTCTCCAATTATTTCCTTTAACTTCGTAAAGAACCAACGCATCGCTAAATCATTCTCTCCATCGACTATACCGAACGCAAGAGGGTAAATTTGGATGTTGGGATCTTAACACGTAGCAATAATCAACTTACCTTCGTATCTAGCCTTCAGGGTTGTACCGTCGACTAGAATTACGGGTCGCATTGCCGTACGAAATCCTCGAATGCACTGTGCAAGGGCCATGAAGAAATACTTGAAGCGATTCCCATCCTCCGTATCAATATAAAATGCCGATCCAGGATTAGTTTTCTCCATGTTATGGCAATATCTGGCCAATTTAGCGTAACTTTCCTCGGCCGAACCCATTAAGTCCTCCAATGCACATTCTTTGGCCTTCCAGGCTTTCTGATAGCTCATGACCACCCCGTAATCTCGTTGGAAGTCATTGATGATGTCCGAAGGTCTGTAGATCGTTCGTGGGTCCTGAAACTTGTCCTTTATTTGTCGACCAATGAACCATGCTCGGGCTTGCCTGTGATCATTTCGACGAATACCCACTTCGCAAGTATGTTCCCGTGCATACTTACGAATTACAAAGCACTCATTCGTGTCCATTTTTGTCGCTCGCAAACACCAGTGACAACCGTCGTCAATGCATATAATTGTGTACGTTGACTTGTCCGATTTTTTAACTTTAAACTCAAAATTGTTTCTTAAAGCAATCCGGTGCACAGCTTCCTGCAAATGTTTTTTTTTGTTTCGAATAGTTGCTCAACATATAAATCTTTATCATCTGGAACTGTACGGGAACAATTAGAAGTACGTGTACTAATCCCATTTTGTGAACTCGACCCATGTCTTTGATTGGATAAAGCAATCAAGTCCGCATTCGTAAATTCATTTTCATTCTCGTTGGAATGAACCATCGAGGGAATCATGTGCGTATTGGTGAGGTGAGGAACCACTGTATCGGGAATAACCACATGATCCTCACGAGCTATCTCCACTGTGTTCCAAAAATCATTCACATTACGATCTCCTCCTTCGAGCTCTTCATGTTCACTATCGGGGACATTCTTTTTCACTAAATTTACGCAGAGATGAGTAGTTTTGGGAAATTGGTTCAATGCAAATAGAGCATTCATGCAATGTTCAGATGTAACCTTTACAGGTGGAACTGGAATTGATGAATGTTCGTTGTTCCATCGAAATCCCAATTCCATGTCGTACTGAGCGGGATCGACATTGAGCATATTCTGTATCTCACTGTACATTTCTGCATACGACGTACTCGATGTTATTAAAATCGGAATTGTGTCATGTATTTCACGTGTCCATTTCCAGACCCATTGACCATTTACATCATCTTCAAATTCACCAAAGTGAAGAACTGTGACTGCAACCGATGCCATATTTGCTGCATCAGACAAAATGTTTTGTTAAAAAAATAATTAACGGAAAATTTTCAACCCGACGCCCGGACGTGCAGGCGTGTGGGCCGGACGTCCGGGCGTGCGGCTTCTCTGTATATCATAAAATTTGTCTGAAGAATCTTATATGCTAGTGAAATTTTTTGCTCGTTTTTATTAAAAAAAATTATATAGTTCCATTTAAGAACATAAATTTTTCATATATATAGAAAAAAGATTTAAAGATTAATAAAATGTACATTATAATTTAATCGAAACACAATTAAAAATACGTAAATATACTTACTGATTTCGCTGATGGCTGTGAATAATATTTACTTGTTGATCGTTTGATAAATTTATCTGTTTTCAAGTTTGAAACAGATGAAAAATGAAACTGTTTTTATCTGTGTTGGAATAAATCGATAAAGAAAGTGATTTGCTTTTAAAATTTTAAGTGGGAAGTGTTTGGCCTATTTTATAACTTAAAAAATGGTATTATTGTCTTTAGACAATAACATATAATTGTAATTGTATATTATTTTAAGGGTAATTTTGTCTTTCAATCTCAAAACGGCTATTGTGGTGAATGTTTAAAAAAAATGGGCAAAGTGTAAAACGGTAGGTTTGACAATGGTATTTTAAAAAGTACCCACCTACAAAAGTAGCAATACGTGCAAACACGTCTGAAGCAATGTTTCCAAGTGGAAGCAGAGTTACACCGACGACAATTGGAGATAGCTTCAGAAGAGTCGAAAGCTTTTCGAAAGAACAACAAAAGTAATCAGCCGCAAGGTTGCCTCAAAGATAGAACGGTGCAACAAGACAAGCCCCCAACACCTAAGATATCCATGGTCAGTAGCAGGTGGTTGGTGGAGGTGAATGTAATAGTGGCGGTGGTTTGATGGCTGATTTTGGGTTTGAGGATGGCATGGGGGTGAGAGGAAAAAGACGATTGTTATTTATTTATTTCTTATTTTTTAAATTTAATTATTTAATGTGTTAAATAGAAAGTTACTCTTTTGTCACTTTTTAAAATATTAAAAATACGGTTAAAAATAATTTTTTTTGTCAACCAGCTAAATTGTAGATAAAAACTGTCTTAAAAGGCTTCATTTGCAATGTTTAAAAAGGTTAGTCACGTCGGCAATAAATCAAATGTTTGAAGAAAATATACTAATGTTTCGAATATTTGGAGTTTTGATACAATTATCTCAGATAAAATGATAGTCAACTTTTATTGGTTTGGGTGGAAGAGGGTGGGGTGCGGGGGGTATGTCGTCAAGAAAACGGATGTTCTGAAATTTGAGTGGGATTGTGAATATTTCTAAGGGTAATTGTATTCACACCACAATTTTTATTTTTTACACCATATTTCAATTGTACTTAAAATTATTAATCTTTGCTCATTATAGTATTTATGTCCCTAACGATTTTTCATGTCATTTCTATCCTCAAACTTTCTATTACTTAGCACATCTTGTATTTGATATCAATTTTAATTATTTAATGGGGTAATTGGCGCAAAACATCCCCACCTTTGACGGATTTTGTGGAAAACGTCTATATGCTTGATTTTTTGACGCAGAACGTTCATACCTTTTACATTTTTGGTGCAAAACGTCATTTTCCTCAATTTTAACATGAAATGATCATTATACCCTTCTATATGAATAAAACAAAAAAAATAGAAAAGAAAAGAAAAATAAAGAATAAATTGCAATCTTATTTCTAACTTTTTAAAAAATACAAATAAGTTCAAAATTTATGAAAATATTAAAAATTACAAAAAAACTCTCCCCTCCCTTCTCCTCCGCATCCTCCACACCGCCGCCGCCGCCAGCAAAACCATAACCACCGCAGTCCTCCTTCCCCCATTTCTTCCTTCATACTTTGGTAAACAAGGAAAAATTCTTAAAACTAATAAGAAAATCCCAAACCCTCATCAAAAACCCTAAATCACAACAACCCAATTCGTCCCTCGATTTGAAAAATTAATTCGCCACACCTGTAATCCCACCACTCATGTAATTGTAATTAAAAATCATCAGCCTTAGCATCTACTTGTTCGTCTGCTTGAGTTTAGCACTTCCCTTTTCCCTCACAGTGGCAGGCCGTTTTGACTCCACAATATCCTCCTCAAAGTGCCCAAACGTCGATTTCACACTTGCCGACTTTCTTATCTTCGCCGGAAGCCTTCCAGAATCTCCCCCAAAAGCGACTCGGCGTCTAACTTGGTTCTAATAAAATGACTGTCTGTCATTTGACTCGGCGTCTAACTTGGTTCTTAGCACTTCCCTTTTCCCTTGCTCTACAACTCATTTTCCTCAGATTTTTCTTGATGGGTTTGTTCAACATTGTAAAAGGTGTCTGAATCTGTGGTTTTCTTGAGTTGGGTAGTGAAATTATGTGGTTCTTGAAATTTGTAATAACTGTAAAAGTTGATGGATTTTAGGCACTGAAGAACCGATGCCGATCTATCAAGATTATGCGGCGGTTGGTCGTGGTTCTGAGACTGCGCCGATGATTTCTGACGGTGTTGTTGTTTTTGGTTAGCAAAGACTGAGGTTAAGGCACTGGTTCCAATCATGAGACTGAGTAGAGAACAGTAGAAGTGAACCAGCTGTTCATTAGAGATGGGAGAGTTTTTTTTTGTAATTTTTAATATTTTTATAAATTTTGGACTTATTTGTATTTTTTAAAAAGTTAGGAGTAAGATTGCAATTTATTCTTTATTTTTCTTTTTTTTTTAAAAAAAATTATAAAGGAGGGTATAATGGTCATTTGTGTTTAAAATAGGGGGAAAATGACGTTTTGCACCAAAAATGTGAAAGGTATGGACGTTCTGTGTCAAAAAATCAAACGTAGGGACATTTTCCACAAAATCCGTCAAAGATAGGGATGTTTTGCGTCAATTACCCGATTTAATGTGTTAAATAGAAAGTTACTCTTTTGTCACTTTTTAAAATATTTAAAATGCGGTTAAAAATAAATTTTTTGTCAACCAGCGAAATTGTGGTTGGAAACTGTCTTAAAATGCTTCATCTGCAATGTTTAAAAAGGTTAGAGTCACGCTTGCAATAAATCAAATGTTTGAAGAAAACATACTAGCGTTTCGAATATTTGGAGTTTTTGATGCAATTATCTGAGATAAAATGATGGTCAACTTTATGTTCGAAAGTTAGTTAAAATGGCGTAAAATAACATATTTTTCCATTATATTTTTTAAAATAAAAAAAATAAAAGTGCGAAAAATTATTTTCCCCTCATTTCAAAACATGAAAATAAAATATTTTGATATAAATCATCATCAAGGACGACACATAGTAATTAATGGATTGTTAAAGATAAGGGTTCAACGAAAAAAAGTTAAGAAAATAATTACTACAATAAACAAATATTGAAGAATTTAACTGCAAATAAAATATGATGTATCAAATAAAAATTGTGGTGGCAATATATCCTCCCTATTTCTAATTTCTAGGAATGGTTATCTTATGGAGCCTGGAGGGCTTGGGGTTCAAGTTACGTATTAGCTGGGGCATGTGACGTGTATCTTTTTAATTGAATAGATAAAGCCTCAATTTTATTCATTTTCTTTTTGAAAAAAGGTCGAGAGTCTTCAATATTCTATCATAATTTACAGAGATAAAAATGTTTGACAAAACTATTGATAAAAAGATGTTGGGATGTTTGATTGCAAAGTTGAAAAAATTTAAGGATTCAATAAAATGTATGATTAAAATTGAAATTTGATCAAATCAAAAATTGATTAAAAAAAAAAACTCCATGTGGCACCCCCTATTCGTCTATGGCCCATGTGGGCCCTGGATGAATGGCAAAACCCATATATTTTTTACGCGTTGACTTGATTAAGAACTCGTCTGATTCATATTTTTATTCAAAATACTCTTTTTTTTCTTTTTTCTTTTCAATCACATATTATTCAATAAAAAAAATTTACATGCAACCCAAAGACTTTTCTTTATTTTTAACAACACATTTTCTATCGATCTATTATTCAAAAATGCATTTTATACTAAAAATGGTATTCAAACAGACGCCAAACTAAAAAGAATCTATAAGGGTATGTTTGATACGTTCCATTTTCTAGAGAAAATGGAAAAGTTTTTCCAATTCTAGCTTTTTGTAATGTTTGATGGGTTCCATTTTCCCTAAAAAATGCTTTCTTCCCTCCTTGCGTGAGATGAATATATTTTCCTTTGGTTTGGCTGGTTTTTTATTTTCTAGCTTTTCTTTTTCTTTTTTTAGCAATTGAAAAAAAAATCTAGACATAGTGGTAAAAAAATTTATTGCTTTTATAGACAATTTCCATATAAAACAAAGTCAAACAAATGATATTCGATATGGTAAATTTTTTTTTTCAGATTTTTTTTTTTTTACTTTTTAGCAATGGAAACAAATTTAATAATTAATTGTGAAAAAAATTAGCACTTTAATGAACAATTTTCATGTAAAATAAAGTCAAACGAACACAACGATACAAAATTTTAAAATTTTGCCAGGTGAAAAATTATACAAATCCAACAGACTTAATTAACAATTCCCTAGAAAACAAGTTCGAGACAATTATTTTCTCTAAATTTCATTTTTTTTCCACCCATTTTCCACCATTGCAATCAAACGGACCCTAATAGATTTATCAACTATCTACACCACTTTACTGTATCAAATAGGTTATTAGAGTTATAACTTCAATATAATTGGTTTAAAAGTTTTTGGTAAGAATTATGACTTTTTTTTCACAATTTTGCAAAATTTTAGCCCTACCTCAGGTTTGATTCACATTCTTACAAAAATTCACTTTCAAAACTCATTTTCAACCACACATTTTTCAATAAAATAATATTACACGCAAATTCAAATTTTTTTATAAATTTTTCAAACACATATTTTCCTTCAAATCACTATTTAAAATGTATTGTTCACTCAATAATGTGCATCAAACACGGTCCTGATGTTACTTTGGATAACTATTTACTCATAAGTTACAAGAGATATTTGGCAATTTCAGAGACTAGGGAAGAGTTTTCTATATTTTTGAAAAACTAGGGGATATTACAATAAATTTGTCTTGTTTAATTAAAAATATATATTTCATTAATATTATATTATCGCAAAACTATGATATTTAAATAGTGTTTATTTTTTAAATTTCATGAATAAGAAAAGTACAAGTAAAATTCAAAAGCACCTCCTAAACTTCATCAAAATTCATATGTCATCAACAAAGAACCACTCATTACACTAAACTCTTCGTACAATTCCATATAAGCAAACCTTTAAATAAAAAATATCAAATATTACGTGCAAACTTTGAAATGCAACAAATCATGTAAATACATTTCTTTCTCATATTTTTAGAAGCAAAGTCACTAATTAAACTTTCGTAGTCAATATGTTCTAGCAAATCTTGTTCAGTAAATATCAAAACTAGGTCATTCAATCATTCTTTAACATGATTGAATATAAATAAGATTTTAATAACTTCAATTTTGAAAAACTTATTTCGACAGATGTAGCTGTAACATTAATTGTCAGTAATAGTCTATAAGAAATAAATGTATTTGAAAGCGATCCAATCTTTTCAAGTAAGTCAATATATCAAAAGCCATCTTTATTCCTTTTGGTAAAAGATTTTTGCAAATCTTTTAACTCTTGAAACAAATATTTGCAATTAAGATCGCAAAAAATTACATGTTTTAGAACAATATCAAAATGATTACAACATGCTTCCAAATCAGTATCATCCAATGTATTTAACTTGTCAAAAGAAAATAGAAATCCAAATATTTTTTCATATGAATTGAATTGATCGAACATTCGTTCAAATGATCAAATTGTGCGTCCTCTATAGTAGCATTTTCATAAAAATAAAATAAAAAAAATTCTTCCTACGTATTATACTTTTCCTCTTTTCCATATTCCCTCTTCCCTCACATTATTTAAAGCAAAATACTATTTAAAAAAAATATAACTAGACAATTACATTATTCTTAACTTTATTATCTTATGCAATTGCATATCATACCAAGTCAAATGCCTACAATTAATAAAGAAATAATTCATAAATGAAAATAGTTAAAACGCAACAAACTAAAATTAGTTATGAAGAAGTCTAAACCATCTTAATCATTTCTATTATTTTAATAAAAATGTCTTAGTATAATATGCAATTAGACCCTTGTTTGTACCACGTTAAAATTTTCATAATTTTTCTACTCATTTTCAACCACACATTTTTCAATAAAATAATATTTTACATTACATCAATAACTTTTCATTATTTTTCAACCACACATTCTCCATCAATCTACTATTCCAAAAACATTTTTTTCAAAATAATGTGGCTAAAATAAAACTCATCATTTGTCTATCTTTTAACTTTTTTTTCATAAAATTGGTGCCCCTACAACGACGAGATTCTATGTGATCGCTCAACTTGCACACCTCCGCACTACCTTGGTACCTGGGCCAACAAATCCAAAAACTTTCTATTACTCCATATCACTATTAAATTTGCATGTATGTATAAAATATTTAGGATTCAATAATACAGAATTACAGATGCCAATTAAATATTGACATGGAGTATTGAATTTCCATGCATTGAGATTACTAGAATCAACTGTCAGACGCTCGCATTTCTTTATTATTATTTTATATTATTTATTTTTTAAATTATAAAAACTTATAAAACTTAATAAATAAAGGCAATATTTAGACAGCCATTTTTCTCTCTTTAATCACAATGTGGAATATAAACAAATAAGTAGATAAAACTAAAATTATATACTGGAATTTCAGTGATTACCATTCACCGAGGAATTACTGACAAGTAACGACATTGTTGTCAGATTAATGAATAAGTTAAGATATATTAAATTTTATTTATAATTACTAATGAATAAGTTGTTTTCTTTTCGAAGACATATTCGATTCACCATTTTGAACATCTCTAATTGAAAAATGAACATGAAACTTTGGTTTCATTCGACTCCACTATGAAAGATGAGTA
This sequence comes from Fraxinus excelsior, assembly GCA_019097785.1. Taxonomy (NCBI): domain Eukaryota; kingdom Viridiplantae; phylum Streptophyta; class Magnoliopsida; order Lamiales; family Oleaceae; genus Fraxinus; species Fraxinus excelsior. Next base: position 5,465,044 of record CM032628.1, on the reverse strand, counting down.
AATTCTTAAGTCTAAGACGTGAACAAAATTCTATCCATAATACCCATGTCAATTTTTTGTCTGAATAGTGAATAGAGACAAAACAAATCGTTTTTTAGATGATCCTTCTAGAAGAAGATGATTCCGTCAATCTTTCTAATTACTTTGTTCTATATTTCTATTTGAAATTATCTTAAGGAAATGGATTTACCGAGCTAAAATACTATGTCTATGTTTCTAGCAAACTAAAGTAATCATTTAATAGCTATTTTGCTTCAATTTCTTTCTCTACGATAAAAAATGGAAGATTTAGTTATGATTAGAAATTGACTTTCTATCTTCAGCCATGGAACCTTTACTCGTACTTATAAAATTGGAAGTCTTGTTCCAATTCAAAAATTACGTTCTGCAATTTCATAATCCAAAATTTCAGTTTCGTGACTCATGGATAGAAATCACGAGAATTTTTTTCCTCGGATATTTCACCGAGAGGTAAAGGATAAAATCCTTTTAAGAAATAAAGTTTATGACCAAAATATGAATAAAATCGAAAGGCCCTTTAAATATTAGAAGGGAAATAGAAAGATTCACACTTTTACCACTAAACTATACCCGCTACCATGCGATTATTGTATACAAATATGGACCTTTTGTCGAACGGGATAATGGGGCACGATCAAAATAGGATTGGATCATCAAAGAAACACCAAAATTAGAGTATAAAAATTTAAAAATATATATTTTAAAGGAAGACAAACAACGACTTACTTTGAGGGCTCGGGTTATTGTTTATTTTTTAAATTGATACCAATTTAGAATAATAGATTATTGATATTGAGATAGTTTGAAAATTTTATTAGTTTATGGGTTACATTGATTAAAACCCCATGACATTTCCAGGGTCGATGTAGCCTTGGTAAAGTAGTATGATTGATAGTGTTAGGAAAAAAAAAATTAAAATAATACCACTATTTGGTGGAAATTAAAATTCGATTTGTAGTAATTTTTTATAGAAGTTGATGAAATATATAGTTTAAAAGTTGTGAGACCATAAAATATGTAGTTAAAATTAATTATTGACTTTGATTTAGATTAAAATTTAGATTTTAATTCCTACCAAACATTGCTATTATTCACTTGGCTAACCTAATGGGTAATGCTATTTACAAAGAATAATGTTATTTATAATTAGTGGTATTAGAACACCAGTTTAGATAACATCATGTAATAGATTCTGTTGACGTCGAAAATTGTATGGACAAAATTCAAGCTAACTTATAATGTAAATGAGAATTTTTACTGATAATGACTTGTAAATTATAAGTGTTTTTTTTTTTTCGCCAAATGAGATATTTGAAATATCAAGTGTTTAAAATCCTTTCAAGACTCCTATCCTCCCTTTTATAGGTTATGATTAGCATGCATTCTTCATTTTCTTATCTTATCAGCTACAGTATTGAGTTGAGAAAATATATCTTTGATATGTTTGGATTGGTTTAATGAGCTCGACTTGTCGGGTTATTATGAGTTTATCTTACATGTGGTCCCCAACAATTAATGAATTACTTATGAAAGGAAGCTAAAGGATATGATTTGTGGAATTATGAGGTGATGTTATGAGCCTATCCAAATGTAATTAATTGATTGGACATTTGACAGTGTGTAAGGAATCTCCAATCATTATGTCTCATCAATAACAGCGGTCACTAGTATGAGCTGACCTCAAATACCCGACCTTAAATTAGCATGAGCTTAATGCATATGACAAACTGTATTTAATAAGGTCGCAAGTTGGATTACCCCTCAAGTCGGTGCTTTCCTTGGTAAGGTCGCGGGTCGGATATCAATAGTTATCCCCAGATCGGTGCTCACCTTCGTGACGGACTGACCATTGAACACAGTTGGCTCGTTTTTCCATTTTTACAATTATTACACCAATAAATGTCTTGAACACGTGTCACATTTTGACTTGCAAATGAGCTATCATGCACCTTGTAATATATTAAATTACCTAAGCGTTGTAGCACATGCAATCTTAGCTCGGCTTGTTGATAAGCAAGCCTTGGATGATTTCCTTGCTAGGAAATTTATCTAAGCGTTGCAGCACATGCGTCCTTAGCTCGGCTTGCTTATGAACAAGGTCGGCTTGCTGATGAGCAAGACTTGAATGATTTCCTTGATAAGATATTTATTAGGCAAATGTTCAACAAGAATGTTTTCTGTGAAAGAGAAATGACGTAGTGAGATATTCCCCTGTGCTTCCTTTGTTTTTTGCTTCCAATCGACAACATGATTTTTAAGGTGCTCATTTCAGTTTCTGTTGGTTCTGCTTTTCACGGAGAACTCCCGATCTCTTCAGTTCAGTTCGGATGATTCATTTCCTTCAAAATGGAGAGCTCTTCTGGTGGGAGGTCGTTCGATTTTCTCCCTATGTGGGGACTCCACATAGATTTCGATCGGAAGAACATGAGTTTGGTTTCATTCCAATCTGTTGACTACATTTGTCAACTTTTCAATGGCTTTCCTCACCATGGTCGTTTGAGGGTTAGCAGCTTCGTTTTGACCTTGTCATCTTCCAATACTTTGTTGATTGTTGGTTTGTTCGGGATGAGTGTGGAATTGATTTTCAGATGTCGAAAGATCATCCATGATGATATTTTTGTGGGTTTTATGGAGAGTTAGAGCTGCTTTTACAAGGTAGGGGCCTTCTTTCTAGCGCCAAACCGTTGTGAAAATCGTATGGACAAAATTCAGGCCAACTTAGAATGTAAATGAAGATTTTTACTGATAATGACTTGTAAATTATAAGAGTAAACTACAAGTGTTTTTTTTTTTTTGCCAAATGAGATATTTGAAATATCAAGTGTTTATAATCCTCTCTTTTTTTCAAGACTCTTATCCTCCCTTTTATAGGGAATAATTAACATGCATTCTTCATTTATTCGTCTTATCAGCTACAGTATCGAGTTGAGAAAGTACACAATTCGCATGTTTGGATTAGTTTAATGAGCTTGAGTTGTCAGGTCATCATAAGTTTATCTTACACGTGGTCCCCAACAATTAATGAATTACTTATGGAAGGAAGCTAATGCATATGATTGGTGGAATCAGGAAGTGTTGTTATGAGCCTATTCAAATGTAATTGATTGATTGGACGTTTGACAGTGTGTAAGGAATCTTCAATCACTATGTCTCTTATCAGTTATAGTACCGAGCCGAGAAAGTACATTATTGACATGTTTGGATAGGTTTAATGAGCTCGACTTGTCAGGTCGTCATGAGTTTATCTTACATGTGGTCCCCAACAATTAATGAATTACTTAAGGAATGAAGCTAATGCATATGATTGGTGGAATTAAGAGGTGTTGTTATGAGCCTATTCAAATGTAATTGATTAATTGGACGTTTGACAGTGTGTAAGGAATCTTCAATCACCATGTCTCCTCAATAACGACGATCACTAGTACGAGTTGACCTCAAATACCCGACCTTAAATTAGTATGAGTTTAATGCATATGATAAACTGTATTTAATGAGGTCACAGATCGAATTACCCCCAGGTCGTTGCTCGCCTTGGTGAAGTCGCATGTCGGATATCAAGAGGTTCAATTAATGGTAAAATCATGTGTTTTTTTGTTGACGTAGGAACCCGCAGCCGTTACCCGTAATTGCGCACTGGTAAGCCTAACTCTATGTGCAGTAGCCTGCAAATCATACATGGGAGATAAACCGCACTAGGCAAGCTCAGTACGACGGGCTGGACCGAGTAAGTGTTAGTAGGGGATTCGAACTCGTGACTTTCGGTCTCCACGTTTACCTACTCCACCAACTCGACCACCCCCAAAGGGGTTAAAAAAATCATGTGATTTATTTCATTGATATTTACTGTTACCTACATTGATATTATAATATCAATGATCCTAAATATCATTACTCATTTATAAATATTGTTCACTAGTAAGATGATAAATCAATTAATGTCATATATTTTATATTTTATATTTGTTGTGCAACGATTATAATGTTAGGTAGAATTGAACAAATATTATACATTGAGAAAAGAAAAATCAATATGAAATTAAACGAGAAGAAATGGTGGGAAGGCAACATTTTGTCCATGGCATAATGACATGAGTGTGCATGGCTTGTTTTTGCCGAAGGAGAAGCAAAATGTGCTGAACCATGTGTTGACCTATGGTTGATCATAACCTTAATGTTTTGATTATAACAAACAAGTTCATCTTGTTTACTAACAAATTGAATGTTTAAGCTTTCAAAGTTATAAAAATTATTATTCACACTCAAATGAAGTACAAGTGAAGGTTAAACGAGCATTCAAGACAAATCATTCGAGATACAAGTCAAAGAGAGGCTCGAAGAGATCAAAAACATTGAAGATAGAGTTATTTATCGAACCTCATTTATATATATAGAGGTAGAACTCGTCAATGTTTAGCAAGTGCATAAAGCTCAAGTATTTCGCATAAATTCATCACTTGCATAAATTGTTTTGACATGAGAATGATCTTGAAAAAATGAACATTCGTAATATATCAAAAACCTTGAAAAATAATTTTCAAACGTCCCTCAAAAGATTACACTTCAACTTTCAATCAAAAAGTTATACTCCAATTTTCAATCTCATATTGGGACATCTTTTTGACACAGAATATGATCTAATTTGAAGATTATTTCTGAAGCAAAGTTGTAGCCCTTTGAGTTAGCTTTCCAACCCATTTTGAATCACCTTAAGTGGACATTGGGAGAAAAAAGATATGAACAAAATACTAAAAACTGTCCAACGTAAGACTGTCGTATCGGACGTCCGATACGATTTTACCTGACGTCCGGTAAAATCGATTTTTGGCCACAACGGTCAAATTTCAACGGTCTTATTTTCTGATAAAAAATAACAGCTAAAATAAACGTTGAATTTTTACCAGAAATTTGACAGATTTTCATCTATAAATACTCACTCTCTTTACATTCAATTCGTACAACTTTAGAGAGAAAATTGAGAGCGCTATTTATTGAAAATCTTTGAGCTTAACTTGTTTTTAAATTCTATCTCATTTACAAAGAAATTCTTGATTGATCCAAACTAGTTTTATCTATTTCATCAAAAATTAAATTTTGCAAAGAAACTTTTCAATCTTATCTATTTTCTAAATCTTGATAAAAGTTTTCTTTGCCAACACTTATATTGAAGTGTGAATCTCTCATCATACTTAACTTGTGTTATTTTGTTAAGAGAGATTATAAGTTGAAAACTTTGATAACAATACAAACTATTTCATCATCTATCTTTTATCAAAATTTACAATATCAACACTTGAGTTTAATTCATTTGCTATCTATTAAAGTGTTTGCCTCTTTTCTTCTTGTACTCAACCTTGATTTTATCATTCGATAAGAAGAGAAGATTTGTATTATCAAATTCATTTGAATTGTGGGTCGGTTGTAGTCCCTTAAAGATCAACGTTGTATAAGGTTTGGTGCGCCTTGTTGTAAGTCATCGTGTAGGTCATATCGAGGTTCCGTAAAGCTTGGTAGCGTGGGTCGTGTTGTGGTCTTGGAAAACTCAACGTTGTAAAAGGATCGGTACTCCTTGTTTGTAAGTTACCATTTTAATTTACTGCATTTGGCCTTGATCGTGACGGAGAGCTTGGTAATGGGGACATAGATCATTGCATTGGATCGAACCCCATTAAATTGATTTGTTATCTTTACATTATTGCACTTTACTTTACATTGTTATTTACTTTGTGCAATATTCATACTTGAATTAAGATATTATATTTGCATATTTACTTGTTGTATTATACTTTGCAATTATATCTTGTGTGTTGAATTATTTTGAGACTAGGTGTCGAAAAAGTTTTGAAAACCTATTCACCCCCCTCCTAGTTAGTTATTCTTGGGCTAATACCATGCGCACATTAGACTGGTTTTTCTTTTTTATTTCTTGGTGACTTTTGATGAATAGTGTGTTCGATTGCCTTTATTTTTCGTGAACACGTTATTTTTCCACCCAAATTCATATTTTTGGGGCGTTTGATTTACAAATTTTCATGAAAAATATATTTGAACTTTTGGTCACGTGATTATATTTTTCTCAAAGCAAAGAAAATATTTTCTTTTATGGAGGAATGAGCCTCCGTTTGATTCTCATTATTGTAGAATGAAAATGAAAAATATGGTCGTTCTTGAGCCCCACACAAGAGATAAAAATTAAAATTAATGGCTTGATGTGATAGATAACGATCATATTTTTCATTTTTCTGGATGAAAAATGAGAAACAATGAAGGCTGATTTTTATTTTTCAAGCAATTCACTCTCTCTCTCTCTCGTCTATATTTTTTTCATCTACTTACCAATAAAAAATGGACAAGTATAATATTTCTTTAGGTTGAAAACTAAATCAATCAAACACATTCAATTAATAATTTCCATAAAAATAAGTTCTAAACAATTGATTTGTCTAAAAATTATGTTATTTTCATGCGAATTCCATGTTCAAATCAAACGCACCCAAATTTTTTTAACTTTTAATGAATGGGTGTTACTATTTCGTAGACCGTAAATTACAAAATATAAATAGGTGATAGTTTTTTATTACAAATATATGAAATCATCGATCTAAACCACTTTGTTGAGTGCTATTATTTCAATTCACTTCTCATAAAGATTGAATAATGATGATTTTAATTTAATTTAGTCAATTTTATCTTATTTTAATTTATAATTAGTATAGTCTTTAATTAGTATTAAGGCTCTTAATTTTCATAATTTTAATTAGATTAGGATTTTAATTTCATTTAGAATTAGTCGTTATCTTTAGTTATATCATTGTCTAGAGTGAGTAAGTTATTATCCAGATTTTATTTACTACTTTAAATTAGAGTTGTAAGCCTTGTGACAATTAATCGAGTTGAGTTTTGAATTAAATAAAAAGGTTTTGAGAAGTTTCTCAAATTATTCTTTCCTTCTTAGTATTTGATCTTTCAAATCAACAAGTTCCAGCTTTGATTTTTCCCATAAATTTATGCTACATCAACTTTCATATTCAAACTTTTAATGTTCTTCAAGTTCTTACGAGGAAATACAAATGTTTTAAGTGTTTTTTCTTAAAGACTTGTTTAAATTGTATAATAAACCATTTGTCTGTGAATCCCTTTAAGCACTCAAACTAATCATAGAAAGGACAATATCGTTTGAGGATAACGATAACGTGTTCAAGCATGATTTCCATTTTCGATATTCTTGATTCGTTTGTGTTTTCTTCTCCTCCCATACTTTTACAACATCACGCTTATCGAAAGCACCATTTGTCTTATTCTAATATTATAGGTACAACCCCACATGCAAAGAAGAAGAATATACTGAGGTGAAAAAGGACGGGGGGAAAAAGAAAACTTCAAGCCAGCAGCATGTGGAGAGAGAGGCCAACTCCGGGGGGTTTTTTTTTTCTCACATATAAATTATAATTGAACACGAGTGATGACAATAACGAATGGACAGAGTTGATGAACTGTAATTGCTTCAAGAATGCACATGCCCCTGCTGCCTGCCTGCCTGCCTGCAATGGAATGGAAATAATTCAAACTCAATAACTAGTTATTTTATAAACCACATTTTAATGAGAGTTAAAACTCTTCAATATTTCCTCGCCGTAACAATTATTCTCTTAACTTTTATCGGTCGAATTCTTATCTTCAACTTTCAATTAATTAGTACATCTCGTTCTTAATAATAATTTACATGAAAATATTTTGTTTTCACGCTTTCAAATGAGGGGAAAATATTTTTTCACACTTTTTATTTATTTATTAAAATATGATGAGAAAATAAGTTATTTACGCAATTTCAATGAACCCTTAGACATAAAACTGTTATCAAATACAAAATGTGTAATTAATAAAAAGTTTGAGGATAAGAATGACATGAAAAATCGTTAAAGACATAATGAGCAAAGATTAAGAACATTAAGTCTCAAATTATTGTAATTATATTTGGGATAATTACGGTTGCAGTTCCAACTTCTCAAATTATTGTAATTTTTGTCATAGTCTTCATTTATTGCATCTGAGATCCCAAGCCTTCGACTTAAGTACGGCCCATTAGTTGACCAAAAATTCAATGGCATGACCACATTTTGACAAATTTTAAAAGGATAATATGACAATTGTACCTTCTTTTTTTTTTTTTTTTTTTTCAAATAACTAAATAAAAAATAGAAAGAAAAAGGAATAAAAGTGAGTGGGTTTTGGCATATTAAACTCATGTTTGATTCCTATTATTTTTTAAAATGCATTTTTCAATAAAATGATTTTACACACAAATTAACATTTTTGTTCTTATTTTTTATTCACGCATTCTTCATCAATCTACTGTTTCAAAATTCATTTTTACAATAGAATGGAGCTCAAATTGGCACTAAGTTTTGGTTTGGGGGTTCATTGACTTTTGGTCAACCAATGGACATAGGGAATCCTTCTCACACAAAAATCAAATGTTTGAAATCATGGATGCAACAAATGAAAAATCAGAATAAAAGTTATAATAATTTGAAAGGTTTGAATCCCAGTTATAATCATCCCTTTATATTTCCAACAAATTAAAGAACATACCTATCTTTTTTACTACCTGACAATAATATTAAACTATTGTTTGGTTTAGATAAAAATCATATTTGTAGTAAATTTTGATAAAAAGAAATGATGGAATGTATATTTACGAAGTTGTGAATTTCAAGAAATGTTACGTTAACTTAATTTTAATTAATTTTTTTTATCTTAACCAAACAAAGACTAATTTTTTAGGCATTAAAGACAGGAACCATTTATTTTATTATTAATTTTTTTAAATTAAAAAAAAATGTTACCCAACTTCTCCATATCCATGTTGAGATTAGATTGACGAAAGACTGAACATCATCTTTCTTTATTCTCTCCAAAGCTTGAATTGGAAAATGGAAATATTCTCGTCAGTACAGACACAGTGAGTGTTGAAGCAACAAAGCCCAAACCAAAAGATTTTTATTCTTATTTCTTACATACGCCGCCAATAATATGGTGACAACGCACGACGTGCTGACATAAAAAAATTCCCTTGCGTCTCTCCGAATCAATCCTCCAATGATTTCAACATTTGAACTAATTCTAACCATTTTATTTTCTCAATTATGGTTATTTAATGCCTTATGAGAATAAGTTGGATATATAAATCTGACTCTAGTGAACCAACGTCGATTGTCACGGTTCAGGATGGGCACAACAGGACCCAATCTGGGACGTGCTCAGGCCAAACCATTTTATTTTCTTAAATCAGGTTATTTAATAACTATGTAAATCTGACTAGTAACACAATGTCGATTGACACGATTTGGGGCGGCACAACATCGCCTAGTATTGGACGTGCCTAGGCTAGACCCATAGCAGTAAAGACAATCCCAAAAAATAAAATAATAGTCAAAAGTTCAATTGTGTATGTCGCTTCCTCAATTCCATTGAACCTCCTTCAAAAAAAAAACAAATTTATTATTCTTCTCTCTTGTTCCAACTATTAACTTAACCACTAAATCAGAGTAAATCTATATTTACAAGGTAAGAATGATACTAATGTGAAGTGACATTAATTGAAAATATTAATAAAGCGAGTCTCATATCCTCATAATTAATTGACCTTATCATTTCATCTCATATCATATGTCTATCATACGCGGATAATCCCTACTTTGTACATATAGTGCCATTCTTATTAAAATGCTAAACATTGGACTTTGTATTTTGAGTTCAAGACTTCAGGACAATTTCTTTAATTAAAATAGAATTTATGGCTCGATAGACTAGGTTCAGTTTACACCTTTAGAAGAACTAGATGAATGAATTAAACTAGTTGTGCTCCCATTATGTACAATTAGTTTGACATTGTTTGATGTGACAAAATCGAGGTCATTGATTATTTTAAATGTTGAATTCAATGGAAAAAATGTGTGCAACATCATGAAGTGTAAATAAAATTATCAACCAGTGATGTAAGTGCAGCAAAATTGCTAGATGATTTACACCTTCAGAGTAAACAAATGTTTTGAATGAGGCTGTTTGACCAAACTTTTGATAAATTTAACAGTTTTTAATCAAAGTTAATAAAATATGTGATTTACAAATTGATAAAAGTTATGAATTTCGTGAAATGATGATTAAAATTAGGAGAATTCCGTTTATAGAGAAATTTTTCAACGGAGATTCAATAGAATACTCACAACGATGGGCCCACTGTGTATTTAAAAAAAAGAAGAAGAAAAATTAGCCGAATCTGTTGAATTTATGTGATTTTTGCTTCTGTACACGAAGGAAGTTTCTTAAAATTAATTGACTTTGATCTCAACTTTTTAAGAACTTTTTAACCTTTTCCAAACAAGCACTAAATGTCCTTGTTACCTATTCATGCAAATTTCATTCATGGAGACTTTGATGAAACGGTTTAGAAAAACACTATTTGTACAAAAGGAGTTAAATAGTGATTGAAATATAGATAATGTATAAAAAAAAGGTTGATTTTTTTTTTTTGGTTGAAGAAATTGACATATCTCACAATTTCATGTGTATATAAACCATTATTTATATGTAGCACAATCGAAAAGTTTACCACCATTAATTATCTTAAAATTGAAGTGATACGTAAGGGTTCGCTTGTTAGGATTTAAAAAGTCAAAAGTTGTTTATAAATTTGTTTGAATAATTTTTGATAATATATTGCCTTATCATTAGAGTTTTTTAAAGAAAGCTTGCACATGGTGTATTTGAACCACATTATTTGGGAAGAATGTAATTTGGAATAGTAGATTGATGGAGAACGTGTTGTTGAAAATGAAGGAAAAGTTATTAATGTGATGAAAAATATTATTTTATTGAAAAATGTGTGGTTGAAAATAAGTAGAATAATGAAAATGAAAATTCTACTATGTACCAAATATGGGCTCAATATAACTTTCTCAAAAAGATCTTTACAAAAAAGTAGAAACATACGTAGAAATTATTCCAAATCGACCCTAAGAAAAGCAATGGAGTGTGGCAGGGAATTGAAATACAAAAGAAGAGTGCATGCAACAAACAAGTATGATGTTTCATGCAGATGACAACATTGTTTCTGGGGCATTGAGTCGTATGTAAAATCCAGAAAAGGGTCCTACGAATAAAAGGGCACAGGAAAGGCCAATGCAAAAGCGGTTTTTACTCATAATATTGTGGGCTGCCATACCCCTTGTTTTTTTATTTAAACCTTTTCTTTGACGAGACAAAATGTTAATCATGTCTGCAATTTCGAGGTACTTTTTATGGTCTGTAACTCATTTCTCACAAGGAAAATGCTATGAGGCAGTGATAATTTCAAGATTTTACAGCCATTATTGTGCCATGTCCACTCCGTGACACAGGTAGCAATTAGCCGACTATAGTTAAGAGATTTACGATTTAATTGTTGCAACATGCTTTGACTGTATTCAAGATTCAAATTATAGTGTGCACATAAGATTTATCGCGTGTTATGCAATTGATTGAAACCAAATATAAATAAAATCTAAACGAGAATTAAACAATGAACGTGCATGAGCAAGATTGCTAGCCATAGACATTTTGGCAAGTCATATTTTTCAGCGTGGAATACGACAGACTTTTAAAGTTGCATTTCGATTATTCGTTATTTCCAAAGTCATCAAGTCTTTAATCTAATAATTTATAAGCTGGAAATTTGGGTTACAGTCTCCTGACAGCCTTGATCCTGTTTGCATTTCATGGGGAATGAAGGAAAAAAAAAATTAATAATGTTTTTTAATTAAAAATTTCTGTTCGTAAAAACATGGCCTTGCTTAATTTTTTAAAAATAAATAAAAAATGCAGTGGGATTTTATTTTTTCAAAAAAAAAAATGTAGGGGGAATTTTTCTAATAATTTTCTGTTAGAATCTTGGCAAAATATGGAGATTTGACAGACAGAATAGTGTCAGCAATATGCTTAGCCACTTGTTTTCAGGTGATATATATTCCCTTATCCAATAAAAAAAATCCGGTCACGCTTTATTTCAAAAGGAAAATATGAAAGAAAAATATGAACAAACATACAGAAGACAGTAACAAAAATAGTAGCTGCTAAGGCTGGTTCTACAATGAATCATGAAAACCAATTTAGTTCAGAGGCAATAGAACATGCTATGATTAAATGTACCCAGTGGACTTGTTTTCATGTGAAATTCATTACCATGTTACAGTCGAGAAACATTATTCTCCACCTAGTGTTCCTAGAATTCCACAAAATATTAGGCACAAAACCCACTTCAGTTTCATTGCATATCTCCAAGATTACTGAGGCAAAACCATGAGATTTTAGAATTTAGCAAGCAATAATTACAAAAGAAAGAACAAAAACGGGTACAAATTGCTCAATTAGCATAGTTTTTCATGCTCAGATTCAAGAGAAATGAATACTAAAAAGTAAACAGAATCAATTAACTCACCTAGCCAGAGTTCATGGGTCCCAATGCAGCAAAAGGTCTGTAATTAAGTTCAGAAAATGCAGATTTACAAAATTTATTAATCAAAGAGCCTGACAGAGGTCCATGTTGCTAAACCTACACACTTAACGTTCCAGACAGATTATTGGGTCAAACCTTGCAGACTAATGGGACTTATGTATGTACCCTATCTGATTAAAGTTTGGCGATGAAAAAAACTTCTAAAAATCCGTAGGAGATGACTCTTGAGAAAAAGCAGATTCCATCCTAATCTAATGACCTCTAGGTGCTATATTTACACAAGACAAATTATCAACCTTATCATTACGAGTACTCTAATTTCACCCTACATTGCTAATTTGAGGGATTTTAGACTTGTAAGGATTGGAATATCCTTGTCGTATGAGTCTGGTTTAACAGTGATCCCTACCTAATATGATTGTAATAATTGATATCATAATAAGTACCCTTCTCGAAATAACTTTGAGTAGGGCTACTTTTAGTAGAAAAATGTTCCATAAAATCGTCTAGATGAAAATATTGGCCACCATGGTCATATGTATCCCACGTAAGACTTCGCTTTTGGAGCAATAATCACTCAAAGCATTCTCACCGTACCATTAAGTTTAAGGGTGCATTTTATTCACAATATTAAAGACCTTCTAAAACAGTCTATAAATATTCCTTCAACTTACAGCGACATTATATTACTATTCAGTCTTCCTGTTTCTTAGACAGAAGGAGAGATGGAGCTTACACAGCAGAGTCTCTTAGATGACTTAGTGGCTTCAAGGAGAGACAGCTGGACCACATTTCCTAACGATCTGAACGAGTTTTTCCCCACTGGTTGGTCCCTGGAACCTAATTTTGATCACACATCAGGGTTGGCAGCCGCAAATCCTTCATTTTCGGGACTCGTTTCACCAGAAGAATTATGCAATCTGTGTCCCTTCGGTGAATTCCAGCCGTTTGTTGATGCATTCAACTCGCCGGAGTTCAGTTCATTTGATAATAAGAATGATATAATGGCGATGCCAGTTCTTGAAGAGTACTGCATAGGAAGTGCAGAAGATGAACAACTTGGATTTCCAGCAGATATGACCAATATTTCTAACGTAGGTATGTTTGCCGGCGAAAAGAGCAAGGTTAAGAAAGCTAATGGACAACCCTCCAAGAATCTAATGGCCGAAAGAAGGCGAAGGAAGCGACTAAACGATCGCCTTTCCTTGCTCCGGTCAGTCGTCCCCAAGATAAGCAAGGTAAACACAGTCCATGTTTGGTACGTACTACTCATTACAGTTGGGACTCTATCCAATGCCATTCATTCATCGCAATGAAAAATGCCTTGGTTTTCACTTTTTATTTTTATACTGTCTCGTTGACTTGACACTACTATATGATGTTATTGGAGAAAATCCATATATTAAATTTGGACTATGCAGCAAGCGTACAATTATATGCTTCATTTTTCAGAAAAAAAAAAAAAAAAAAAAAATCTGATATCCTGAATTACCTTGGAATGTTTCTTGATAATTAAGCAGATGGATAGAACATCAATACTTGGAGATACAATAGAATACATGAAGGAGCTCCTTGATAAAATTCAGAAGATGCAGGAGGAGGATATAAGTACGAGCCAGATGAACTTAACAAGGAATTTGAAGGAGCTAAAGCCAAACGAAACGCTAGTGAAGAATCCCCCTAAGGTATGGTTTTCTTTATTCTATGACCTAGATGAAATCCAAACAAAACCCTAGTCAAAGCCTAATATTTCACTAATCAACTTTTCCAAGTTCAGTTTGATGTAGAAAGGAGAAACCAGGATACCCAGATTGAGTTGTGCTGTACAGGGAAGCCAGGATTATTGTTATCAACCCTTACCACCCTTGATGCACTGGGCTTTGATATTCAACAGTGTGTTATCAGCTGTTTCAATGATTTTTCACTTCAAGCTTCCTGCTACGAGGTAAGTACGTACTAATGGCATATTTGATCACTGAACTCGACAAAACCGAACAAGACTAAAAATAAGTTAAAATCTTGTACATTTTTATAGTGTCGTCGAGAACTATGTACCAAATTATATGTTCTAATTTGCTTCTAATTTTTCTATGGTTTCAGACTGTTGAAAATCAATCAATTATGAGCACCGAAGATGTAAAGCAAGCATTATTCAGGAATGCAGGTTATGGAGGAAGATGCCTATAGAAAATAAATTAACCCAGCTAGGCTAGAATTGGTACGTGGGAGCCAAAAGTAACTCATGTTATGTCTCTGTCTTCTTTTGGAAATTGTCATGCTTTAATAATCTCATGTCCTTCTGAGGGTTATTATTCTATCATGTATTATATTTTTCTCTTTTTCTTCTAGTTATAAGATAAATCAAGATTCACTAAATTACGTCTACAAACTAAGATTCAGAAGAATTGTTTCAAGGACCATGCTATGGGTACATAACTTTTATCCATAATGATTCACATAATACTCACATGAGGTGGACCCCACATTTTGGCGGGACCCATCCCATGTGAGTGTTATGTAAACCATTATGGATAAAAATTATGTACCACTAGACTTATTCTTGTTTCAAACTTTCATGGGGGTATTTGGGGACTGGTAGTGTGTGATTGAAAGTCGTGTTGTTATATGCAAAGCCTAAGACACGTGTGTCGAGAGAAACAGAACCAAACATATAAAAGAGTTTCTAGTGACATGATCCGGTAATGATTGAGAATAATAATAATAATAAAAAAAAAAAAAAAAATACTATGTTCACTTGGTCAAGATGAAAGACAACGTAATCCTGATTGAAACGGCGCAAATACATTTGTTTATGAATCTTGAACCCCCCGAACTCTAACATAGTGCCTAAGATCATCCTTTTTAATAAATCTCCTACAATTCTATAGCATGGGAACATTAGATAAGAGTCTTATTCTAGTGTTCATTGCACATGACCCTACACAAGTTGCCAGGAAACATGATCAGGAATTATGGGTGTTGTGTTTTTTATTTCTTTAAAATTATTACTGATTGTGACTTATTGTCTTGATCAAAACTACTTCACAAATTATAATTTAATGAAGTACAAAAGAAATTCCTTACTTACAAGAGCTCCAGAGTTCTTAATCCCCTGAATTACAATTGAAAGGCACTATTTATCATATGTAATTGGGATCATATTATATTATAGGTTAGAATTGCAATGATAAAGGACCCATTTGATGAAGCTTTTGATGAATTTTAACTATTTAAGACATTACTTTTGAACATGTTTCGATATTTTTTTAAAGTGTTTTATTTGACTAGAAGTGATTTAAGAAAAATCTGACTTAAATATAGCACTTCTATAAGAAGTAAATGCAAAAGCAAATTGTCAAACGAGCCCCAACTACATAAGGTAATAAAAGGATTAATGCCAACTCACATTAACAAGAATGACAAGTCTTGCCGCCATTTGCAGGTCCAGTATTCATGAATTAGATGGACGAGCCCAATTAAGTCACTTCATTCTCAACTTCAATTGAGTCAATTCTTTTAGATGGGCCGGACAGTTTCGGCCTGAACATATTTACTGGGTTGACAGTGAAACTTTGAGATCCATTCTTCATTAGGCCCTACCAAAATAGGACCCGGTTTATAAAAAGAGAAAATTACCTAAAATCATTCTTTTCAAGATTACAATTCAAAAATAGTTTTATAATTCAAAAATCAGGTGATAAATATGATTATTAATTAATATTATAAAATTAAAAATTAATTTATATACACCCCACCCCACTCCACCCACACACCCCGATTTGAAATCCCTCTCTTTCTCTCTGGTGATGATGGCGTAGAAGGACAGTGGCGATGGTGCCTAGTTTGTGGCAGTGGCGGTAGTGCCGATCTTGTGATGGGTGGTTGGTCGTGATGATGGCGGATCTGGCAGCGACACTGAGTGCTCCTCGTCGTCATCAAGCACTAGCACGACGGTAGCAGAAACTAGAGGAACATAATTTGAGCTTGGACGTGGTGATTTATGTGTGGATGGCTGTGTGAGTGGCTGAATGATGTGCGAGTTGCTGGGAGAGTAGACATTGTTGTCGATAATAGGTTAGATGAAGAGTTGATGCGTGTCAAGAGAAACGGAGATGACGGTGTTTTTGGTTGTTGTGGATCGATCGGCGGCGTAGATGAATAAAGTGCAGGTGACAGAGTTTATGGTGGCAGTCGGCTGTTAGAGGTAGGTGTAGTCGATGGAAGAAGATGTAGTGGTAGGAGGAAAAAGAGAACCCAGAGGAGGAGACGATTTCAAGATCACTGAAGCTTTGATCAAAGCAAGTTTCTGGCTTCTGTCCTTGATATCCTTTGTTGGGGTTGGCATTGGCATTACTGTTCTGAATAACCTAGCACAAATAAGAATAGCTCAAGACATGAAACATCGTTGTGATAACGCCATGGGTGATTTGTGTGTGACAGAAGAAAAGATGAATCAATTGTATTCAGGAATTTGTAAATAATTTCCGTCTCTTCTTTGGCTTGAATGGTTTTGAGTTATTGCAATACTTCGTTTGTAATTGTAATTATAATACTTTGGCTTCAATGTGTTGAGTTATTGCAATACTTTGTAGCATAATTCGTAATTGTATGTCACCACATTTTGTCTATGTTTGATCGAAGTTGGTTTTCCTGATTTTCTTGTTTGAGATGTTGATTTGGCTACTGGGCGGCGCGGTGGTGGTGCCGTTGGTGGAGGCAGTAGCGAAGTGGTGGTCACAAATTATTTGGGGTGGTCACAAATGATTAGGTTGTTTGTGACCAATAAACAATATTGTGACCAATGAATTAGATAAATTGTGATCAATAAATGCTTTGTGACCTAAAAATTATAAATTTGTGACTAATAATTTCATAAAGTGTGACCTAAATAAAATTTATGTTGAATTAATGTGATGTTTGTGACCATAAAATATGTAGTGTGAATTATAAATTTTGTAATTTGTGACCAATGAATAAAATGAACAAATTGTGACTCATGAAAATTTTGAATTGTGACCTAATTTTTTTTGAATTGTGATCAAATTGCATAGTTCTGTGACTTTAATATATTCGCCGGAGTTGGAATAGTTGTCGGAATAAAGTGGTGGCGGAGCGGTCATCAAAATAGTTGTCGGAATCGGAGCAATAGCCGGAACGGTCGTCGAAATAGTCGCTGGAAAAGAGTTGTGACCGAAACAATAGGCAAAATAATCACCGGAACGATATGGGTGGTGGAGGTGGAGTGGAGTAATTATGTTATATTAGAATTCAATATGTAATAATAAATTGATTTAATAATTTATTATTTCATAAATAAAAATTTAAAAAACCTGATTTTTAAAAGTTGAAACTTGTTTTTGTATTTTTGAAAATTGATTTAATAATTTATTATTTCATAAATAAAAATTTAAAAAACCTAATTTTTAAAAGTTGAAACTTGTTTTTGTATTTTTGAAATAGTGTAAAGTAAAAGTCTGAGATATGTATTGTTCCCTTTCAACAATTAAGCTGAATGCGTGTCTGTCCACCAATTAAAGTCTCTCTCTGGATAATCAATTTTAATAGCACAAGCAGTAGCAAGAAGACAAAAACTGCTCGACGTAACCAGGCACCCCCAACCAATAGGGGGTACCGGGTGTCCATTATGGACACCCATATGGGTACAATTATGTACCCACAACACATCCCATTTTATTTTTATTGTGCCGATAAGATATTGGACGTTTAAAATATTGAGTCTATTTCTTAAATTCTAATAATCATAGTAGTACTCGATACAGCTTAGTGTTTATATTTGTATATATATCACTTAATCTACTTATACTATGGCAAGATAAGATGCTTTAATTAATAAGGCCGTCACAAACCGCGCTCCAGATAATTGTTCTAGATACAAGTACCAAAACCTATAGAAGCACATGAAGCAATATTGTGGACAACCTTATTCCCCTCAAAAAAAAAAAAAAAAAAAGTTACAAGAACCAAATTTTCCAATGTGTAACAATGTTGAGCCAACATCAAATGAAATAGGTGCATTCGGGGTACAACGAAAATCTGATTTTATGATTTATACTACAAAAAATAATCACACTTCGTCACCGATATGTTCATGCCACTATTCTGGGCTATCGTCAAGCCAACTTGCACAACCATAGTCTCCGCATTCATATTGAATCTGTTTCAGAATACTAATAATCACTCTAAGATAATTGTTTACAACTGTTAAAATAATGTCAATTAATGAAAGATTAAGGTAAGAATACAATAAAAAAAAGTTGGGACATAAGTATGATAATGAGTAAAGATCATAGACCTTCTTTAATACAATAAATGTGGTGTATGTACAAAAAATCATGAAAAAATAATTTTCCTACAAAAAAATGCACGTGTTCAATCACACTATATCGAGAATGTGATAGATAAGTTCAAATATTTGAACATAAAAGAATATAGTACGTCTCTTGATCCTAGTTTAAAACTTATAAAAAACGATGAAAGAGATATTGCTCAATTGGAGTATGCAAATGTTATATGGAGTCTTATGTATGCAGTCCAATGCACAAGATTGGATATAACATTTACAATTAGCAAACTTAGTAAATTTAATAGTAATCCGAACAAGGAACATTGGAATCTCATTGTAAGAGTTCTTGGATATATAAAGAAAACCAAGAATTTAGGTCTACGATATACTAAATTTTTGGCTATATTAGAAAGATTTACCGATTCTAGTTGGATATCTAGCACATGTGAAAATAAATTTACTTCAAGTTGAGTGTTTACTCTTGGACGAGGTAATGTTTCTTGGAAATCAAAGAAACAAACATGTATAATACACTCAACTATGGAATCTAAATTTGTAGCACTATCAGAAATCAGGAAAGAAGCTGAGTGGATTAATGATCTAACCTTTGGGACCAAAAAATACATCTTGAATATCTATCATGTGTGATAGTCAAGTCACATTAGCAAAGACATACAACGAGGTATACAATGGAAAGTTTAGACATATGAGTCTAAGGCACGACTACATAAATAAATTAATAAAGAGTGGAATAATTTTCCTAAATTATGTTAAGTCAATAGAGAATTTAGCGGATCCTTTAAAGAGATTTAGTAACATCCATTTCAAGTAGGATGATGTTGAAACTCTTAAATTAAAAAATTCACCAATGATAGCAACCATATCTGTCATTACTTAACAAGTAATTCACTGGTTCAAATGATAAAAGCAAGTCATTCAATACGTGGATAGTTTCAGCATTATAAAATCAGTAATAATCATATCTTAATTATATAATGTTGGTTGTTACTGAAGTGGAGGTTGATCTTTGCACCTGTTTGGCCAGCATTCCTGTGAAGAAAGAAGGTAGAATTCGACCCTTTTTTTCAAATTAGTGGGCCCCTCCCTCTCACAAGTTGGTCAAAATATTTCGACTGGCCCCATGTCTAACGGTAAGCAAATTTCTAGAAATGAGAAAAAAATGCCTAACAAACAGGTGCTTAATGAACTTTAGTACTAAGTATAAGTATTTATAAAAGTAACAAAGATATTGGAAGAACTTCACCTAGATGAATTTTGATGTGGTGCCACCTCAGTAGAGAGTTAGAGTTTCTCTCTTAAAAGTTTGTTGGAAACGATGAACGCGAGATCATATTAGCGCTAAGCGAGATTGGGGAACTTGAGAATATGTAATATTTGTGTGTGTGTTCTTACCGACGTTGTCATATGAAATAAGTGGTTTAAAACTTTCATGCTACCTTTAATTCCAACTTTACCTTGTTTGAATCACAATATGGTTAGATTTAAATCGAAAAATATTTAATCCTTATGCATGACTATTGTATATTCTGAATAAGAGATTTATTGAATATTGAATAGTTATGGATTGTTATATGATTGTTCAAAAATCAATAAAAGAATGTGGAATGGAAAATGGAATCGAAGGCCTAAAAATTGGCCTATGCGGAAAGTTTGCGATCGCATAGGCCTTTGTAGGGTTTAAAGGCCCTTTCATCGGTTGTTCTATGCAACCACATATGTTTGTTCTATGTGGTCGCATAGAACAACAATATAGCTTTTAGACACCCGTTTTGTTTGAATTGCTGGTGGCTTTTCAAGTGTTTTTTGCACCAGTTAGTGTAGCCTTGCATGATGGCTATAAATATGTGGTTTATGATCAATGAAATAAGTTTAAAAACATAGATAAACACTTGATATTATTTCTTCATTCCAAAAAGTAATGAAACTCATTTTCTCTTCATATTCATTGTGTTTTCAAGTTTTGGAGGATTACATTAAGTGCTCAAGTGTTAATCCTTTTCAAGGCTTGATAAAACTTATAAATCATTTGCCAAGATCCCTTTAAGCACCAAAATTCAATCCGATAGGGGGTAAATATCGTTTGAGGACAACAATTACATGTTTAAGTTTTTTATTCTTCTTTGCAAGTTCTTGATCATTTGTTCTTTATTTATTTTTTTCTCAATTTCTCTTTGTGCAAACATTATTTTCCAACAGAAGACACCATAAATGTTCTTTGATGTAATTTGAGAATGAACGCTCTGCTTTTTTCGTGTTATAAACCTAACTTTTATGAGGATTTCCACTAAGGTGATGCCAATTCGATATTTATTTATCTTCTTTTGATTTGAAGTACCCCACGCATCCAAACTAGCCTCTTCATCAGGGGACATAAACCTAATTCTTTTAACGAATGGGATTAAATTTATTTATTTATTTCCGTGTAAGAACTACTGATTTTTTCCAATGTACTTTAGTGCAACACGCAATCCTATCTCGTTAACATCTTATCGTTATCGAACAAACAAGGACTCTAAATTCAATTTTATATTATCGAGTTTATAAAAGGTAAATAACTAGATATGATTCGCTCAAGAAGGAGAGCGTCGTCGATAGATTTTTATCTTTAATGATTCGAACTTCAAATTGAAGTATTATTCAACATTATCTCTTAATTAGTAAATCGATCAAATTTGGCCAATTATAGTGGGATTCACATTAAGTTCAACTTCTGTATTTATCAAAGAAACAGAAGAAAAAAACACATTGGCCCACATTTTAAGAGGCGTTAAAAGGTAATTGAATTTTAACAATTTCCATAAATCGAATTTCCATTCAATTCCAAGAAATTAAAATTGTTGATGAATTTGTAAAAAAATTATAACATGCGTAAATTCTTTTTTATTCGTATTCAAGAGATTAAAAAATTATGTCAGCATAGTTAGTTTTATTGGAAAAAATTTATTCTATATATAAATAATTTAGGGTTTTAATGCTTAAAATATGTTGATAATCTATGAAAAAAATAAAGAAATAAAAAATAGCTTACTAAAAAAAATAAAAAATAAAAATTGAATGAACTACTATAGTGACGGAAGCAAAGTTGGTTGATTAGATAAGAGCACTAATACCCACTACCAACCAGCTGTCCCTTGAAAAAGTCCTTACAATTTGGAGGGGCCGGCCTGCTTACAATCCGTACATTTTACGTGTATCTTTATTCGAATGTAGTATAGTAAGGTGAAAGGAATTATCAAATCCTTTTCATACGTATAAACTGTTCGTGTTGAAATCAATGAGAATAATAAAAGTAGAAGCATATCTTGATTCATGTGTCGATTGCTTGAACGTGTTATGATCTTCCAATTGATTTGTGATCTCCTCTTGACTCTCTGTTGATGGGGATGCAGATATATGAAAACCACGTTTAATTTGGGGACTATGACCCCATGATAAATAATAACTGAATATGAAGTTATTATCTTTCGATTTTTATAAATTGACATATCATCAATTTAAATAATCGTTTTGGGTCTCTATATTTTAATTCTATGACATTTAATATATTAGTTTTAATGGATCACTTGATTAACTAATTTTTAAACAATAACACCACATATTTTAATATATTATATATGTGGTCTCATATAATGGAATTTTTCAACAAGATAACGAAGCCACTGGTTTTTTTAAATAACAAAATAAGGTTTTTTTTTTTTTGGGAGTAGAGAAAGAGGTTAGTTATTGAATTATTAACGCATTTAGGTTTTTTAAAAAGTTAAGAAGATGTTGACAAATTTTGCTCATCCAAAATAATTTATTATGAATTAGTGTTAAATTAAAAATAAAAGTGTAGTGGAAAAGGAATTAATGATCACGGACCAGTACAATTGGACCTGTACTGGAGTGATATGTACTTGGTGGACCAAAAAGTACAGTAAAATTAGGTCAGGGGATTTAGAAATAGACTAAAGTCTTTATGTGTGATTATGTTTTTTTTTTTTTTGCAGTAATGACCTAATTTATTTATTTATTTTGGGAAGATGCTTCGTATCACCGTGAAACCCAAAATATGTGATTCATCGGTTCAAATTATATGCACTCATAATTTGATTTTTCTTTCAACAATTGTAACTAGCAAAATTGTTATTAGGGGTCTATGAATAGCCGAACTCTAGTTTTTAATGACATATTTTGTATGTTTGACTACATAAAATAGACATTATTTAAAAAAATATATATGTGTGCATGAAATATTCGACAAAATTTTACTTTGAGTGACATGAAAAAAGTTGAGCCCTCGTTTGGCCCCCATTAAATTATAATTCATTTTTCTATCTTCTTATCAATCACATATTCTCTAATAAAATAATATTACACGTAAATTCAAATTTTCTTTTTTCTTCTCATATATCTTAATTTTCTCGTACAAGTTTTTTTCTTTATAATGCCTACTTTTACTCTCTACGTTATCTTCGAACCCATCGTTTGATCACGCATTGATTCAAAAAGGATAAATGAGTGGAAGTCTTAGACCACAATTTATGGTGGAAATTAAATAAAAATACTGTGTACTATGTAAACATATGGGAATTTTGACAATTCTCGATTTTCCTTGATTAATTTATGGCTAATAATTTCAATGAAAACTATACTTTCAACGTTATTTTCTTATTGGCATTAAACTTTAAAATCTTTTTGTATAATAACAAGGCGCTTTTAGTAGTCATTGAACTTTATTTTTTTAACAAAACATTATTAAACTTTCAAAGTTGTTTCCTAATTGTTACTTTTAAGTTTTAATATTGTTATTCATCATCGTTACGAATCATTTGAAAAAATTAACGATTTTTTTTTTTTTCATGCCATAGGAATCATCACTAGCTTCGAACATAAGAAAACAAGAAAAAATCTTAGTACTCCGACGTACCAAAACTCGGTATTCAACGTTTGTTGTGTTGTAATCAATTATTTTTATTAATGTTATGTTGCTTACAATTTTTCAACTCAAATTTTGACTTTCACAATAAAAAATGTCTAACTCGGCCACTACTTGAAGCACTATCCGGTAATGATGTTAATAAATGCACCTTTTGTTGCAAGATTGATTAAATTGATGGTTTGTAACCCAATTGTAAATATGGTAGACGGCACTGTCCATTCATTGAGTTGAGTGGCATAGAAATATAAGTACTGGCCAAGTTTAGGTGACCAAATTTTATTTATGCCCATCTTTTTCTCGTTCAAAAATTGCCATATCAAAACCAACTATATAAAAGATTCGTTGCACTTATCACACATCATTGTCATCACGAATATGTAAATTCGACTTTATAGAGAGGGACAATTAATACTAAAATATGTCATCACAAAATGTTGATATATTAGAAAATGGCCAGTTAGGTTCAGAGAGCGACAATTAATACTAAAAATATGTAAAGGGGAAAAAAAATTGCTGCACGTAACATTTTGTTTGATGTGTACACGTGGCACTTTATTACACGAGGTTCGATAAGCTATCAGACGAACCATGTTGGCATCAATTGCTGAGCTAAAATTGTCTTGTAGGAGGTCGAAAAATGTATGGGGACAAAATATATATGTGTAGATATTTAAAAAAAAAAAATCGAAATTTCTATATATTGATATTGAGTGAAGCATTTATCCAAACATGGGTATGTTTTCACCAACTTCATATTTACAATTCAGAAATAAACATCAAACAATTTCTCAGCTATGGTTCGTATTAATAATTAATACAAAGGCACTGCTATTCGAGGTGGTGGCTTAGGCGGTTTCTGCACCTCAACAGTGATTTTCGCACGTACCGGTGGCTCACGCGGACATGGCATTGCTATGAACTTTGGAACATCATCCCCAGCCATTATAACTGGCAAGCTCTGGTTCTTCTCTTGCTTTAAATTCTGAAAATAAAACAAGAGTTGATTAGTACTCCGTGAGATCAAATTGCTCAAAAAAGTTATTATCTTGATAGTAAAATAGAAATTACTTTCAAAAGTAATTCACTTATTTTCAAATTTGATCGATACTTTAAAACTTACCTTTTGGAGGACTTCAGGTTTGGAGGGCCCTTGATCACCATCTGCCTCTAGGTCGTGGTCCGAGAGGCGGAGGGAGCGAAGCTTGTCCCAATGGTAGAGACAGGAAATTATGCCACTGAGGCTAAAGATGACCACCAAGAGGAGGGCAGTCCCCAAAGGAAATCCTAGAGACGGCCGAGATCCCTCGCTGTGACAGGGCGGCGTAGCATGATATGGACTATCCATCACGGCTTCCACTTCCCTTTAATCCCACTTCCCTCATCGAGGGTGCAACAAAGCACAATTTGTTTTTATCTTTAGTACAAAAGATAAATGATATGGTATTTCTTAATATATGAGTAAGAGAAAAAGAAAAGAGGCTCAAGATTAAACTTAAAGGGACGATGGAAATAGGATTATAATTTGAGGCAATGAGAGGAGAGGAGACGAGGTGGTGAGTATTTATAATATAAGGCAAAGGGTGGGTACGTGTGTACATTTGGTGTCCGGGGAAATGGTACGGATGGACGGTGGACTGCGCACGCCACCTCCACTCTCCAAACACACACATTTTTAAAGTTCAGGGGGATTAAAATCAGATTTTTTTTAAAAATAAATTTTGATAAAAGTTGATTAATTTGTGGTTGAAAAGTTGTAGAATCCATAAAATACGTGATTAAAATTGATTGTTGGCTTTGACTAAGCCCCCGTTTAACTCCATTAAAATTAAAATTCATTTTTCTCTTTTTTTATTAACCACACATTTTTCAATAAAATAATATTACACGTAAATTCTAAACAATTTCTTCTTTTTAACTACATATTTTTAAAAAAAAAAAACTATTTCAAAAATTATAATTTCAAATAGGAACTTTTGTTTGATGCATTTGAGTGGGAGTAGCTGGCCCATGGAGGATTTTAATATTGTTTAGGTTTAATGGTGGGCATGAAAACTCCGTTTCATTTGCTTGTTTTAATATAATTGATTATGATTATATTTTTTCTTTTCATGCGTAGTAGGAAGAGGCGCCAATAGTTCAATTTTGGACCTCAACGGTTTTGGGTTGTGAATAGTTGATAATTTGAAGAGTTGTGTATGGCATTCGATAAGATCTTAATGGCAGATCTCACTACTTCATTGTCCAATGAAGTTAAACATCCATTATATTCATTGAACGATAAGATAGTGAAGTCCACTGCTATCTAAATTGGTGTTGAGCAACAAAATATTATTCACTTTTAAATGTTTTAATAAAAAACTTAAATCTTAGTTTTTAAAATGAACCAAGTCACTCGTAAGAAACTCGGAATGCTTTTAAGGTAGTATCAGTTGAAATTTTCGACAGTCTCTACAAAACAGTTTGTAATTGTAAAGAACAAACTAATATTAATTTCCATTTATTATCAAAACAAAATGTAAGGTTGAATTTATTGAGTTTTTGAGGCAATGTCCAATAAACTCTTCATCCATTCTAAATTTTTTATTTCAATCAGGAGAATAAGATCACTAAGATATTTCGTTAAAATTTTGCTAGACCATTTAGATTTTTAATTATATATTTAACGATAAATTAAATTAAATTGGAGAAGACGGATTAAAAATATGTGAAACTATTAGGGGCAGTTCTCTTTCCCCTTTTTATTTAGCTTTCTGTTTTCGATTTTTCAAAATAGCGAAAACACATTACTTACTTACTTTCAAAAATGAATTTCCAAAAACGAGTATAAAATTTACAAAGAAAATCGAAAATGTAAAAAATGTGATTTTGGGTGTTTCAGTTAAAATCAAGTCAGAATTTTCAAAACGCATTTTTGTCATTTTCAGTTACGCCACCAACAAAAATCATTGTCATCGTCACCTGCACCACACCACTTGTACCGCGCCGCCGCTGCCCCCGCACCATCAAAATCACTGCCGACAACTTCGTGATCCAAAACCACACCACCGCCACAGCCGAAGAAGAAGAAGAAGCATGAGATTTTTGTTGGTGGTGACCCAAAACCGTCAACACAAATCCATTGCCACCAACCCAAAACCACCGCCACAGTCAACTCCACGAAACCAACCCAAAACCACACAACCGTTGCAACCTAAAACCATCGCCATCGCCATCTCCACCGCCACCGCCACACCCAACACCGCACAACCAACCCAAAACCACACAATCGCCACTGCAGAAGAAGTTGACGACGCACCATCCAAACAACAGCAGAGGTGAAGGGAAGAAGAGAGAGAAAGAAAGACGACACAACATCCAACCAAAGCCGCCACACCCAACAGCAGAAGAAGCCAATCTTCGGAGTCGGCGGCCTTGAGACAGAGAGAGATTTGAAAATAACAAAAAGAATACATTTTCAACAATCTCAAAATGAACACTCAAAACATAAAACTCAAAATGAATTCAAAATTCAAAATGAAATACTGAAATACAAAGAGAATAACCCCTTAATTTTTCTATTTAATAATTAACACTGTAAATAATTGTTTAGATAAAAATTGATTTCTGATTGTTAAAATTACCATGGATAATAGAGCTAAACTTTTCTTGTTTTTTGAAACATGTTTACTCGGAAAAAGTAAACTGGAGCTTCGCTATAAAGTAAAAATGAAGATAGAAAAGTAGTCGATGGTGTTGGACAGAGGCCTTGAATTATATATTGGCCTTTTTGTTCCTATCGCTTCCAGTCCATAAATTTGGGCTTATTAGCCCAATGATTAGGCCTTTGGTCAATTTCTAATTCTTAATGGAAAATACATAGCCATGTTTGACCTCCATTATAATGTATAAACATATATTTTGAAATAGTGATTTTTTAAAAGAATGTGTAGATAAAAAAAAAAAAAAAAAAAGTTTTGAACTTATATGTAATATTATTTTATTAAAAAATACGTGTTTAAAAAAAGTAGAAAGAAAAATGTATTAAAATTTTAATGCAGCCCAAGCAGGAGCATAACTATCAACTTTAAAGATACACTTTCAAACTCGACACACTTGTGAAGTTCTTTTAAAATCAGGTGGCATTAATTAAATAAATAAGTTAATGTCGCAATAACATACAACAGTTATATAATAATCACAATCACGGACATCACATTTACAAAGACACAATTAAATCATTATCATTAATTTAGTTACAAATCACACATTTTTATATGCCACAACTTATTTATTGGTCACAAAATTTCAAATTAATTGATTATCGTTACCTAATTGGCTACTCACGATTAATTAATTGGTTACAAATTTCAAATTAAAATACGTGTATGATTATTTTATAGGATAATGTGTGATTGAAAATGAGTTTTAAAAAATACATTCTTGAAAAATGGGGCAACAGAGATGAAAATTTTCTTCCTGTCCAATCACATAAATAATTATAATGATAAAAATAACTTTTTCGACCTTTGTCAATCGACACCTTTAATATACATTGTACTTAACTTGAAGGTGCTATAATTAACCTCACCCTCCCAGTAAGACACATTTAACACAACCACCCCAAACTTTGTCAATTAATTTTCTGACGAGCATTTGTAGTCTAACTCCTCGCGCCGTATCATTTCCATATTTGAAGGTTGAACAAATTCGCTTTCTTTCTATTTTGCCGAGTTTGAAAGCTTCAACTCTACTACTATAAGCTTTACGTGGTTCAACTCTTTTAAGATGTCAACACTTGAACTATAGTGGTTTGGAAGGGGGAAAAAAAAGGCTTAACATCTATTTGTGGTTGTAAAATATGTTGACTTGTCCTTAAATATTGTTATGAAAATATGCTCATGTTATTTTACCATGGCCTTTGTTAACGTCAATGTTGTCAAAACTCAATTGGATCGACTAGAAAATCAGGATTCAGTTTGATCTCAAGTACGAACCAAAAATTAAAAACCATCAAAAAAAAAAAAAAAAAAAAAAAAAACCAAGAATCTACCACTTCACCTCAAATTATTTGCTTATTTATTTATCACTAATTTCATTAACATAATTTTGATTTCTCTTCGAACCTTGACCATGTACATTTTTTTTTCCCGACAAGTCATCATTGCAGAAAAAAGAGACAAAAGGTTATCAAGCCATATTTTCTATATAAAAATGAATATACAAAAAAATAATTGTCTCGAAGATTGTAAAAATGCAATTAAGCCAATTCATGGCCTAATTCCTAACAAAATCCTAGCATTAGTTTCAGGGGCAGAGCCAGTTCGTCGAAACAAGGGGTCCCAGAGTTGAAGGGGTGGGGACCCACGGCTGCCTCCGAAAATTTATTTTTGAAACGTTATCTGTTATAATGAGGGAAGTTGGTACTTTGTAATAGAGAAATGAAACAAAGTAATATAAATTAATGTACAGTAGTTGAAGACTTAAAAGATGGTAATGCCTTCATGGAGATATATCGGTAATCGACAATTATTTTCTAGACACTTACAATTCTACTGGTTCAAACTTCAAAATTAGAAGTTAAGACTTATGCATATATGCATAATGCATTTTAATTTTTATAGTTGAAGAATCCAAAATTTTAGCATTCTCGTTCAATTAATATCTGTAAACGGCTTTAAAGAATTGCATTCCTCGGTAATAAAATGTCTTTCACACAGGCGCACCAACACTTAGAGAACATGAAATCTCAGTACTAAAAAAAAAATGCACATTATGAAATTCATGAAAGACTTTTTCAAATACAAAATAGTAAATAAAAAAAAATTAAAAACTAAATATTTTTTTTTTTGGTCAAAAATGCCGACCCCCCTCCCCTCCGCCCCTGATTAGTTTGGTAGAACTTTTGTAAAATCAAATACTCCTTTCGTCCCAATTATATAGGTTGTGTTTCATTTTTCTCTTGTCCCAAATATAAACTTGTTTCCTAATATAGAATATTTTGTTGTATTCCTTTACCAATATACTTTTATTAAATTTTCCTCACTTAATATGTTAACTTCTTAAAATCATCCAAATACACAGATTTTCTACTTCTTGGAAACATGGAACAACTCTCATTTCTTCTTCTTCTTCAAATTCTTTATTAATTCCATCAATAATTTAGTTTTACATACTGAATATTAAATATGGATAAATTAAGAAAGATTTTAGCAAAAATTAATTTTTCAATGATATTAAAGAAATTTTCTTAATCCGTCTGAAAAACGAAACAATCATATATAATTGGGACGGAGTGAGTATTACTTATGAAATTAAAAAACTGATTTTAGATTTGTCTGATTAAATTTTTGAAAATACTTCATGTGATTAGAAGAGATTTTAGAGAAAATTAGTTCAAAATAACTTTATCAAAAAACTATTCTCGTAAAACAAAAGTAGAAGTAGAAATCTCAAATCTTTATTATTTCTAAAACACATAAAAAAATATGTCGTTAGCATCCTCATGCTGCATGATGTTCAACAAGACCTCGTGATCATCATATTTGAAAAATAAAACTACTAATTAGACAGAGAGAATAACCAACCATAATAATAAATCAATTGTTTATAATATCTAAACATAACAATTACACAAGCTTACCGTTTTATATTGTTACAAATTCAATTTCTCACATATACTCAAACATCAATTGTTGTCACACATAATTCATAGTCTTCATTGTCAACCACATACATTCGTTACATCATCATAATATTTGATCCTAGAAAGATAAGAGAATCCTTAAAAATATGGTAATAGAAAATATAAACTACATGCCACAATTTTCATTGAATCATCAAATGCTTCCACTTCATCTAAACAATGACGCAGCACTATATGTTCATTCTTAATTTGCAACCAATTCTTTCTGCATATACAAGCATCAACCATCCTTGCACCTAATAAACTCCTAAAAGAATCAAGTATTCAACCTCTAGTTGAGAATGTAGACTCAGAAGTAACTGTAAAAATTTGAATTCTGAAAAGGAAAGGGGTTTTTGATAGATTATGTTATTTTTGAGATTATTAGATATAAATTATGATTATTTGGTAATAATAATATATATGCAATAGAAAATTATAAATTGACAAAAATACACACAAATGACAAAACTATTGAATTTTACATATTTGGATGATGAATTTTCAAAAAAATTCCTTTTTTATTTTTATATGTTTTTTTGCCGGTACGATTTAATTTTAAACCGCAATTAAAATTCTCAAACCTAAACTAAATCGTTTTTGACCGGTTTTGTTTGGTTCGGTTCAAAACCATTTCGTTGACAGGGTCCACGTGGTACCAAATCAACGATTTCTAAAATGCGATTTCGATTTGACGATTTTTGCTTACAGCCCTACTCATGCACGCATCATACACACTTTTAGTGTGAATAAGATAGGCATGCGTGTATGGCTAAGCCTAAAAATTAAAACAACAAAGTTTTATGATAAATATTTTATTGTTTAAAACACATCAGTCATTTATATCGATAGTAGTTCAACTTTACTTTTAAAAAAAGTATTTTTATTTACTTAACTGTACCCAGAGGCCAGAAAGTGTTGTATCAAAATGTTTGAGAAACGCTTAAAAACTTTTAAGCCAAACATGTTCTAAAACAAGTGGTTTGTACTAACCCTGGTTAATTAATTGAAGCTAATCCTCATAGATTACTATCTTCATTAAAGTCACCGGCAAAAGCGGAGGTCTAACTGGCGTTGGGTCCCCTTGTCGCGGCACAGCCCAGCATAATCTATGGACCTAAAGCTACCATTTTCCATTCAATATAATTGTGCTTTTAATTTTTAATTACTCCACCTTTAAACATCACTTTCATACCCCAAACAACACTATTATTATTATTATTCATGCATGAAAATCATTATATCGCTTCTTTCATCTTTTCTCCAAAATAGTTTCTGCATTTTGAATTAGGGTTTATATAATTTATTTATTTTTTCAACATTTATACATATCTATGGTATAGATGTTTTTGAATGGGAAATGAGACATTCTCTTCATCGGTTATATTTGGAAAGGCACAACATCAATTGATAAAGGATAAAATTCATCATAGACGTGACACTCTATCAACATTTGAACAAAGAAGCAAAATATGTGAATAAAACGCGACCATATAGTTTAGCATTCATTCATACTTCACCAGCATATTTATGAATAAAAGCACCCTTAACTTGTAACGATAGTAGAGAAATTTTAACAAATGTAGAAAAATGTAACGAGGGTGGAATTTTACCTATGGTAGATAATGTGATTATTGAGTAATTAACTTCTATGTATTTGCATATACAATAATTTTATAATTACTTTTATTGAAATAATGTGATTATTTATAATAAAGAAAAAAAAGGCCACAAAATGAGTGGAGCCTAGGACATCATAATTCAAGAGTCTCAATCATTGTTATCCAAGTTAGGCTAATTTATTTATTTTCTTTTAATTCATGATTATTCACTTGACCCATATTTATTATATAATATAGTATTGGACTGTATTTGATAATACAATTAATATACTGCAAAAATAACAAGGTAACAAAACTGTCTTTGTATTGGATGGTTTGATGTTTCGCACTTTTAC
Organism: Fraxinus excelsior; assembly: GCA_019097785.1. Lineage (NCBI taxonomy): Eukaryota > Viridiplantae > Streptophyta > Magnoliopsida > Lamiales > Oleaceae > Fraxinus > Fraxinus excelsior. The sequence goes on along the minus strand of CM032628.1, from coordinate 5,432,669 downwards.
AGCTACATATTCGCACTTTTACTCAATTTTGGAAGTTGCATGTATTGAATCTTGACGAGTCCTTGTGAATTAACTGTTATACGCTTCCACTTTCGTGTAATGTACCTTTCTATCATACCATAAAAATTTGATTAATTACTTGCAACTTTAGGTAAAATGAATAGCCTGTATAATCATGGGCGGACCTAGGGGTGGCTTAGGGGGCAAGTGCCCCCACAATTGCTTCCAATTTTTTTATTTTTTATTTCACAATTAAATATTCTATGTTTTTATTTCAACTTTCGAAGTCATTAAGTGATGTAAAACGAAATCAAAATATTACATTCTTAATATCATTTCGAAGTGCTCATGGCCTAGTTTTCTACGTCGTTAATAGCGTACGAAATTATCAATCGTAGCAAATGTTACGACTTGTCAAAGTAGACCGTTCAAAATTAGTATTTCGAAAATTTCGATAACATGCTAACTTTAAAAATCATCTGATGATCGTATGCTAATCGAGTTTACAAATTGCTTATATCATTTCAAAATTTATTTCGATAACTATATTATAGGTATACCGAATAGTTCAAACATATATAAAAAATAGTTAAAAATGTGTCAAACGTTAATATTAAAAAAGACATCTAATTCGCATTTCTTTTTAAAAAAATCAATTATTTTATTAGCATTTGTTATTTTTTGCGATACAAATTTTTCAGTATTGTTTTCATCATTTTATTAGGAAGTTTTATATGGAATATGACATCCGAAAAAGTCATATTTCATGTGAATTTTTGGATGCAAAATTACATGGGGTATGATTTTTTTAGACGTAAATTTTTAATTGTAAAATTTCTCCCAATTTTTTTTTAAGTTCGATTGTACACCCTTACTTTTAACTTCTGCGTCCGTCCTTGTGTATAATTTTATTCTTCTAATGATTCATTCTGCACAACTAAACTGAGAATTTTGGATTATCAATGAGAAATTGAGAAAAAGGTTTTGCATGTGTCAAGAACCTGCTCAATTTTAAAACATACGATCTCATTTATTTAAACAAATTTTATATTATTAAATGTATATAAATAAATGTTCGATATGTAGCACTTACTGTATTCATAGGTTCCAATTTCTTTATGTGATAAATCGTTTGAAATATATGAAATCACTTATGATCAGCTGAAAAACGCGCATAGACGTGAACGTGGGCAAAACGCATCGCTTCAGGTCTAGGCACAGTTTTTTGGCACCCGTGTTCTTTTTTTTTTTTTTTTTTAAATATAGTATTTTATAATTTTTTATGTTTGGTAGGTCTTATTTTAATTATTAAATAAATCTTAAATTGATTAAAAATTAAAAATAATATTAAAATAAGAAACATTTTTTTACGTTTTTCTTCGCCTAACTTAAAGCTCGATCTCCCCACCTAATCGCGCCTTATACTTTTTAAAACACTCCTTATGAATGATTCATGTACTTGATTTTTCTATTAATAAAAGTCATGTTAATATTCCAAGTATCACTTATCATAATTTTGAAAGTTCATTCATGTACTTGATTTTTTTTGTTGTATATGCCTAAGTTTTGTTATTCTTTTACATGGGATCTAGTTTTGCTTAAGATCTTGATATATTATGATATTTAAGTATTTATTTATCTTTCTGCATACGCAAGTCTAAGAGCCTATTTGTGCCCCATTTTTTTTAGATAGAATGAATTTTGGAATTATGATTAATGAAAAACGTGTGATTAAAAATGTGGATGAAACAAGGTCTAAATAAAAATAATATTAAACAAAATTATTCAATTTAATAAATGAAAGAAAAAATATATATCACATAACAAATCAGTTAAAATATCAAAGAAAGAGTGGGGAAGCGTGCAAATGTAAGTGGAAGCTAATGATTCTTGAGCGACCAAGCATGTACATTTTGTTTAACAAAAGAATGATTTTGCACATAAAAACAATCAATTATTTGGTAGAAAAAAAAAAAAAAAAAGAGAAGGTTAAGGTTAAGGACGTAATAAAAAGGTTTGATTAAAGAGGTTATTGTCCTACTCACCACCCGACAAATCAAGTTCAATTGCCGCTTTCTTGTCCCCCCCTACATCACTATGACAATCAAGCAGATTTATTCCAATTACAATCCCCGCACCCCTCTCTTTGCACCCAGTCAACCCTTCCCATTTTTCTTTTCTTTCTTGGTCCTTCATTTTTACATTTATCTATTTCAACCCACACTCCCTATTACTAGCCTAGTGTAATACCATTTTTTTTTCTATAGGCAAGCTGCAAGTGGTGGGGTCTCTTTCATTTCCCAAGTTGCCCTTGTTTTCAGATGGTGGACCCTATAGAAGTTAGTGTGAAAATCGGCATTTTCGTCATTTCACTCGACTTAAATGCAATAGATTCAAAGAGCAATTGATTTTGATACTCCTTTTGGCTGAACCAAAACGCGGTATCTTCCTTACTTGCGCGACTATTATTGAGTAATCTGCTTTACATTTAACCACCTTTTGATATTATTCATCTCAAAACCATGTATGAGTCAAAGGTCAATGGACGAGAACTAAAATATACTCATAAACCATGTATGACTCACGAATTTTGAAGTTCGTGGATGCATTAAGTGAATCAATATGCTCATAGTAAATTATTTGAAATTAAACTGCATTATCAACATTTGTCCTCTGCTCTTAATTTAAAAAAAACAAAAACAAAAATAATCTTCCAAACGTGTGAATTATTCCAAGTTGACACGAATCAAAAGAGTACAAAATGGGGGGTTATTTTCATGCTTAACCAAAAATAAGCAGATCCCTACCAGTGCACGGTGGCCTGCTGCTATTTACCAAAATATCCAACAACAGAAAATCTCAACTTTTTATTTATTTTTTACCGAACTTTCATTCCAAAAGGTCAAAATACCATTTTTTTTCCCCCCTTCAAAAAAAAAAAAAAAAGGTAAATCCGCCATTAAATACGGGTAAATTAGTCATTTCAGACACTAGCATTTATTACCAGAGGACCAGAAAGTAAAAACAGAAGAACTGTCTTCACGAAACTGTAAAAAAGGCATAATTAGCTGTCACAATTTACCACGTGCCGGAACGACAGGTAATTATATTTATCTGATCACTTTCAACGGCCATGATTCATCTAGAGCAATCGACACCAGCCGCTTGATTAGAGAAGAACTAAAAAAGTACCCAACTTTTCTTCATAATTCTCTTTTAGCCCCCAAAAAATCGCTCTTTTTATTTTTATTTTTCCAAGCTTTGAGTTTCTTGGCAAAACAAAAGAGCTCTCTGATTACTTTTGTTTTTAGCTTTCTGCTTAATGGAGGGACCTTAAAACTCCTCTCTCTGCTTTGCGTTTCGTACATTTCCTACAGTTATTCAAGCTCTAAATCGCCATCTGCTATTAACTTGTGCTGTTTCTACTCCTCCCACTTTCAGGATTATTTTTCGGGTATGTGCTTTAATATTTTTAACATATATTCTTTTAACATTTTTGTTTGACTTCATAATTTTTTGAGTTGATGGAGCCAAACTGAGCTGGGATCTTGTAATTTGAGGGATTTTTTTTGTAGGTTACAACCACTGCTTGTTTATGTTTAGATTTACATCTAGTATCCTGAATTTATTTTCCATTTTATATTGTCTAAAATTTCTAAATTTGCCTCTTTGTTTTCTCCTTGAGTTATCTGTCGGTTCATTTCTTATGGTTACGATTACTCCGAAAATCTGAGATACTGTCTGTTATTTTCCTTTATCTGATGATTCAGTATTTCTTTGACTAAAAATTTTTTAGAAATTATTTTTCTCCACCTATCTGAGATTGGGTATGCATGTTTCACCTAATTAATAATAAGATTTCCTTTTGAGAAATTGAACCGGATTCTGAATATGTCTTACATTTTTTTTTTTTTTTTGGGGTTGATATTATTTATGATATATCGGGTGACTTGATATTTTTCTAATTTTTTTTTCCACAAATCACAATTACTTACTTGGATCACGGTTTTTTTTTTTACTAGGATTTATGTGTCGTTTATTAGTCCTAAAAACATTTCTTCTTAGGAATTTTATCACAGTGGCCTTCAAAGGAGAATTTTTTTTTTTTTTTTTCCCCGGATTGGATATTACAATTCTATGTTTTGAGATTTTATTCCTCTTATCAAAACTTTGTTGGTGCATGGGTTAAATATGTATCTGAATTTGTTTGCTTTAGCAAGCGAAATCAACATAAACAATAAGTTGTTCTTTAATGGCTCCTACATGAAAATTCATGAAATGAAAGTTTATTAACTCTAAACTAGTATAATTTGTAGCAGGTCAACAGGCAATTTTACACTTTATTGATCTGATGTCTCCACCGCTATTGGATGTTGACGGGGTTGGTCGTGGTAATGCTACATTGATGTCATCTTCAGCATCTGTGGACTGTATTTCCCAGAGTGGCTCGGGGTTGAAAGAATGCAATTTTCTGGGATTGTCTGATTGTTCTTCAGTGGACAGCTCGGCAGTCTCAAATGTGTCTGAGGAAAACAAGAACAATTTTAATTTGAAGGCCACGGAATTGAGGCTTGGTCTTCCTGGATCCCGATCCCCTGAACGAGATTCAGACTTTAGCCTGCTGAGTTCAGGCAAGCTCGACGAGAAGCAGTTGTTTCCCTTGCTTCCTTCCAAGGATGGAATCTGCTCGTCGACACAAAAGTCCATTGTTTCTGGAAATAAAAGAGGATTCTCAGACACTGTGGACGGATTTTCTGAAATAAAAAGTTCCGTTTTTACTGAAGGAAAATGGATGTTCAATGCTACTGGTTCTGACTCTGGAACTCCTCAATCTGTTGTGGAGGCAAAGTTAGCTGGCAATACCGGGTTAAATGTGATTCTCTCCAACAATTCATCTGGGGCTCAGCCATCCATGAAGAAAGAGGTGCCAACAAGAGCACCAAAGGAAGGCCATAACAAGATGAATGGTTCTAACAATAACAGCAGTGCACCTGCTGCTAAGTAAGTGCTTGAATCTCAATGGACCGAACAAGGGAAAAAGATAATTATTCATAGGCGAAATCTTGTTTAAAAATCCGAGGCATGCAACTGTTAATTGAGTCTTTCACACTTTGCAGGGCTCAGGTGGTTGGTTGGCCTCCAATCAGATCTTTCAGGAAGAATACTCTGTCCACAACCTCAAAGAACAATGACGAAGTTGATGGTAAACCTGGTCCTGGTGCTCTTTTTGTCAAGGTCAGCATGGATGGTGCTCCTTATTTGAGGAAGGTGGATCTCCGGACATATTCCACATATCAAGAACTTTCTTCCGCTCTTGAAAAAATGTTCATGTGCTTTACCATAAGTAAGCTTTTCTTCCTATAGAATCTTTTAACGCATTTAATATGTGGTTTATGAGATGCCGTTTTTATTTTTATTTTTTTTTGGTGTATTTTTGGTTTCAGGAAAATGTGGATCCCAGGAAGCTCCAGATAGGGAAATGCTGGGTGAGAACAAGTTCAAGGATCTTTTGCATGGATCAGACTATGTGCTAACATTCGAGGACAAGGATGGTGACTGGATGCTTGTTGGAGATGTTCCATGGGAGTGAGTTTCTTATTCTACCTGATTTGTTTTTGTGGTCATATTCCACTTTCTTCGTATATGCAATAACAGAGAGAATAGAAGCATGATAATGTCTTGTTCTACACCATAATAATATTTATTATTTGATATACGAGGCCGTAAACATTTTACAAAATTTTGTGTGCTATATGTAATACTATCGACATTAGCCAGTCATAGAAATTAACAAGAAAAACATAAGAGAATTTGTATGAATCAGAGATTTGGCCCCCTTTGCCTAAGATGCTTGATAAATAAAGCCTTTTGTTTCCTCACTGTGCCTCGTTGCTTTTCGTTTTCATTTTCTATTTCTAGAAGTTCTCTGGTAACATATAAGATACATAAAATTGATATATACGTCCCTGTTTCAGAATAGCCTAATAACCCTTTATCAATCTAAAAGCCCTACAAATTACCTCCAAAATACGGGGATAATTGATAGAAATTTTACAACCCAGAAAGAGGAGTTAGGTTGCCTTGTTCTCAACATTTATATGGTTAACAGGCGTCACAAACAGCAGAACTCATAACCATGGGATGTAATGCTAATCAACCATGAGCTTGGTGAATTGAGTCACATGTTAGTCTAGAGCGTTTATAGGAACCTTAATGAAATGGATTCCTCTTCCCCCAAACACCATTTTCGCCCTTGTGTCTACGGTTCGATTTCCCTTTCTTTATTTAGAGTCTAATGGTGTTGATATGCTATACTTGGTGATAAGTTTGTTACTTTTTTTCCCCACAAGTAATTACAAAAACCTTTTATTTTGCTGATTTGTCTGACTACAACAGAATTGGGAACGCATGTTACTTGATAGGGCTATTATACTCTGGGGTTCTGTTAAAGAATTTCCTTAGACTCTCTTGTTGAGATCACGTTTTGGCTGCCATTGGTGACTCCTCTCCCTTAATTATTTGACCTCCTATTTCTCTTTATTTATGATTAGATAATCAAAGTGTGATACTGTAAATATTCTAATTCCTTTCTGAATGACAATATATGATACTGGCTACGTGTTTGCTTTATGTTGGTTCAAGAGTTTGTTGAATCCCTCATGAAAAGGTTTCTACAACTTGTACGGCTATTGAAAATGTTATCACCATGGACAAAATAGCTAAGAATTTATGACATCTAGGAGTTTTGGACTCCATCTTCCATGGTTCAATTCCTGGAATTTCTGTATCTGAAGCCCTTAATAGACAAGGACTGTGACATATCACTCTCCTTTTACTTTGTTGCGTCCCAAAGTGAGGCACAATTGACATATCTGAAAAGAATCTGCATAGAAAAAACATAGGGAATGCAGTAGACATTTAAATTAAAATGAAATGTCTGCTAGTGTTGATACTTTCTTAGATGATCTTAAGGGTGTGTTTGAGCCACATTATTTTGGAAGAATGTATTCTGGAATAGTAGATTGATGGAGAATGTGTGGTTGAAAAAGAAGAAAAAAGTTATTGATGTGATGGAAAATATTATTTTATTGAAGAACGTGTGGTTGAAAATGAGTAGAATACGAATGAAAATTTTAATGTAACTCAAACAGGAGCTAAATGTGATACCTGTTCAAGTAGTACACTGAAATTCCTCCAAGCACTTGGATGATTTCCATTAATTCTGTCTGTCGACTTGCTTGATGATTACAGTAGGTGACAATTTTAAGAAATATTAGGAGATTGTAGTGAACATGGTGCATGACAATTTATTTTATTTTACTGAGATCTTTCCTATGCCTCTTCATGTTGCTCACAAGTGGTTCTGTAATAGGATGTTTATTGAATCATGCAAGAGGCTCAAAATTATGAAAGGCTCTGATGCTATTGGATTAGGTAAGCATTTTTTGTTGTATTATTTCATGCCTGTTTGTTTACTGTTGTTCTAGAGCACCAATTAGTGAAATTTGCTTCTTTTAAAGGCATGCTTGGTGCAAGTTTTCTTCTGTGTGAGATCCTTACAACATTTTCCTTGCATTTGTAAATGCAGCATAGGAGCTTCTTATTTTACACACTGACTGAAGTCATACAGACACAATTACTATAACAATTGGAGACGATATACATTGTGAATAGGGTATAAAAATAAGTCAACAGGCTTTTGCTTTTGGGGTGTTTCTTTGTTTTCTTCTTGTGGTTTGCTATAAAAACTTGTGCCTTTTTCCCCCCTGAATTATTTGTATTTTTAGGTTCAAATTTTTTTATATTTCCTATATTTTAGAACTGAAATCGACCTAATTGGGATGTGTAAAGAACATTCCATGTCGTAATATATTGGAGGGTTTGTCACTTTTGTTGTAGGTTGACAAATTTTGGCTCGGAGTTATTGTGTCAAACCAATTTAACTAAATACGGATCTTTAATTTTGTAGTGCCGGACCTAGAAAAACAGTGCGCTTTTAATTAGCCTGAATGCTTTCATTAGATTAAATACAATTTTATGCTTAATACGATCATCCATATCAATGAAAAACTTAACATCTTAGTTTAACTGTAGAGACTTTACTATTTTAGATTTTGAACTACTTCATTACGATACAAATTTGTTGTGAATAGCATGTGATGTTCGTAACGTCTTTCATTTGGTTCATAGCTCCTAGGGCCATGGAGAAATCCAAGAACCAGAAGTAGCTTTCCACTGAAGGCGACTGCTTACTATCTGCGCAGTCCAGAGTGGGAAAATCCCAAGGAGCGGAAGGATAACGGATGAAAATATGATGATCAAAAGAATGATTGCTTGAGGTGTATTTGGAGAATCCTTTTGGTGTTTGTTTGTGTTATTGAGTGCATTCTAAGTCATTGTCAATTTCTGTTTGTCTTAAGATTTTTCATTGGCCTCGTATTAATACGGAGAACAACGTTTGTGGAGTTCATATTTCTTTTATTGGAACTAATACTTTGTATTTGGTGAATGTGTGTGATACTTATTAGACATGTTTTGCAACTGCTGCATGTTCTATAATTGTGGATTGTTTTTTTTATTTATATTTGGAAGTTTTTCCTAGATTTTAAAAAAATATTTTTGTACAATATTAGGTGGACTGAATTCGACACGGCAATGCACAAGGTAGTCTCCTTTTAATGTTAGGGATAATTGTAGCAGTGGTCTTAATGGGCTTTTGCGGACTTTATTTTAACTTTCATTTTGTGCCAATCACGGTTTCAAACCTTTCAAAAATTGTACTCGGAGTCCAAATAGAGGATTTGATCCATAAATTTGACTTTCATCAAATCTAAATCATTTTTTAAAGGATAAAATGATTATTTTACATTTTATACATAAAATAAGGTAAAAAGTTATATTAAAAAAATAAATAATAAATAAAAACACATAAACCCATCATCTTTCCTATGCCCACCCCAACGCTACCTCCACTCGCCCATCCTCATTCCACCAAATCAAAATCTGAAAATTGTTGCCCTACACATTCTGTCGTTGCTAACTCACACCATCACCACAACTAGGGAGGGGGAAAAACTATTTGTACATAAATTTTTATCGAAAGGTTTACCTAATTGTCAAATGACGGTCAAGTACTTGAAGCATGACTCTTAGGGAGGATATGTTGGCGGGAACAATGGCAAAGTCAGTGGAGGAGGGCGGTGGTGGTGTTGGCGGTTGTGGCAATGGTGAGGAGGGGTAAAACGGGGACCAATTGGTTTTGGGTTTAGGAGGAGGTGTGGTGTAGGGGTGGGTGCAAGAATGAGAAGATGAATAGTGGTTTGAGTTTTGATTTTTTTCTTGCATTTTATTTTTAATTCGCAATTACCATTTTACCTTCTAAAAAATGATTTAGATTTGGTCAAAGTCAAATTTATTGAGCTAACTAATGATCAAACTAACAGAAATCATTCATTTAGATCTCATGTGCTAATTTTTAAAAGGTTTGGGATTGTGGACGGTATAAAGTGAATGTTAAAGTAAAGTTTACGAAAAATTCAAAAGTTTGGAACTGTTGCTGGAATTATCCCTTAATATTATTTAGTACTTTTTAATTCACGCGATGGAATTTCATGCAATTTGAAGCGATAAACATGACGAACACAAATAACAATCTAAAAAATCGTTGATTCACAAAAGAATACCTATACCGTGAATCTAAGAATTAAATAAACAAAACCAATAATAGGATAAAAGCTCGTGCTTCTGTATGAGAATGTAGTGTAGGAGAGTTTTTTGAGATTTTATATATACAACAGATTGTCGGATAGCCATTGTGGTGGATTGTTAATTGTCCTGAACCTTCTGCAAGCCGACAATATCCCGTACCATCTCTTCTGTAATAACTAGGTACAGACAGAACTGTTCTCTCCATGATGTACCAGTGTTGTCATTAAGTGATGCTGGTTGATTAATTATGGGCTCTAATCATTCTTTAGTTAGTTCAAACCTTAATCATCAAACCAACGAATTTTAACAATCGCATAAAAATAATGTTGTGGTGTTCAATCATGTAAATTCTACAGGCATTCAGTATTTGCTTTCTCTGTTAAAAGTATTATCTTCGACAAATCTTGCAGCTGTCATTGTAATTGAAAGACAGTGGTTTGAAATTTATCCTTTACATATGATATTAGCGTTGTGGGCAGTGAAAACTTGAGCTTTTTCCTCGTTTTGATAACTATATGTACAGTTAATAAAATTGATTCCGAGGTTCTAGTGAGGTTGTTTAGAAGATATGTTCTCATTGTGACAGGAGAAAGTTCGCCCACAGATAGTGCACTTGTACGGTGATTCAAGAAATTTAACTTGACAAACAATTTATAAATTTCGTTTTTTCGATAAATAAATCTGATCTTAGTTTCTGATTTTTGATATGTCCATTGGTTCTGCATAATCAGTTTAAATTAGTTTTATTGGGCCTATTGGCCGGCAACATATTTGGTGATTTTGACCAAGATGGTAGCACATGATGCCCAACTTTTTACCTCAGGACAAATTCATTCAACTTGGTTTTGTCTCCATCTTGAAATATGTATTGTACTTGCTTTTTTGGTAGGACAGTGAACCGTCCAATCGATAGTGAACATGGCCTACACGTTTTGTTCCTTTGCAATTTACATAGTACATTTTGGTTGGAAAGTGGAGTAACTATAGTCTATAGGAATAACTGTGATCATTGATTAATTGAAGGGTGGTTGGATTTTTGTTAATCAGAGGTGTTGGTACTATGATTATGTCATGAGAAAATCTCAAATACCTAAGCCATTTTTTTTTCTGGTTCTTGTTGGCCACTTTCAACAAGCAAACAAGTTCATAAAGTAACTCCTTTCCAATGGTTCAACAACCTAATCAATATGACTATGTAATGGCAATAGTAGACTCGCATACTCGATTCTTGAAGTTCTAACTTGAGTAATGAATTCGAGCTTGTTCGCTAAGCTCGTCCAAATACAAGTTTTTTTTTTAGATATGATCCATCTCAATTGTCGAAGTTATATTAAGTAAAGTGATATTAGAAACATACATCATATATGCGTGTATTAGTTTCACTTATTGTAAGTTTTCTATGAAGAAGAAAACTATATTACAATCTCGGTCTCACAATTATGAGCCTATTTGGTCTGGATTACAATTGAAGTCAAAGTCAAACTATCAATGTTAACTATATCTTTCATGAGCCACACAACTTTTCAACCATACATTTCAAAAACTTTTATCACAATCTATTAAAAAATCTAATTTTTATCTACACCAAACACCTTCTACATTAACATGTGCCTCACTTAGTGATGGCAATGAGTCGAACCGAGCCGACTCGGCCCTTAAACCCACGAGCTCATGGCTCGTGAGAAACAAGCCATGAGTTGATCCGACTCGTGGCTCGTAGGGGAGCTCGACTCGACCCACGAGCTCGTGAGCTCACGAGCCCACGAGCTTTTAAATTTTTTTTTTTACTTTTTAAGGATAGTTTTTTGAAAAAAAGAAAAAAATTCTTTAGTTTTTCACGAGCCCACGAGCTCGGCTCGGGCTGTGTGGGCTCAAATGACGAGCCCGAGAGGCTCGCGGCTCGTGTTTTCACGAGCTCGGCCCGTTTGCCATTTCTAGCCTCACTAGAAAATGACCACTAAAATAATATGACGACCAAATATAGGTGTGGATTTCAAAACAAGGAAAGGAGTAATGATCCAACAAGTCTTTCATAAGGCATTTATTTTGTTCATGTACAATAAATCAATTTAATGCTATCTTCTTGCTTTATACACATGTGCCCTAAGCTGCCACATTTCATTGCTCAATACCTTGCACTTTTTTTTTTCCAAACTCTTCCTATCAAACGACATTTATTTTGTTCATGCACAAGTAATCAATTTAATGCTACCTTCTTGCTTTATACATGTGCCCTAAGCTGCCACATTTCATTGCTCAATACCTTGCACAATTTTTTTTTTCCCAACTCTTCCTATCAAACCTGTCATGGCAAAGACGCGTGGATCTACTTTTACCCATACCCTCTTGAAATAGACATCTTGCCAAATTTGTCCGCTGAAGAATTAATATAAATAGAAATATTTGATTAGGTTGAAAACTACTACATTTGTGCACAGTATGCAATAATTAGGTAAAAAAGTGTGTTGTACTGGTTCAGAGAACCTATGCTCTAGTTTCATGCATTTGGTCTACTTGAATGTTTGGTGACGCTAAAAAAAATTAATCATAAGTAAGTTCAAAAACAAATACTAGTCGACATATTTTTTTTACCTCGTGTAATTTGTAATCCAAATTGAGAGAAGCAATGAGTACTTTACGAGGCTGTGATCGAGTTACTTTTCGATGAATCATTCATAATAAATAATTTGGTCCCTAAAAGGCAGTGGCAATATCATTTCTTTTCTTTCTTTCTTTTGATTACACACTAAACCTTATTAGAATCTCTCTAACACATACATCCAGCTGTTTAAGCCCACCAAATTATGTTGTTTTCCACTGATTATCTATTATTTGTATTCTTTCTTCATTGCCTGCTCTTCTGTTTCAAGTCAAATTTTCGAATTAAAAGTATGATTTTATTTCATTTCTTACTTCCGAGAAAAAAATAATCAAAAAATTCTCAATCATAGTGTTGTGACCGGAAGAGAATTTTAATAGCTGTTGCTCGATTAAAATTGAATTAGTCTAACGCTATAAAAAATAAAAAGCGCGATAACATTGTCAATTTTGAAAGGTATTTTCTTTCAATATCATTTAGAAAGGACAATTACATAAAAGGCAATCTATGTTGAAATAAAGAGCATTAATTTATTTTATAAAAAAAAATATGAATTTAGTTAATTGTGGTTGGTAGGGATTCTAGCATTAATTGGCTCATGTCATGTGCCCCAATAATAATGACAATACTTCAACTACCTAAGCCCACACCACCCATTTCATTATCAATCACAATTGCTTAGACTTGTTAACCTTCTCACATTTTTTTAAAATTTTTGGATCAATTATATTATTCAATGGGACCTGAAGATTCATTTGGCACGACTTTTTAAAAGTCAAAAACTGCTTCGAGATTAAGAAATTGCTTTTTCAACGCATTTGACAAGTTTTCTGAAAGTATTTTTTTCTAACTAGAAGAGTTTTTAGAGGAAACTGAATTTATTAGAGAAACTTTTTTAAAGAAATAGAAACTAAAGTAAAAATAGCTGATTAGCTTTTTGAAATGTCACCAAATTTTATATGAAAAAAGTACCCTTTAGAACATATGACTTTCTTTCTCATCGATTCATAACGACATGTCTCATTGAAATTTTAAACTATCAGAAAAATGTGTGTTTATTGTATGTAAGCGTTGTCTAGAATACGTCTTTTGTATTCAAATTAAATTTTTTTTTTTTTTTTATGAAAAAATTCAGAAATGTACCGTGATTTTCATAATAAGCATGCTCTTTGCATTATTCATTATCGAATCAAATCATCTAAAATCTTAAACACTTTTAACTTTCGTCTTCAGACGATTGCATGAATTTCCTTTTCTATCCTCTTCGATTCATCGTCAAGTAAAATATAGTCGAAGTAGATGACAAAATTCTAAAACTGAAGAAATTTTGAAGCAACTTTTTTCAAAATAGTCCTGAGCATCATGTCATTTTCTTGGGCCATGTAATATGATAAGAAGTGGGCCACTAATCATGCAATGAAGAGAAGAATTTTCGGACTACTTCCAGACCTTTTGAATTAGATAAGATAAAAATTAATTTCGTTACGCGTTTCTTCTTCTTTTTTCGATTATATTCAGTCCAAGTGCCAAAAATACTAAAAGACAATTATGTCCCATATCATGTTAAAGGAGAAAAAAAGATGGCAATTAAATATTTTTTAATTGCTTAATTTTCAATTTGTGAGTGTCCACATCGCATGATTTCAAGTGTCTAGATCAGGAGTATTGGGATTTTCCCAGTGGGAATAAAATAATTAAATTTGCTTGATAAATGAGGACAATTTTCTATGATTCTAAAGTCAAAAGGAAAATTAGAGTAGGTAGGTCATAGTGGCCCGTCACATTGTAGTCATTACAATATATAACTATGATTAGAGGTATACACAAGACTGGCTTTCTTTATATCACGAGTAGTGTTCTGAAAAGTGACGTCTAGACGTGAAATGGGAGCAAAACGTTTCGTTTCGCGCTTTTTTGCACTTTTTCATCTTCTTTTTGCGCCTAGCCTGCACTTTTTTTTTTACACTCTTATGCCTTTTAACAATTTTCCTCTAATTATTACATAGTTTTTAAATTGATTTAAAATTTTAAAATAATATTAAATTAAGAAAACATTTTTTTACATTTTTTAACACATAGGCTCAGCCTAGGTTGAAACTTGACATCCATGCTTTGCAACGCTTTACACTTTTAGAACACTGATTACAAGTAATCCTTGAAATAATTTTTCGTTGTATTACGGTCAAAGGGAGCTCCATGTGTTTCTGTTTAGGAAAGATTAAGAAAATGGTACTTTAATTTTTCCATGTAAAATTTCATTTGCAAATTCTTAGGATTCATGCTTTATCGTGAGAATAGGCTCGTGTCAACCATCTTTCGATACCAAAACCACTTTTAAGTAATTTAATTTTTATATGGAAATCATGATTTTTTGAGTATAAGAGCGTTTGATATCTTATCACAACTATGCAAATTGCAATTGATGTTCCCAAAAATGTGTCAAAACCGAGTACTGTCACCCGAGAAATAATTTTGCTTATTTACCTATTTTCTTCCATTATCCTCGAGTATGGTACCTCGGGCACGTTCCTTCTCGGGCTCATGATGATTCCCCCTCCACCATGTAAGCTTCCTCGGGATAGAATATTCCTCTTTAGCTCGGGGTCTCCTCAATGTCAAGCCTTGACCTAGCACCCAACAAACTTGGTCCATTAGGACTCTCTCATAAGATAACGTTTATCCAATTCTAAGGAGACTGAGTCCTGCTATAAGCAATCTGTCATATTCTGATAGGAATCTACCACCAGAGTTTCATCTATATCTAAACACATCAATGGTACAGTATCAATAAAGTTCCAACTCTTAAGCATGGTAGGAATCTTAGGGATTTGAGCAACTTAATCCTATCAGAAGTGTGCAACCTACCTTTATAAATACAATACCCCAATTTATTATTTAGATACACTTCTTACATAATTTTCAGTTCATAGCTTTACGCATAATTTCTCTATCCAATTTAAGCATCAGAAGGGCGACGATGTCACACATCAATGCCTTTGTTTCAAGTACTAAAAGATTCTGTTCGTGCTTATTCTTAGTCATTAAGCTTGAAAATCAACATGTATGATTTTTGGTAGCATCTGGCATTGGCAATATTCAAAGTTTAACTTGATGCTCATTATAATTTTTAATAAGCAAAATATAGACTTGTGTATCTTGTGCATGTGAGGTGTCTCAAATATTTCATGAAAATCTACATTTCCATAAATAATAAAAGCTAAATTATAATTATAATAAAGATATTTCTTTCCTGTCGGTAACAATTTTTTATTTTAAATAACCAAGGTCGGCAAAAATTCAATCGGAACTAGGTAATTAATTTTTTTGTTTAATAATTTGAGTGTACATACCATGATGTTCTAATGTTAACTTTGGAATTTGTTGTAGCTTGCATTTATGCCCCTCTGATCCTTTTAAAGGGAGTCAATTTGACTAGACTGATCGATTCAATAAGACCTTAGTCGAAAGCTCGGATAAAGTCTAAATTTTTTGGTCGAGCAAAAGTTTGGTTTAGTTCAATTCGGATAAAAAAAAATTCAAACCATTTTTATTCCAGCCGAGCTTGAATCTCAAGTTTTTTGATATCTCTATCATGTACCCATTGCCCCCACACTTAATCACTTGCCACGTGTATTCACTCCTCTTAATTATTAACAGCCAAAAAAATATTATAAAATATTTGGGAAAAAAAAAAAAAACCGAGTAAACAGTTCTGACTTCTGAATTTCAAGGGGAGAAAACATAACTAAACCGGGAGAGGATAAACCGGTGCCTTTTATCATTTATGTTCCCGAGCGAGTAAATTATTTGGCACTAATTACATTCAGAGGCTTTTTTACTTTCTGGTTTACTGCGATAGAACTACGTTGATCGTACCGAGGAAAGAGGTTTTGCAGGAAAGATGAAATAAACGAAGAAGGTAACGGCGTCAGGTGAAAGTCGTAGTGCAGCTGTGCTGTGCAGGAGTCTGTTTGAGTTAATTGTCATCTCAGTGAAACAGAAGAGTCCGTGATTCTTTGGCTACACTCTGCGCCTACTGGAAGGTTACGGTCGCTCTGTCCCACGCATCAGTTCGTGCTAATCTATATGTTTGGATTTTTCTTCATTTTTTAATTCTATTTTATAGGCTCAAAATTCAATTAAAATTAAAAATGTAGTCGTTATTGAATCTCGCTCGTCTAATAAAAGTCAACAATAACGACTAATTTTTCAATTTTAATCCGATTTTAATCTCTATCAAACACATTCTATCACAAAAATCCTCCTCATTGAAATTCACTTCATTAATCGCTTCATGTTCATTTTTATGAATATTCTTCCTTACAATAGTTACAGAAAGAAAATAATGACGCTTTTTGTTAAGGTCAACCAGTTCCTATCTGAAATAAATCTTTATTGATAAAATTGAAAGCTACGTGTTGTTAGGAAAAATAATTTGAACTTCATCTCGTATTCAAAGGAATCAATACTATGGATGTTTGTACATCACGGTACGCTTTTGTATACGACGTATTCATAAGTATACAAAGTGCTGCAACATCGTCTCAATTAGTTCCGATCGACCTTGGTCATTCATTACAAATTCACTAAAGTAACAAATAGCGAGCAATGTCAAGTTCATAACTGCATTTTAGCACAAATTTTTAAAAAGTTATCAGTGTTCAAAATTGAACTTAGTATTAGGTTGCTAATCGAAAGGACATGCAGTTAGTTAACAGGCCGTCTCTATTTCACTTAACACAGCACATAGTGCAGACTTTTTCCCAATAAATTTGTACAAAAATTCACTAATTTATCCAACAGTTTGTGCCAATTTATCTGAAAATGCTACAATAAGCCAATACAATATTTAAAAATGATAAAAAAAAAAAAACCCTTGAAAGTGAAAATATTCTTACGAATACAAAATGTTGAGATTTTAGCTTTTAATAACTGTTCACGAGATACTTGTATTAAGTTTTGAAGACGAAAATGAATAGAAATTATAAGTGCCAAATATCAGTAAAATGAAAGAATAGTTGGGTTTACTCTTATTACAATTGAAAGGTATTCATTTCTTGTACGTTTTGCTTTTTGTAGTTTCTAAAGTTGTGGTTAAAAATTAGTTTTTTTGATCAAATGTATGGTGTAAACGATAATAAAAGCTGTAAGTCTCATAGAACATATAATTAAAAATAGTTATTGAATTTGACTTAAATTTTCATCAATTTTTTTTTTTTAATCTAAATCACAAGGTACATAAATCTTGACATGGATATTTTAATCTTTTACTAAGAAATAGAAGTTTGTCACTTAAATTTCATAAATTAAGCTATTGGATGAATGTATAAATTTGACTATGTTATTACAGTATCTTCAAGAGACGCTCAAAACACAAAATACTCTATATTTTAAATAGTCAATGTTTAAAAATAAGCTTTAAAAACTCTATTTTAATTTTTTAAAATAGAGAGTGGGTTGACTCTCACCTTCTATTCTTAATTAATAATGATTGTATTTAGGGGTGGGCGTGGGTTGGGTTTGGTCGATTTTTGCCCCAACCCAAACCTAACCCAACACGATCGGTTTGATTGAAATTCAACCCAACCCACGTAAAGATTGAAACCCAACCCAACCAAATGTCGACCGGGTTGGGTTGGGTTGGTCGGGTTGTATTAAAAAAGAAGCATAAAAATGAAGGGCCACAATCAACTCATATTATATATGGCTTCGCTTTATGCAGTTTTTGTAAATGGAAAGATTTGCAAGGACCCAAGGATGGTCACAGCCAACGATTTCTACTTTTCGGGTCTCAACAGGCCTGGAAATACATCAAATTCTGTCGGATCAAGAGTGACTCAAGTGACTGTAAAAAAATACGAGACTACTCAGCCATTGCAAGTTACAACCAATCAAAATTACTGTGCACAATGATCTACAAGGATTTGCTGGGACTTCACAAGAAAACCAAAATTCAAGCAGAAAAGCACACACACTACTGGAGAGGACATTGCCATATAAGGAGCATTACTGATTGGAACAATTGAACAACTAAATGCCTAGTTTCCTGATGCCCTTAGCCAAATATCAAATATCAATAAATTTCACCACTACAGAATTTCTCCCTCGTTAGCAAATAACTACTCTGAACTTGTTAACACTACACACTAATAAATAGCAATAAAAAACAAGGTTGCGCTCCACATTTAGACCCAGTTATAGAAATAAAAGTCCACTGATGCAAATTAGTATTATATTTCATAAACAGGAATTTCATTAAATAAGAGAGTGGATTAGCTGTTGTCGATGTGTAAATATTCTCACCCACATTATCTGAGGTTTTTTGAACGATCCTCAATATAAAACTGAGAATTTTTTGTGGAAAATCTGAGAAATAAATCATAGGTTTCTATTCTCTGTTAATGAATAATCTAATTTGATGTCATAACAATTTTCGGCAAACCAAATTTCAGTCGGTCAAAAAATCTAGACATTTACAACTTATTCATGGGTTATCTCTGTAACTAAATTTCAAAAACTTACTTGAGGCGTATAGTATACACGAAAAGATGTGTCTTCTTCAGTTGGGCGTGGTGGTTTCTTTACGACTATGGTGGTCGCTTCGCGGCGGTGGAAGATCAAAGAAAGGTTTCGAACTTTTTTGACGTTGGCAAATCTTTGGTTTTACAGTTGATACTTCTTCTTCTTCATTGGATTTGTAGATGGCCACAGATGGAGATGATTCCGACGGTGTTGTCTCGTCATCGTGAATGGAAGAAGGTGGAGATGGAATGGAGAGGTTGGGAAGGGTTTCAAATTTGGGGAGAAATGAAAGAAGAAGAACGAGAGCTGATGTAAAGAGTGTTTCTGTAAGTGAAATTTGAAGTTTTTTTTTAATATGCGGGTCGGGTCGGGTCGGGTCGGGTTTGGGCGGGTTTTTGGGTTCAACCCGCAACCCAACCCACCTTCATCGCCCAACCAAAAAAATGGAAAAAATCGACCCTAATCGGTCGGTTCGGGTCGGGTTGGGCGGTTTTTTGCCCACCCTAATTGTATTTACTAAATTACAAATTTCAATACTCTATAATTTAAATTATTCAGATCACATCTGAATTGATTGACCATTAACATAAAAAAGTTTATGTTAAATAAGAAATGAGGAGAAATCAATAGAATATAGATCGAAAAAAAAAAAAAAAAGTTAAAATAAAAAATATTGTTAGTGCATAAAAAAAATTGTTTTCTAAATTTAAAAATACTCTCTGTGAATAAGGTGTTAAATTCTTAGAGATTGTCTTAAGCCAATGGATTTATCTATTTGTACCAAATATTTTACATAATAGACACGTGACAGGCCCCTACTGAGAGACGCCTTTGTAAAACATTTGGTATACATAGTATCTTCCTAAGCCAATTATCCATAGAAATGGAATGGGAAAGTAAAAGAGGCCACCGGTTGACTTACCTACCGTGTTAATAAAACCAACCCTCGCCGTTGCCAGTCAATTTATTATTTCAATGCAGTGAAATAAAGGGAGAGATTTTCTCAGTCAAGTTTGTTTTGCTTATTAAATTCAATTCTACATATCCACTATCTGCTTTCATTTGAACCACTTTTAGAGCTCATCATTTCCATCATCAAAAAACTCCAAACTCCAATACTAACACAAAAGCAGAAAAGAGCAGAGCAGAGCAGAGATTGCAATACAATGGTTTTAGGATGGCGAAGAGCGTTTTGTACGTCAATTCCAAAAGATCAAGAACGAGATTCACCAATCATCAAAGACAAATCAAATCCCGCTAACCCTTCAACGCCGCGACTCCAGTCTCACCCCGTTTCTAGCCCCAGTCTCCGCTGTAGAACCACCGTCTCTGCTCCACAAACCCCAAAACTTCAATGTAAAACAAAAAACAGCCCCAGATTTTTCAATCGCTCCACCCCATCTTCCCCTCGATCCCCATCCACCCTTTCTCTACTCAAATCTACTCTCCGTATCTCAAAGGTATTATTATTATTATTTAATCATCATTTCAATTTCAAACAGTAGAATTCAGTTATTAGCATTTGACTTCGTTTACGAATAATGGATTTTTTTTTATTATTATTCTTATGCAGAATAGGTGTGGAATATGCTTGCAGAACATCAAGACAGGACAAGGCACGGCCATTTTCACGGCGGAGTGCTCCCACAGCTTCCACTTTCCGTGCATCGCGGTGCATGTGAAGAAGCAAGGCTCCCTCACGTGCCCTATTTGCAATTCCGCATGGAAGGAGCTGCATCTTTTATCCGCTCCCCAAAATGATAACCACCAAGAGCACAAGAGAGTAATCGCTAGAGATGCAAACTCCAAGAACGACAAAAGAGGCGTATTGAAAGTGTACAATGATGACGAGCCTCTATCGTCGCCCACTTCTGGAGCTAGATTCAATCCAATACCCGAATTTGATGAAACGGAGGAGGAGAATGAAGAATTTCCGGGATTTTTTGTGAATGGATATGCTAATAATACAACCAGTCCAGAACTGAAGCTAAAGAATGTTGAGGTGGCGTTGTCGCCGGAGGCCGCGGTGGTGTCGGTGGGGAGAAGCAGCGAGACCTACGCTGTGGTTTTGAAGATCAAAGCTCCGCCAGCACCTGCAAAGAATGTGAAGAGAGCTCCAATTGATTTGGTGACGGTCCTCAATGTCAGCAGTAGTGTAACCACAGAAAAGCTGCTTATGATGAAAAGGACTATGAGATTGGTCGTCTCATCACTCTCTGCGGCGGACCGGTTGTCGATTGTGGCATTTTCTACCACCTCGAAGCGGTTGCTGCCGCTGCGTAGAATGACCACTGCCGGCAGAAGGTCGGCCCGAAGGATTATTGACGCCATTGTTGCACTAGATGGAGCAGCTGCGAGTCCAACGGATGCGATGAAAAAAGCGTCCAAAGTTATCGAAGATCGCCGTGAGAAAAACCCATCCGCCAGCATCATGCTTTTCTCCATCGGCCATAGAAATGGTCCATTAGTCTCATCAACGCGCTTCTCGCACACTGAAATTCCGGTGCATTCAGTCAGCCTGAATGCGTGTTTAAACGCGCCACCAGATGAAACCATTGCCAAATGCATTGGGAGTTTATTGAGCATGGTCATTCAAGATCTTAAGATCCAGTTGAAATTCATTTCCGGTTCAGCTTCGGCGGAGATATCGGCGATTTACTCGTACACCTTTCGACCCGTTTTTCTCGGATCCGGGTCAAGCGCATCCCGGATCGGCGATTTGTATTCTAAAGAAGAAAGAGAATTATTGATAGAATTAAAAGTCCCATCATCATTTAGTAGGGCCCACCACGTACTGTCCGTTCGATGCTCTTACAAAGACCCGTCAACTCAAGAACCCATATACGGCAGAGAACAAGCCCTCGTGATTCCCCGTCCACGCGCCGTCGGATCCTCCACTCTCGAAATCCAAAGGTTGAGATGCCTTTTTATCACTACACGCGCCGTCGCTGAAAGCAGGAGACTTGTAGAGAGCAGTGACTTAACCGGCGCGCATCATATGTTGGCTTCAGCTAGGGCTTTGATCCTGCAGTCGGGTTCGGGATCGGGTGAGGAGTTTGTTCGCGGGTTGGAAGCTGAGCTGGCTGATTTGAATTGGAAGAGACAGAATTTAATGCAGCAGGTGCACAATGGGAGGAGGAACGGGAACGAAAGGGAAGCAGCTTCGATCGAGAACAAAGCCGAGCCGCTTACGCCGACATCGGCTTGGAGGGCAGCTGAGAGGCTGGCTAAAGTAGCCATGATGAGGAAGTCTTTGAATAGAGTCAGCGATTTACATGGCTTTGAAAATGCTAGATTTTAATATAATTTCTTTTTTCTTGTTCCGTATACAGGAAATGGAAATAATTTTATGTATAAAATTAAGTACAAAGGTGGGTCCATTTGAATGGGATAACAACAAAGGGTACCCGACGGCTCGGCGCTTTCTGCATAGAGAAGCAGACAAGGGATTATTGAAAGGGAAATATGGAAGCCCACAATAGTGATTGATTGTGGCAGTGATGGCTTTTATTTTATTTTATTTTGTTTCTTTGTATGTTTTTCTTGAAAAAAATATGAAATTTGGTAGATGTACACATTTGGTTCACATTCATTTTCACAGTCCTATCACATAGGGGTGGGGTCCGCAATTTTAAAAATCGCGAATCTCACATCCTATGTGAGAGTGATATGAAACTAAATGTACACCAAGATATGTACATTTAGCATTTTTGAAAAAAAATATTTCTCTAACGAAAGTGAACAAAATAATTTATCTACTTTTGAAAGCCAATCGATGATTGACGATGAGAAGAGAAGGAAAACAAATGAGTCGAACTCAACCATAGTCATGAATTGAACGTGTCATACACCTACCCAAGTTTAATGAACTTAAAAAGTCGATTAGATCTTCTTAGAATCGTATCGCGAAAATATTTGATTTCATTTTGTAATCACATAATTGCAAACGACACCTAATTGATAAATTGATTTTCTAGTTGAATTCAAAATTATTTATGACTATTGAATTGAGGATAATATTTTTATGAATTGGACAAGTAGCATTAGGTGAAGTGAGGATATGTGAAATTGGGCCCCACATTGTAGACAAGGCATGCATTAGACGACGCAAGAAATGTGTTGATTGAAGCATTGTATCAGAATATAGGGGGGCCTTTGTAAGATAGGAGGGTCACTTAAATTTTTCTATTATTGCTGCTACGATGGCCTTTGCCTTGCCACGTCTGATTTTGTATTTAGAATTTCAGTAAATTACTAAATTTATCTTGTCTTCTTATTGGTGATCCATCCATCTCCGCAGGTTTAGTACCATAGACTATGTTGATATTGAAAGGTGTTTTAGGCGTTTCCAATTCAGGCTGTAGGTATTCCTACCAAATTCAATAGCTATAAGGTTAACTTGCCAATTCAAGTCCTGGCAACTTTAGGTTGAGACTGAAACTTGGTTTGGACTAAATTGTCAAGCTAAATTTGAAGTAAACAGGTTTTGATTAGAATTTTTAATTTCCCAAAGGAAAAGTCATTTTCAATTAGTTGCGGAAAATTGAAAGTTCATCAACAACTTGGATTTCTCTATCCTAAAATTTAGATGGTCCACATGGTATAGAGTTGTGGACCGCGCATCATAAATTGAGATGGCCACATAGTTTATATATATGTGTGTGAAAATCCCAATAAAAATGGGAACAAACTTTTAATGTTGTAATAATTAGATGTTGGCATGACTTTAACTAAACGTTTGTAAATATTAAGGCAAAGAATGGGAAACTTTTTAAAGTGAAAGTCTGCTTCGAAAAGAGTAGTAGAAGAAGAATCTGGAACAATTTAAAACTAGAAAGGGCACTTTCATCTACCTTACATTGTGACTTTTTGTATCCTGAAATTGCCCACCTTTCGTTTATCTACTCTGTTTTTGCAAAGGACATGTTGCCCCAAAGGTAAAATTGAAGTGTATTCCCAGGTTATGGTAGTGATCCATTTCACCATTTTGAATATAATTGATGATGCATTATCTATAATCACACCCACCATCAGCCCTTGTTGCCTAATATATTCAATTTTGATCCCATTATTCTGTATGGCATTTCAAAAATCTCCAAAATCTTGAAAAACTTGATCAAATGAGCCCTTCGTGATACCATTTGATGCCACTTTTCACATCATATTCATTTCTTCAGAATTATGTCTCTCAATTCTACAGATATATTTGTTAGCGTAACAAAAGAAAAAGGTGCAAGTCATGTATAATGATTCCTTCTTCCACATCGATCAAAGATCAAATTCAAATCATTATTTTTTTCTCTTTTGCTGCTTATCCTCCATGAGAGCACTTTTTCCACATTCATTATTATGATGGCCCAAGTTTTCATTCTTACTGGTTGAAGTGAAGCATACATGCCCATGATGCTTCCATAAATATGCAAAAAATGTCTATTTACAGTTCCTTAAACAGTGATCACCGGCCTACTAAAGCAGAACAGTATACACAGACCAAATCTACTCTAGATGAAACACCATAAAATTCATAACAGTACAGTTTTTCTTTTCTATGGCGGGTGGGGGCATGTAGGAAGGCCAATTAAATACAACTATAGTAAATCTTTTAACAAAGATCAGAAATACAACTGCCTGCACTGACCTGCTTCGACCTCGGAGGGACAGTAAGGACACTTGAAAGGCCGTGTGCTATTATTTTTGGACAGCTTTGTAATAGATTGCTTACACAGTACATGTCCGCATGACATCAGCATAGGGGGGTTCTCTTCACTTGCCATGTCCCGGCTCACTGGACAGACAAACATCGAATGGAACTGGAATTCTCTGTCCAAATCCAGGGGCACGGGTAATTGTTTCATGGATTGCCATTCATGCTTTTTGTTAGTCATCACATTCATCAGCTTTAGAAGAGTTGGCAACCCCTGAGCTCCAGCTGATATTGTTACACTCAACGGACTCTCATAAGATTGCCCAATAAGGTTGCAGAACTGCCTGGTGAACTCCTCAGCCAGTTTGTCCCAGTGCACGGGGGATGATAATTCAGAATATGGAGAGGAGTTGAGTCTTCCAGCCCATAAAAGACAAGCCATAAGCTTTTGAATTTCAGCAATACGACTGGTAGCATAAGGAGCAAAAAATGTTCTAGCATACTTCAGAGCTTCATCTCGGCCATTGTTCTGCAAGATCTCCACAAACTGAAGGCGATGAAGCTTCAATTCAATGTCAGATCCACTTTGTTTAAGTTGTTCATTGTTGGTGGCAGCCCAATTCAGAGCAGGCTCCAGGTTCCGGGATTTCATGGCTTCAAGTATTTGATACATTTCCAAGAAAGGAGATTTATCAGCTGCAGCTTCTGGTTCCCTGGACTCGTGTATGAAAAAATCACCAATATCAAACTGACCCTCCCGGTAGAAATGACCGGCTATTATTTGATTGACAGTATGAATATCAAAATCGACATTACGATAAGCCTTTGATATATCAGGATTGAAGGATTTCTCGATGATCTTTGGATACTTGCTCAACGCATAGTTCAGTTCCTTGTGTGCACCTTCTAGTTGGCTGAGTGGAGCAATCTCTTTCAACTTGGTTTTTACCTCGCTAAGGATCAACTTGTGATCAGTTGCAGATTCAGAATCTTGACTCGATTGTATTCTAGATAAAGTTTGTTCTATTTCTTGTCCAATCTGTTCAATTATTTCTCGAGATTTTGAGGACGACGATTTCTGCTTCTTTGTAACACGATCAAATGCATCCACGATGGAACTCAGCTCCATTTTAAATTCTGACGTTCCTGAATGGAGACGTTGAAAAATTAATCAATAACTACCTACAGGAAGTAATATAAGACAGTTTCCAAGAACATGACTGATTCATAGAAGTACAAATAGCAAACAAACATGTAGAAACTCCTAGGTCACACGAAGGAGGAAATGGAAGAAAAGAATACAAGATAAGATGAAAAAAATTTCTCTTACCAAATAACAAATAACATCAATATAATAAAACCATGGAGTATGCATGAAATCTACATCATCTTTCATTGGTGTCGACAACAATAACAGCTATGCCAATGCTGTAAATGAAGTCTAGATTTAACTAGATTGAATAATACTAATACAAATGCACATGCAACACCGAAAAATCAGGAAAAGAAGTACATTATTATGAGCATCTAAAAAAAAAAATAGATCATTCCCAATGGAGGGCTGAACGATGGGGGATGGGGAGCGGAGGTTTTTATTTTTATTTTTTTAAAGTAAAAGCAGGGGTATAGTAGGTTTTTTTTTTTCACTAAATATCCAATGGTGTTCATCCGAGACATACTATTTCAAAGGCAATTTTGGTGTACCACTACATTAGAAGTCCAGAAATGTTGGTCTTGATTGGGCATGGGCGGGTTAGGCTATGTTGTACCGGCACGGACACGGACACGGACACGGACACGGACACGGACACGGACACGCAACATGATGTGATGGATTTGCTGACATGTAATTTTTCAAAAAAGTAGGTCATAGACATATTAGGGACACGTAGATTTAAATTCTTTAGAATTCTGAATTTTTATACTTTTTTACATAGGACATAACACATCATATAAAATGCCTGCTGCAGAAATGTCTCTAAAATCTCTCTTGAGTGATACAAATTCAAAGAAAATAAAGAATAAAAATTTAAAGAAATGTTGGTCTTGATTGGGTATGGGTGGCCTACGTTGCACGAACATGGACTCCGACACGCAACACGACAAGATGGACTCGCCGACATGTGATTTTTCAAAGAAGTAGGTCAAAGATGTATCGGGGACAAGTCAAGTTAAATTCTTTAAAATTTTAATTTTTTATATATTTTTATATAGAACGCAACACATGCCATATCAAACACTCACTCGAGAAATATCTCTAAACCATTTCTCGAGTGATATAAATTTAAAGAATATATGAATACAGGATACAACACTTGGTTTATCTTGCCATGTCATGGAGTGTTCAAAGAGTGTCTATGTCTGACACACTATACGTGTTGAACACGGACACCACACCCTAATAGAAGTCTTCGTGCATCATAGCTTACATGAAATGAAGTGATCATGCAGAAGGTGATAGGAAATGACAAAAACTGAAAAGGAAAACTGTAAATACTTCTTTAGCCACTATAGTACTATTTTTTGAAGATAGCAAACATGTGCTGGGTTAGGGAAAACCAGAAATCCGTGCCCATTTTGTTTTCAAGAACGGTAAAAAATGCTGGTAGTATAGTTTAAGAAGCACCGCCACTTATTTGTATGCATGCTAGAGCCTCGAAAGGAATTTCCAACTATGTTGGGAAAAAGGATCCTTTTTGTATATAATAATTAATACAATTTACCTTATTCTTGTTTATAGTACAGGCATGCTACTTCAGTAGATTTCACTTCATTTAATTCAGATTTAATTTAGGTTTATTCTGTAAAATAAAATTTCCAAAAAGAACTCGTTATATTACCAGTCTATTTGCAATCTTTAATCTTCTTCATGGTTTTGAGGATCAAATTAAAGACAGTTGGATCGTCTTATAACACATCGTTAAGTCCAGCCGAAATTTTTTTTGTGCGTCCATGCAAACGTACGTCTGTTTGACTGTTTCTTTATAGAAAATGAACATTATTGAGAATTGCAAATAAAATCTTAATTACACAAGGTGACACTAGCACCTTCTCAAATTACATAAGGAACCAATCAATGACAAAAAAAATGAAGTTGAACAACAAAAGTGACAACACAAACACTAAATGAGCAAATCCAAAATTATAAGCAAGGCACACCAGTCTGTTTATGCCAAGATTATAAAGGTTTTGGTTCTAGTATAGTATATATTCAGAATTACCATCAAATCTTAGTAACTTTCAGCAAATATATTAGTTAACCCTGCAGTATAACTAGGATTCCTATTTGCACTTCAACAATCAATCCAGTTTCAGAAAGAAAATACCAATGTCAAAACAGCAAATTAAATGCATATAAGAGGTAAACCAAGAGGACAACCTGATAAAATTTGAGAAGGCTGAAAGTTACAGGCTCAAATTGTCTTCAACAAAATTCCGGGTTACAACAATACCTGGAATAGACGAAAATATATATCAACGGGATGTTGCTAAGAGGCAAATTGCATTGGTGGGATACAGAGTGGTGAAATCTTCTTTAATTTTAGAAAAAAATTTAGAATTTGCTCATCCCATCCATCCACACTTTAAAAAAGACAACTTATCCAACTAGACTATCGTAGGACAGCATAAGCACATAATAACATCATCATGGTAATAGAACTAAGAAGGCATTGGAATGACAACTTATAAAAACAATAAACAACGAGAATCTTTGTAGTAACAATATCCATGGAATAGGCATGAGTAGCCAAATCGAGCGGAACCTCACAATGACACTTCATGAAAGCCTTATGTGATGATTTTTCGAGGCTAAGCTTCAAATAGTTCTTTTAATCAATGTGCATATCAGTGAGACAAGTGGCGGATGGAAAATTAATTCAGAAATTTACAGAGAATATATTATTTTTATAATCATTGATATCATTGATTATTTTAAAGCTAGACCTTGCACATAGCACATTATCATTTTTGACAGATAACCTAAAACATTTCGCGAGATTACGTTTGCCTTTAGGCTTTAGTAAAATATAAAGATGGACCGATAACAACAGTAGACTCTTCTATTTATGTTTCTTCCATTTCTTTTCCTCGTCTTTCTTTTGTTGGGGTAAAATAGAATTGCATTCAGATCCAAAACGAACAAAAGATACTTCACATGAACAGCACTGGGTTATAGGTAGCGTATGCTGTCTGGCTATAGATGCCCCACCATAACTTTTTGACTACAAATATAACCAGTCTCCAAAAAAAATAAAGGTATAGATTATTTATCAGTATCCATCAGAACTTCACATTAGAAATGGCGTCACATCCTCAAAGATATATTGCAAAAGTGAACAAAGAAGCTTCAAAATTATGAGGCGCGTGTAATTGTGCATGCACAGGAGCAGAGAATCAAATACAGTTGTTTCCTCAGTATTAGCATAGCTCAAATTGACATAATTGTAAAAATATATTTAATTGACGTAATAAAAAATTATCTCATCGGGACCGCAAGGAATTTATACAAAGCTAAGTTCAAGAAACTCAGGCTTTTCACCAATTAAATTAATTTCATGGAAAATCAAGTAAATTGAAGGTATTGAACAAAAAGAGTTACTTAACAATCAAACAAGCATGAAAATTACGAGGAAGGAAAAACAGAACTGAAACGAGGTCGAGATTCGAGAGGACAGCATTCAAATAGAATAAATTAAGGTTGATTCGCAAGTTCGTACAAAGATTAAATGATTTTACAAATCGATACATCATATAAAGATACGGAAATAGAATAGCTTGTTTTGCATACCTGAAGAAGAGCAGAGGAAGAGTGTGAATTGGAAGGATGATTGATTGGGGGCAGTGGGGGAAGAGATTCTTTCGCTTCAAAGTAAGGAATTCAACATCCCAAAATGACGGTTTTGTCCCCGAAGGTTTCCCGTGGGTCCGATAGGTGATTTTAGTGGGGTAGGTCTATATCACATCAACGAGAATAATTTTTTAAACGATTTTAATCTTATAATAATTCAATTATTTTAATAATAATTTATGTCACTCATAAGACACCGCACGTGACACTAATTAAACTGTGTGGCAAATTATTTGAGGGAGGGACCATTCCTTACACAGCGGTGAGGACGACCATGTCGTATAGAAGCGACCCCTTCTCCCCATAGGACGAGAATGGACCGATCTCATTTTGGGTAGACCCTCATACAGGAATCAATCTTAATGATACAATTGCAAGATCTTAAACAGATCTTTTGGTGAATGATTGATAGGACAATTCACAGTCATCGCCGTCTTGCACACTTATACAATCAAATCCAAACTGCCAAGCTAGGACTTATGAATACGGAAGTGGCTCTAGCATTTAATGTCTTGATTGATTAACGTATGAGACAAGAACAATCAATCAACTCGATGAGGCACGTGTCATGTCATCCGATGGGCCTCGTTTATTTTGCTCCTATAAAAGCTCACACTTAGGGGAGTGTATTCAATTAGGACTTTTAAATACTTTGATGGACTTTTTTTAAATGATGACATATGTGGATTTCATGGATTTTTTTAGAGATTTATATGAAATTAGTGAACGTTTGTAGACTTTTATAAACTTTCACTTTTAAACTTTTAGAGACTTTTGTAGAATTCAAAAAACTTTTGAAAACTTTCATTTGAGATAGAATTTATATGGATTTAGTACAATATTTTGAAATTATCATATACGATATTATGCTTCTCACCATTCCCCATTTTCTTTTATTTTCCCCCATATAATAAAAAAATATTTTAAAAAGAATAAAAATTTAAGACATTAATTGAATAAATAGTAATAATTGTAAATAAAAAATAAATATAATATTCAACATTATTAATATAATATACCTTTACAAAATATACATTTATCATATACGATGTTATGCTTCTCATCATTCCCCATTTTCTTTCATTTTCGTCCATATAATAAAAAAAAATTTAAAAATAATAAAAATTTAAGACATTAATTAATTAAATAATTATAATTATAAATAAAAAATAAATATAATATTCTACATTATTAATATAATATACCTTTATTATATACGATGTTATGCTTTCTTTCATTTTCCCCCAACTAACTTGATCGTCGGAGTGCGCGTGGCTAACCCCATCCGGAGAAGGCCACATGTGGTTAACAGTTCGTCCAAGTGTGTAGGAATTCAGCTTGGGTAGAGGTGAGAAGTATTGAGATCTGTTGGCCACATCATTCATACATTTTTTGGGGGCAACAATTTACTTTTCGTTTTTTAATATGTTATAAATACTACAAAATCTTTGTTATATATGAATTTCATGTTATTAGTTGTCAATTAATTAACATTAATCTAGATTCAATGAATGTTGACTTGATATATCTTAATTTAAATGAATCTAAAGTTATTATAAATGAATTTATTTATATTCATGATTCTAAAGATTTTAATGGGTGTTTAAATTCATGTATTAGCAATTAATTTTTATATATACCAAATGTAGTATAAAAATATTGTTCATTTTGTAGTATTTTATCATCACAAAAAATTTGAATCATAAAAGTCGAATTTTGAGAGTACAATTTTCTTCTTTTAAATTTTTATCCTAAATTTTATTTTCTTTAATTCATTTGAAACCTATCAAATTCTCTCATCAAATTGGTATCAAATATTACTTTTACAACATTTATAAAGTATTTCAGAAGAACGTGCAATGTACATTCAATTCTGACTAGTTTAATTAAAGATGGAGTGGGTTGTGGGACAATTTTTTTAAGTTATCGTTACTGATATTCATCTACAATATTTTGTTTCAATTGTTAATTAACCATATAAATCAAGTAATATTGTTGATGGTAATGAAAGCACAATATAAGTCCAGTATATGAATGGCATGGCATCAATTAATGCAAATACGGTTTTTTTTTTTTTTTTGGGGGAAATAATGCATTTTGGAATAGTATTTTGATAGAAAATATGTGATTAAAAAATAAGGAATTTTTTTGAATTTGCGTGTAATATTATTTTATTGAAAAATATATGATTGAAAATAAAATAAAGAAAAATGTATTTCGAAAAATAATGTGGATTAAACAATGGATTAATATACACGTCAATTAAATATTGACAAAAAATTATTTAATACAAACACTCAATATTTTCGTCATCAAACAATACCCATCATAAAATGTTTTCAAAACTCGGATTTCATTCACAATATAATTTAAAGATTATTATAGACATTAGAGAGTTGGAGGTGTGGTTAATTCAGAGGTTCCGGTGGTGGATTTTGAGGTGATGCTAGTTTTGGTGGAAGATTGGATAGAGGCGTGGGTAGGGGCGTTGGATTTGATGGTGGGCGAAAGAAGGGTACAAGTTGTGGTGCAAGGGCAAGATGCTGGTTTTAAATAGGTGGTGGAGGTTGCCAACAATGATGGTGGTGGTGACATCGACGATGACATAATTGTAACACATTATGTTACACATAATAAAAAGAATATAACGCCTATATTAATGAATTATAAAAAGCATAACACATGTTTCAAATAAGTGTAATATTGGTGTTACGCCTCAATTGACGAGGTCCCAAAATAATTAATGTGACAATTCACCACTGTCGCAGCCCTACCCAGCCACTATATTTTCATTCGATAGCCAATATTCATCCTATTCTATTATAAAAGTTCACGCAATATGCTATTTCAAAGATAATGTAAGTTTAAACTCTCAAACTACAATTTTGTCACCATAACTTTTATCATCACATTTTTCCAAAGCTGACCCTCTTTTTATATTAGAGGATCACATTTAAAGCAGCTCCTACATCCATAATTACCATTTTTACTGACTTGATCGTTGGAGTGCGCACAGTCAACTCTACTACTAACGAAGGAAGTCACGTGTGGCTAACGATTTGTCCAAGTGAACATGAATTAGGCTTACGTGGATGTAGGAAGCCTTGAAATCTGGTGGCCATGTTGGAGGCATAAAATTCGATGTCAACAATCGTTATGTCACTTGTGCTAAATAAAAGTTTTGCAATTAAAAACATTGAATAAAATTAATTTATGCTTATGGTCAAATTTTATACCATTTTTCTCTTTGGTCAAAAAGGTTCGTCTTCCTTCGAAGATTCAACCGATTAGGTATGGCTGCGGGTGGGTATGTGGCGAGTTAGCCATTCATGTCCCCTATCCCGTCGTGTATTTTTGTTACCTTTTCCCGTTCCTATACCCGGTTAAAACGGAAAGGGACGTTGTATTTTTTTGTTTATTTATTTATTAATATCTTTAGTTAATAAATTTTTTTTTTCAATTTGTTAAGAGCAACACATGTTTTCTTTAAAAATGATGATACATATTTTCTTTTTGTTTGATTAAAAATTTAAAGTTGAAATTAATTTTTAGTTAAGCATGGGCTATATTTTTCGTACTCATCCCGTATTTGCTTCAGGACAACGATCCTTATCCTGCTTCCATCCCGTTTACCTGATTAAGCAAGTCATCCTCGCTTAATTCAAGACGGGGTTTGCGGATATCGGGTTGAATTGATTTTTTTGCTATCTCTACAATTGATATCTCTATAAAGTTCCAATCTTCAAGAATTTTTTTACCGACTAAATTCTATTGCTAATTATCCAGCTCATCGCATTTGGATTCGACCACCAAATGGGAGTTAAAAAATTATACGTAGATGTTGCTCTTTGGCTAGATGGGAATGGTTATATTTAGACGGAGTGGTTAGGAATCATGAAGGGTAAGTCCTTGCTACATTTTCATAAAAAAATTCAGGGACAAATTTTGTTGAGTTCTTTGCAATTTGAGAGGGATGCGCTTTGCCAAGAAACATTATTTCAACAACTCTTACCTAGACTCGGTTACATCAATATGCTGGTTGTGGTTAAAGACGCGTCTATTTATGCCCAAGAGCGCCATCTCCTATATATGTATGATTTACTGCACTTTTTCCTTTTATTCAACAAAAAATAAACGTTGTTGCTCATGTTCTTACTATAAATTTTTGTAATGCACCTTTCTTCTTCGGAATGATTTGGGAAGCTCTCAAGCTTTACTTTCCATGCTGTTTTGGTTTATATGAATGAAAGTTAGACTTTTTTATGTCAAAAAAGGATAAAATAAAATAAAATCTCTTCGGAGGTCGCACAAATTTTTAACACTAGGAGCCTAGTCTAATTTCACGTTCTAAGCCTGCATTCATCGGCCTGAATGACATTAGTTCGTGGGCTTGCCCAAGGATGGGACGTGAATACATATTAAAGAGGGAACAATACATAAGTCCTGTAGTTACTTTACTACATTTCAAAACTACGGTATATGTTTTTTAGTTTCAAATATCAGGTTCTAATTCGGAATATTATTTCTAATTTAATTATATATAGAATATATATAATTAAGTAATGATTAACTGATGCCTTTAATTTAGGAATCAGTTACATTCAAACAGAATTTTCCAAAACACAACATATCTCACTGGAAACAGGCCAGACATATCAATATGGCACAATTCTTCCCGGATTTTGACTTGCTGAAACTACAATAGGAAAAATTGTTGTTTCCGATGGTCACAACAGTAGTATCCAAAATATGTGCAATCCCTTCTCTGGAAAGAAGTCGGAAACTTGTGACTTGTGACCCAGTCAAAATCCTGTGACCTAGTCCTCCAAAAATCAAAATCCTATAAATCAAAATATGACTTGTGACCTAGTTACCCAAAAATCAAAAATCCTGTGACCCAGACCCATGAATCGATGAATTGTGACCTCTGACCATAAATCAAAAACCTGTGACCCAACCCTCCAAAATAGAATTCGAAATAGGAACACAAATATGTGACCATGTGATGAATGTAGACAAAGTTGTGACCAAAGGGCAAACCCATCGCCATAGCACCCACAAACACCATCACACCAAACTCCAGCAACACCACACACCCGTCGTATACTTTCCCTTCCCAGCCCGCACACAACCAGCTCACCACCACACAACTAAGGAATGGCAGCTCCACCAACAAAAAGACTGCCAGCCAACCACCACCATCACAAACAAAAAGACTGCCAGCCACCATCACAAACGCCGCCAGCAAAGCACAGAGAAATCTCACTTTCTGGACAATGATTCACCCTGGTCGGCGACTCCAAATCCAGCTCACAAAGCCACCGCCAACACCACACAAAAGCCGTCACCAAATCTTTGGTGCACTGTCGCACAGCAAGGGACAATCTTTGGAGAAGGCGGCGACTGTTGTTGGATAAAGTGAAAGTGACGAGAGAGAGATTCAATTACAAATGAATTAGGGTAAGGGTCAATTTAGGATATTTAGGAAGGGGCGAGATTTAAGGTGTTCATTTACAGTTTACTTATTTTAATTTCTCTCTCCAATCTTCATGTAAAAAACGGGTTGGATATTATAAATAAAAAATTCTTTTTTTTTATTCCTAAAAACCTGATTAGTGAAATATCAAATTTAAACTTGGAATTATGAAAATGGAAATCTAAAATTAGGGATGGGTGTAATTTCCCCTATTAAAGATTGGGGAAATTAGGCCCATTACCTTTAATTGAAGAAATTGATTACTACACAACTGTAAATTAATATCGTATGGGGACAATACACAAATCCTATATATAATAATTACTTTTCAAAACTAACAAATTTGTCTAATTATTTCAAAAATCAGGTGATAAATAGATTTATTAAATATTAAATTATAATATAATATATATTAATTATTTACACCCTAGATACCTCACCCACTACACCCCTTTCCCTCCATCTCTCAAACAACTCCGGCACCACTCCGGCGCCGGTCCGGCGACTTAAAAATTTCCAGAAATTTAAAAATTTGAAATCACACCCACCCCATGAATCCACCTACCATCACCCCATCACTGCCTCCACTTCTTAAAAAAATTACCGGAAAAAAAAAATTGTGCAGTGTGACTGTCTGTGACTAATTGTGACCAAATTTGTATTCAATGTGACTAAATGTGACCAAATTTGTGTTGAGTGTGATTGTCTGTGTCCGGGTCAATCTCAAGTCACAATCAATAACAATCGGTCACAATCAACATAAAAATCGATCGCAATTGGTCACAATCAAACGACTGAGAAGGAAATTAACCTTACCACCAACACAATCCCCACAACTCTAACTACTACTGAAACTCAAACAATTGGGCAAGCCACCAACCCTTCCTCCACTACTAACACCTTCACCATTCCACTTATAGATCAAACCCAAACTCAAACACACAACCAGCCAAACACAACACACAACCCCTACCGCCACAGTTCTACCTTCAAGTGAAACCCAAACTGTGAAGCAAGCCAGTGATGACTCTGCCAGCAGCAGTGATAACTTTGCCAGCAGCAGCTCGTCGCTGCAGCGACGACGCTGCCAGCAGCAGCTCCCCACTGCAGCGACGAAGCCAGGCGATGCTCCTTTGTTCATTAACGCCGCAAATGGTGTTTGCACAATCGTCACAAAATGTTTTCAAGAATTAAAAATTAAATGTTACATTCCACCCAGCCCTAATAGTAAAGCAAGCAGTGATGACTCTACCAGCAGTAGTTCGTCGCTGCAGCGACGATGGTGTTTGCACAGTCGGCGTCGGGGCATTGGGGTGGTGGGTCTGCAGCGAACTCACCCGCCTGTGGCCAAATCGTTGCAGTTGTGGTTGCGACGACACGATCCCGACGACGCTGCTCCACGATGGTTGTCGGTGGAAAATGAGGAGAGAATGAGACGATGGATGGAGGAGATTGGAGAAGAGAGAAATTGTTCCCCGATTTGGGGATTTTTGATTGGGGGTGGTGTGGTGTGGGGTGGGGTGCGTGATTTTAGTTATTGATTAGGTGGTGATTTAATTTATTATTTTAACTAATCTTATTTACCACCTGATTTGTGAAAATAAAACTTAATCCCCTGTTTTTTGAAATGTAATCTTTAAATGTAGATTTTGAGGTAATTTTCTCATATTGTATTATATATGTTGAGCCTCTCAAAACCCTAGCCTTCTTCTCGCCAGTCGCCACTGCCACAATTACAGCTGCCACTTACCACCGCTAGAACTATTAGATACTACATAAGGTTTACAAAATATATTCCATTGTATTATATTCTAGAGTTCTTCTATTTTTTTTCTCGCAAAACCTTGGGAAATCTGGGCTATACTTGCATGCAAAATCTATGAAAATATTCTTCATATATATTGTGGGTTTAAGTGGTTCCCATAACACTTATTGGACTAGTTTTTTTAGGCTCTGTTTGAGCCATATTTTTTCCTCACTAAAATGAAATATATGACCGTTATCCATCACATCAACATTTAAATTCAAATTCTCTATCTCTTGTGTGGGCCCCAATAACGATTATATTTTTCATTCTCATTTTCTAAAAAGGTGGCTCAAACAGGGGCTAAGCCCATCATGTCCATCATGTATTTGATGAAATGTCCAAATGACGAAAACTTTTTTATTGACGACAAAGTTTGACAAGTTTTTTTGCCTTCTATCTTCCCAAAGTTAAATGTGATAAAATTGTGATATTTGTCACTTTCTAAAGTTTGTATCACTTTTTTGAGTGTGTCACTTTTTAGTATTTGTATGTCACTAGTTTTGAGTCTGTCTCAATTTTTTTAGTTTGTATCACTTTTGGAGTGTCGCTTTTTTTTAAATTTTGTTACATTTTTTTTTTAGTTTGTGTCTTTCTTTTTAAAAAAAGTGACACAAATTTTTAGTGTTCAAATATGTCCACCATGTGTTTGATAAAATGTCCAAACGGTGGAAGCTTTTTTATTGACAAAGTTTGATAAGTTTTTTTGCTTTCTATCTTCCCAAAGCTAAATGTAGTAAAATGGTAGTATTTGTCATTTTTTTAAGTTTGTGTCACTTTTTTGAGTGTGTGTCACTTGTTTTGAGTTTGTGTCATTTTTTTAAAAAATGCAAAAAAGTGACAATTTTTATAAAAAAAAAAATGACATTTTGTCACTTTTTTATTTTACACAGTATTTTTTACTTTTTAAAAACCTTTTATATGATTTTTCAAAACATTCCTAATTTTAAAGGTATTTTTGCAGGTATCCCTTAAAGATTTTGCCGCTCAAATGCAACATGTGCTAATTAGGGGACGGTCTTAGTTCCCTAAAGTAAAGATTAGAAGGACGACTAATGGTAAAATAATTAAATTGGGAAATAAAATAAGAAGACACTGTCGCATTAGGAGACAACTAATTGTTGACCCCAAAAATTGGTCCAACAGAGAAATAGTTCCACGTGTCTCTTTGATGGTTGTGAGATTATATTTTGTAGAAAAAGGGGGTCGGCCAGAATTGTCAATTGAAAGAGATCCAAAGCGTTTTTGTATAAAATTTGCATCATCCCTTCTACAATGTTAAGTGCGTGTTTTTATAGTAAAATACAATAGTGGAGAGCCGTTAGATGATGGAACACGTGGCCTCATCCGCATAGCCGAGACCTCTTATCGTAGCCATCAATCAGTCATTCATAGGCCATTTCGCATTTAATGATGTGACGGCTTAGCAGCCCTAGGCCTGATATGTAAGACTAGACTTGACTTGTTTCATTAAGTGGAGCTACATATATAGTGAGTTGTCGCATCACCCACTTGATACAAGATCTAGCATGAGATCCTCCAATACGCCCACATATTTCTTGTCATCCATTGGGGCTCAGCTCTTCATAAGGGTTCGGACAATAGAGGTTCGACCAACAGTGGCTCGGCAAGATAGGGGTTCGGCCAACAGTGGCTCGGCGCCAAGTTTCCATGTGGGCAGAATGATGTGGGAAGGATCTAAGTTCACATGCCGTGTAGTTTGTCCCTTGACTATATTCAGGATTCCGTTGGAACTTGTCCACTTGCCACGTGTATTTACTGTATGATTATTTGTACGAGTAACATCAGTCCCCCAAGTTGGAGTCGCACATTCATGTGCGGGTCGAACTTTGAAGTATAAATAGCTAAGTCGGTCAATGTGGGATCCTCTCTATCTGAACATACCACGTAATATATGGGTGCAGCCTTATGAGGCTTAATTTACCTTGGCTGAGGCCTTTTATACATGGGAGAGCCCATCCGGGAAGAGGCAGCCTTAGAAGAGGCTGAATTGTCCTTGGCCGAGGCCTTATTATGTAAGGGAAGAGCCTACTCGGAAGAGGCGACAGTCTTTTATTGGTAGCGCCTTGCGTAGGACCGGGGGCTAGGCGACCTGTGTCGTCCAGGGGGAGCTCTTCCGCTACCAACCCTGGGTGTACTTCGAACCTCAATGACATCTGTCATTGCTTCCAGAAGCGCTGAGTCCCAATGAACTACAGCTGGTGATTCTGGTCATTTCCAAGGCTTGGGGCGTCGTGTGTATTTAATGCGAAATGATTGCGCCGGCGCGCGCTTTCCTACGCCTACGCCTTTCCTGGGCGCGTGCCAGGTACGAGTTCATCTGCGCCCTTAATCGTGTCAATCCGACTGGTCGTCTACTGGCAAGCACGCTGAGCAGGATTACAGGTGGACGGCCCAGATGGAATTTGCAGGAAACATCCAACGGTGGGGCCTCGCTCTCACATCCTATATAAAAGGTTGGAAATCTGTCTTTTTCAGCTTTTCCACTTTCAGAAAAATTTGCGACCAAGTTCCTCTTGAGGTATTAGTCCGAACTCCTTTGTTTGCCTGCCGTTTTTGAAGATTTTGCTCCTTATAACGTGTCCTTGGGGCCTGGTTTTTCTTTTAGAGTCCACGTAAGTATTTTCCTCCCTTTCGGCTAACTTTCAGCCCTATCTTCTAATTCTGATGGCTTCTTCCTCACGAAAGGAGGAAGCGGAAAGGTTTGCCGGGGCGGATATGGCCCTCATCTGTGCGGAGGCAGGCATCCCCCCGGTTATTCCTACTGGGAGGATCGCGGAAGCGATGGGGGGTCCCTTTAGTGCTTGGATGATGCAGGAAGGGCCCGTAGATCGTGGCATTAGGTGGGGGGCCTCTTTATGGCCAACAGATATAAAGGAAGGTGAACTGGAGGGATTTAGGGAGTCGTACCGAATTCCTGATGATATCGAACTGTTGCTACCGACCCAAGAGGAGAGGGCCTGTTTTCCGAGGCAAGGTTGCGTAGCAGTGAGCGAGGCGATACTGGCCGGGGGGTTAAGATTGCCCATACACCCTTTCTTTAGATTTATCCTTAGGCACTATAACCTCGCCCCTACCCAACTCGTCCCCAATGCCTGGAGTCAACTTGCAGGGTCCTTCCTTCTTTGGAAGGAGGTTACCCTTGGCGGGGACATGCCCCCCCATGTCTTCCAAACCCTTTTTCAGCCCCGAGCCTCTAGCGGGGGGGTCGACTGTAAGGGGTGGTACTGCATTAATCCCTGGGGATCACATTCCCCCTTCGTCTGGGGAACCCCAACCTCCATAAAGAACTGGAAATCGTCTTGGTTTTGGGTTAGGGGTCGATGGCAGACGGTGGAAGGGGATGTGGTCCCAGAGATAACAGTACTGACCCAATACCATGAGTACAGTGAGTTAGAGTCCTGTTTGTTTGTTCCTTTAATTGTTTCTGTTATCTCCGAACTAACGTGAGACTCGTGCAGCTGCAGCGGAACGTTTTCGTCTCGAGCCGTCTGAGTGGGCCGTGATAAAGGCCATTTACGAACTCCCTGTCGAGCGGCGGTGTTTCAAGAACTTGATTGCCAAGAGGAGCTACTTTGTCACCCATTTCTTGATGGCGACGAAAGGTAGATGCATCAGTTCGACCATTTGTCATATCTTGTTTCTATTTTCTAACTCCTCTTTCCTGCAGGGCAACACGACAGCAAGGAGCGCGTGAAGCCGACCCTCCTGGATCTGAGGAGCCTTGGGGAGGCCCACAGGAGGAAACCACTGGTCAAGGATTCTTCTACCTACAAGAGCCAGAGGGACGAACTTGCCCACCTATCCAGGACGAACCCCCCACCGCCTCCTTCGAAAATTGTCGACAGAGAAAAGGGGGAGGAGCAACAGGGCGAGGCTTCAACGGATAGGCCCCCAAAGAGGAAGTTGGTCCTGACCAAAAATACGGGGCCACCGCCCCCTCCGAAACGCCGACGACCCTAGGGGAGTCCCTGAAGAAACCCATAATGGTCGAACCCCTTGCTTCCATTAAAGTGGGGGAAGGAGAAGTACCGGAGGAAAGCGCCCCTCTTCAGAGGAGGAAGAGGAAAACGGTGGACCTTAGCATCCATAGTGATGACAAAGTCCAGAATTTTTTGGGCGGGCGATCTGATGAAATCGCTCATGCCGTGATGGAAATGCTCCCAGTGGAGGCCCAAGGGGCGGCTAGGCTCAGCCACAAGTATTGGACAGAAAAATACTCCAACCACGCCGAGTGCTGCGACGTTGCCGACCTTATGGAGGCCGGACTTGCAATGCAAGCTCGCTCCCAAAATTTCATGGTTGCGGCCCAAATGGAGGCGAAGCGGCTGCAAGGGGTGGTAAAGGATTATCTCCAGCGAGCCCAGAATGCCGAGTTTTCTGCCATCAAGGCCAATGCTGAGGCTTCTTGTGCCAAAAAGGCCGCTGATGCTTGCAACTTGAAGTTGGCTGAAGCCGAGTCGAAGGTGGAGGTCCTCTCCAAAGAAAATAAGGAGCTGAAGGATGAGGTCCACCTCTGACAATCTTCAGAGAATTGCTTTGTCTGCTCTGGAGGTGGCGAATAAGGAGAAGGCAGAATTGACGGCTCGTGTGGAAGAGCTCAAGGTCGAGGTTTCGTCCTTCGACGAGAAGCTCAAGAAGGCGGAAGACGCGGCAGTCCATAATTATGTGGCACACTTTCACGAGACTGCTGAGTATGACGGGCTGGAAATTCACTGGCGGAGGGTGGCCTACGAAGAAGTTTTCGCCCGACTGGCCGGTGCAGTCCCCCAAGACTTGTCTTCCATAAGGAATGGGTTTATTCCGGATGAGCCTTCGACCCCAATGATTGAAGGGGACAATGCCGAAGTGAAGGAAGCCAGCGGCGAGCCTCCTAAGGAGGACGCCGTTGCCGTAGATTAGGTCTTATATTCTTTGTTCCCCTTGTAATTCTTGATTAATGAAAAGTGTTCTTGTTATCTTCTCGAGTTGCGTACTTTTAATGTTCTTCCTTTATCGAACGGATTAGACATAGGTTCGTCAGGCAACACAAACGTGGGGGCGCTTCACTAACTTGTCATAATAAATAATCCGTAGCGTAGGCCCATCACGATTCCTGTTGACGGGGACGTAGGGGCCGGTACGCCTAACTGAAAATACGGGATGGGGGCCTGGGTTCGCCATACAACATACCTTTTAGTTTACACACGGTATCAAGAGTTCGTTTGACTAACCTTTGGTGAAGATGAGCGAACCATACATGACTGGAATTGCGATTTAAAAGATGCGAACTAGAAGATACATGCCGTAAGTACACAAAATAAACGGGGCTTTATTGATAGTACACACGCAAATGTTCCGTGTTCCAGGGGTGGGGCAGCACCTTGCCGTCCGGTTTTCAATTGAAAATGTTCCGGGTCGGACCTCGTTCGTAATACGATAGGGTCCTTCCCAATTGGGGCCTAGAGAGCCGACCCCAGGTTCTTTTGTGGACAAAAGCACCCTTCGGAGCACTAAGTCGCCCCTTCTGAAGGATTTCCGTTTAACCTTGGCATTGTAGTATCTGGCCATCTTCTTTTGGTACCTCAGTAGTTTATCCTGCGAAGTCTCCCTCTTTTCTTCAAGGAAATCTAGTTCGCCCCGTCGTATCTCTTCGTTTGAGATTTCGTTGAAGTGCAGGCGCCGGGCGATGGCAGGCCGATTTCTACGGGGCTCATTGCCTCAGCCCCATAAGTCATTGAAAATGGGGTCACCCCGGTAGTCGTCCGGCTGGTAGTTCGTATTGCCCACAGTACATTCGGAAGCTCATCGACCCATGCCCCTTTCGATTCATCCAGCTTCTTTTTAAGAAGGTGCTTGATGGTTTTGTTAACTGCTTCGACTTGGCCGTTTGCTTGTGGATGGTGAGGGGAGGAGAAATGCTTTCGGATGTTTAACTCTTCGCAGAGGTCGCGAAGTTTCTTGTTGTCGAACTGTCGCCCATTGTCTGTTACTATTGAGTGGAGAATTCCGAAACGGCATATGATATTTTTCCACAAAAATTTTGAAGTATGGGCCTCCGTGATTTTTCCCAATGGCTCTGCCTCAACCCATTTAGTAAAGTAATCGATGGCAACAATGGCGTGATTAGCCCCTCCCTTCCCTTTAGGCATGGGGCCTATCAGGTCGATACCCCATTTGGCAAAGGGCCAAGGGCTGGATACAACAGTGAGCTCCTGGCAGGCTGTCGCTGTATGGGGGAGAAACGCTGACACTTATCGCATCTTTTAACAAAATGGACGGCATCCTTCTTCAAGGTGGGCCAGTAGTACCCCTGTCTTAGGACCTTGTGGGCGAGTGTTAAGCCTCCGGTATGGTTTCCACATATTCCCTCGTGTATTTCCCTCAAGACGTAGTCCGCCTCTTCACCCCCAGTGCAGCGCAGAAGTGGCGAAGAGAATCCTCGTCGGTATAAGACCTCATCCTTGATTACATAACGGGCGGCCCTGCGCATGAGTTTCCGAGCTTCTTGCTTGTTATCTGGGAGGGTGTGGTTTCTGAGATACGCAAGGATGGGTCGCATCCAGTCAGGAGTCTCTGTGATCCACATTGTTTCCTCTGCCTTGGAGGTGGAGGGTTCGGCAAGATGGTCAATAGGTAAAAACTTGAGCAACTCCGAGTTCTTGCTGCTACCCAGTTTTGACAGCGCATCTGCGTGCGCGTTTTCTGCTCTGGGGACCTGGGTCAGTTCGAATTTATCAAAGTAAGGGATCAATCCCCGGACCGCCTTTAAGTAAGCTGCCATGCCCTTGTCTTTGGCGGTGAAATCGCCGTTGACCTGGCTTACCACTAACTGTGAATCGCTTCGGACAACCAAACTTTTCACCTGCATCTCCCTGGCGAGCCTCAGTCCTGCCAGTAACGCCTCATATTCGGCCGCGTTGTTGGTTGTCTTAAATCCGAATCTCACGGCGCAGTTTAGTCTGTGGCCCTCTGGACTTTCCAGCAGTACCCCAGCTCCCGAGCCACTCTCGCCTGCCGACCCGTCCACAAATAACATCCAGGTTGATGATTCCGCGGGTTTCATATCCATGTCGACGTCGATGGGCTCTGTGAGTTTGGCCACAAAGTCCGCTACTGCTTGTCCTTTCACAGCAGTTCTGGGTAGGTACGAGATGTCGAATTCACTTAGCTCTATGGCCCATTTCATCAGTCTTCCGGATGCGTCCGGCTTCTGGAGCACTTGCCTAAGGGGAATGTTAGTCTTTACATGAATACTGTGGGCCTGGAAATAGGGCCTCAATTTTCTCGAGGCGATTATCAATGACAGGGCCAGCTTCTCGACGTTGGCGTAGCGAGTTTCTGCTGGCACAAGGGCCTTGCTAACATAATATACGGGTAGTTGTACATTATCCTGCTCCCTTACGAGTACCGAACTTACAGCGTTGGCACTTACGGCCAGGTATAATGACAAGACTTCCCCCCTTCTTGGCTTGGAGAGGAGCGGCGGCTGGCCCAGGTGTTTCTTCAGTTTCTGGAATGCCTCTTCGCATTCTTTGTTCCACTGGAACCTCTTTTTTCCTTTTAGGACTTGGAAGAACGGGAGGCATCTGTCGGTAGCTTTGGAGATGAAACGGCTCAGTGCTGCGAGCCTCCCTGTGAGGCACTGTACTTCT
The DNA here is from genome assembly GCA_019097785.1 of Fraxinus excelsior. Classification (NCBI taxonomy): domain Eukaryota; kingdom Viridiplantae; phylum Streptophyta; class Magnoliopsida; order Lamiales; family Oleaceae; genus Fraxinus; species Fraxinus excelsior. The sequence goes on along the minus strand of CM032628.1, from coordinate 5,388,412 downwards.
CTTGGCTTGCTGGGCGACTTCATATTCAGTAGTGCCTCGATCTTCTCAGGATTGGCCTCGATGCCTCGTTGGTTGACCATGAATCCCAGGAATTTCCCCGAGGCGACCCCGAATGCACATTTGGATGGGTTGAGCTTCATGCGGTATTTTCTGAGGATTCCAAATGTGGCCTGCAGATGGGATACATGGTCCACTGCTTTGAGACTTTTCACCAACATGTCGTCCACGTATACCTCCATCGTTTCGCCCAGAAGGTTTGAGAACATCTTGTTTACTAACCGTTGGTACGTGGCACCGGCATTCTTCAAGCCAAAAGGCATCACCTTGTAGCAATAGAGGCCTCGGTCCGTTATAAAGGAGGTATGCTCTTCGTCTGTGCGGTGCATCGGGATCTGATTGTACCCGGAATAGGCGTCCATAAAGCTCATAAGTTCATGACCTGCAGTGGATTCGACCAGCTGGTCGATCCTTGGGAGTGGGAAACTGTCTTTTGGACAGGCTTGGTTGAGATTAGAGAAATCCACGCAGACCCTCCATTTGCCGTTTGCCTTCTTGACTAGGACGGGGTTGGATACCCACTTCGGGTATACTACTTCCCTGATGAACCCATTGGATACAAGCCTATGCACCTCTTCTTTCAAGGCCGTGTACCTTTCCGGATTCAAGGCCCTTCTTTTTTGCCGGTGGGGGGCTACTTCGGGATCTATGTTCAGATGATGGCAGCTGATGCTGGGGTCTATTCCCTCCATATCCTCATGCCTCCAAGCGAATACATCTAGGTTGGCGAGCAAGAATTGTTTTAGTTCGGCATGTGTCTCAGTACTAAGTTCTTTCCCGATTTGCAGTGTTCTGGTGGGGTCTCTCGCATCAACGGGAAAAAGCTCCAATTCCTCCACCGAGGTGGCCCGTGAATCTGACTCCGTGATCCTGGGGTCTAGGTCTATTTCGACTATTTCCAGGGGGTCGGTCCCTTGTTCAGGGGCGTCCCCTTCTTCGGGTGCTTCCTTCATTTCCACGTCTGCCAGCACCATATTGAAGCTCCTGGGTTCAGACTTTCTCAAAGAGCTGAGATAGCATTCCCTGGAACTTGCCTGATCGCCCCTGACCATCTCAATACCCTCCTTGGTGGGGAATTTCATGCAAAGGTGATGTATGGAAGTTATTGCCTCTAGCTCCCTCAATGCGGGTCGTCCCAGAACGCCGTGATAGGCGGATCTATGGTCAACTATCAGAAATTCCATAAAGCGTTGGACCTGGCAGGGGGGTTCTCCCATTTCGACCGTCAAAGTAATCCTTCCTCTCGGGATTATGCTATCCCCGGTGAAACCATATAAGGGTGCGGTCATGGGTGTTAGTTCATGGTCTACCGCCATTTTGTCAAAAGTGGTTCCGAAAAGTATATTAACCGAACTCCCGTTGTCAATCAGCATTCGTTTGAGACCGTTCCGGGCCACCACGGCTCGAACCACCAAAGCGTCACAGTGCGGGTAATGGACTCCTGCAGAATTTTCTGGTGAAAAAGTAATAGGCGGAGTGTTTCCGGGTTCTTTACTGGGACCCTTGATCAGATAGCTCGTCATAGGGGGATCCTTGGCCTCTCTTGCGTAGTTCCTTTGGGCGTTTTTCGAACTTCCCCCGATGTGTGGACCGCCTATGATAGTGTCAATCTCCCTGATAGGGGCATTTCTGGCGTCAGCTGATGACCCCCTTCTGGGTCTTTGGTCCCGTGCCTTGTTTCCGTCTTCCTCGTGTTTTCTCCGAGGAGGCTCGTTCCTGGAGTTCCATCCGGCACCGCTGTATCGAGGCTTTTGTCGGAGCGTGGGGGAATCCTCCTGTGGTAGGGTATTTCTTTCATGGAGGCCTCCATATTCGTTTCGGCGCTGGTTGTACTGGTGTTTTTCGATGCCTCGGCCGGTCGGCGGGTGGGGAGCATGGTATGGCCTATTCCTAGGTTCCACACCCTTCGCCCTTGCTCTCCCTCTTCCTTTCGGCCAGTTCAACGGCCCGCAAATTTGATGGGGGTCTGCCTCCTCGTATGCCAAAGAGGGTACCGCGTTTAGTGTCGCGGTGGCCAGTGCCTGACCGGAGGTAGGAGCTATAGTATGTCCCGCTTGAGTCCATTGTTGGTCCACTAGGTGAGATATAGGACCCCTCCGGTGTCTTTGGGGTGGTGGCAATCCCATTGAGGTTCGATTGCGATGGTCTATGAGTTCTTCATTGACAATTTCGCTTCTCATCATCTCCACTAAAGCGTCATAGGTGGACGGGTTTTGGTTGCGTACGTCCCTCCAGAACAGAGTATTCATGTTGAGGCCTCCCCTTAGGGCTGACAGAGCCTCTCTGTCAGTTACTTGCTCGCAGTACGTCATTTCATCAGTAAAGCGAGCCAAGTAACTTTTCAAGGTTTCTCCCGCCTGCTGCCTCATGTCTTGTAGCCTCTGGATTGGGGCCTCTCCCTCCTTGCTGGACAAGTACTGATTAAGAAAGGCCTTCTTCAGATCCGGCCAGCTCCTTATGCTGCCTGCTGGGATGCGGCTGTACCAGATTTCCGCTGCCCCTGTCAGGGTGAGATGGAAGGCTCTACATTTAAGCGCTGGCGAGGCTCCTCTCAGAGACATTTGAGTTTTATAGTTGTTTAGATGTTTCGCCGGATCACCTTTGCCCTCATACTTGGGTATCTTGGGGGGACAAAGTGGTTTGGGACTGGCGCATTCCGCAGCTCCTGCGAAAAGGGCAGGCTTACGTCATCGTCGTCCATCTCAAACGACCTGCAGGGCCCGTCTGAGTCATTTCCATCGGCCTGATACCTTGGGGTTGCGTCAGCCTGATTCCGCGCGTGAGCGGCCTCTCTCCTTTCCCGCCTATTCCTAGGGGGAGGTCGGACTCCCTGGGGCTCGTTTTCCTCATCTTGATCCAGTGGTCTTTGAGTTGGAGTTCGGTACGGCCTACCGGGCCTAGAAAGCCCAATCCGGTCGAAAACACTTGCCGACCTTTGTGATTCGCAGCCTTGGGAGTACTCTGGGGGAAACTTCGGGGAGCATCCCCGCCTAGGTGGCTGGTGGCACAATTGTTGGAAGCCTCAACTCCCAATCCCCTTTCCTTCAGGTTGGTCTCTCCACGCCTCTGAGGATACGTTGCAGTGTCCATATATTCGCCTCCAGGGTGGTAAGGTTCATTTTGAGGCATCTGCGGTTCAGCCTGCTGTTGCATTTGCATTAGCAATTGTTGCATGGCAGCGTTTTGCTGGGCTATGCTTCTCATATTTGCTGCCATCTCACCAACTCTTCGTGCTAGGCGCGTGGCCGTACCCCCCTTCTGTGGCGATGACGGGGACTGTGCATATTGACATTTGTTCGGAGAACTTCTTCTTCAGAAGCCTCCTGTCGTCTTCCTTCATTTTGCGTACCTTGGCGGCTAGAATTCATGGCGCCCCTTTTTGGTGGTCTTCCCGAAACGACTCTTTTTCAAGAATCTAGTCCTTTGTTCAAGGTTCTTCGCAGGTGGCTTTTACCACTAGGATATACGTGGTTATGGTCTTTGTCAGTTTCCCACAGATGGCGCCAATCTGTTGACCCCAAAAATTGGTCCAACAGAGAAATAGTTCCACGTGTCTCTTTGATGGTTGTGAGATTATATTTTGTAGAAAAAGGGGGTCGGCCCCAAAATTGTCAGTTGAAAGAGATCCAAAGCGCTTTTGTATAAAATTTGCATCCCCCTTTACAATGTTGAATGTGTGCTTTTTATAGTAAAATACATGTTCGGAGAGCCAGGTTCTTAGATGATGAACAACGTGGCCCTCATCCCGCATGAGCCGCGACCTCTTATCCGGAGCCATCCAATCAATCAATTCATAGGCCCCATTTCGCATTTAATTCTGTGACGGCTTGGCAGCACTATGTCTGATATGTAAGACTATACTTGACTTGTTTCATTAAATGGAGCTACATAATATATGAGCTGTCACATCACCGCACTTGATACAAGATCTAGTATGAAATCTTCTCTAATACGCCTCTACATATCTGTCATCCATTGGGGCTCAGCTCTTCGTAAGGGTTCGGACAATAGAGGTTTGACCAATAGTGGCTCGGCCAACAGTGGCTCGGCCAAATTTCCATATGGGCAGAATGATGTGGGTGGATCTAGGTTCACTTGTCGTGTAGTTTGTCACTTGACTATATTTAGGACTTCGTTGGAACTTGTCCACTTGCCACGTGTATTTACTGTACGATTATTTATATGAATAACATCAGTCCCCCAAGTTTGAGTCGTACATTCATGTGTGGGTCGAACTTTGAAGTATAAATAGTTAAATCGGTCAATGTGGGATCCTCTCTATCTGAACATACCACGTAATATATGGGTACAGCCTTATGGGGCTTAATTTACCTTGGCAGACGCCTTTTATACCTGGGGGAGGCCCATTCGAGAAAGAGGCCCTTAGATGAGGATGAATTTACCTTAACTGAGGCCCTTTTATGCAAGGGAAGAGCCCTCTCGGAAGAGGCGACAGTCTTTTATTGGTAGCGCCTTGCGTAGGACCGGGGCTAGGCGACCTGTGTCGTCCAGGGGGAGCTCTTCCGCTACCAACCTTGGGTGTACTTCGAACCTCAATGACATCTGTCATTGCTTCCAGAAGCGCTGAGTCCCAATGAACTACAGTTGGTGATTCTGGTCATTTCCAAGGCTTGGGGTGTCGTGTGTATTTAATGCGAAATGATTGCGCGCGCACCGCTTTCTAGCCTACGCCTTTTCTGTGCCGGTGGCCAGGTACGAGTTTGATCTGTGCCTTAATTCACGTGTCAATCCGACTGTTCGTCTACTGGCGCAGCACTCTGACGGGATTACAGGTGTGACGGCCCAGATGGAAATTTGCAGGAAGAACATGCCGAACGGTGGGGCCTCGCTCTCACATCCTATATAAAAGGTTAGAATCGTCTTTTTTCAGCTATTTCCACTTTCAGAGAAATTTGCGACCAAGTTCTTCTTGAGGTATTAGTCCGAGCTCCTTTGTTTGCCTGCCGTTTTTGAAGATTTTGCTCCTTATAACGTGTCCTTGGGGCCTGGAGTCAACTTGCAGGGGCCTTCCTTCTTTGGAAGGAGGTTACCCTTGGCGGGGACATGCCCCCCATGTCTTCCAAACCCTTGTCCAGCCCCGAGCCTCTAGCTGGGGGGTCGACTGTAAGGAGTGGTACTGCATTAATCCCTGGGGCTCACACTCCCCCTTCGTCTGGGAGACCCCCACCTCCCAAAGAACTGGTAAATCGTCTTGGTTTGTTGTGGCTGTGTCGATGGCGGAGACGGTGGAGAGGAAAACATGTGGTCCCAGAGATAACAGTACCGACCCAATACCATGAGTACAATGAGTTAGAGTCCTGTTTGTTTGTTCCTTTAATTGTTTCTGTTATCGCCGAACTAACGCGAGACTCGTGCAGCTGCAGCAGAACGTTTTCGTCTCGAGCCGTCTGAGTGGGCAGCAGTAATGGCCATTTACGAACTCCCTGTCGAGCGGCGGTGTTTCAAGAACTTGATTGCCAAGAGGAGCTACTTTGTCACCCACTTCTTGATGGCTGGGGGGGGAATCTACCGATACGAGTCACGAAAGGTAGATGCATCAGTTCGACCGTTTGTCATATCTTGTTTCTATTTTCTAACTCCTCTTTCCTGCAGGGCAACACGACAACAAGGAGCGCGTGAAGCCGACCCTCCTGGATCTGAGGAGCCTTGGGGAGGCCCATAGGAGGAAACCACTGGTCAATGATTCTTCCACCTACAAGAGCCAAGGGACGAACTTAGCCATCAAAGCAAAAAACTAATCCAGGACGAACAACCTCCCACCGCCCTCCTTCGAATATTGGTCGACAGAGTAAAAGGGGGAGAGGCAACAGGGACGAGGCTTCAACGTATAGCCCCCCAAAAAGTAGTTGGTCACTGACAAAGAATACGGGGCCACCGCCACCCTCCGAACAAGCCAAGACAAAAAAAAACGACCCTAAGGGGGAGTCCCTGAAGAAACCCATAATGGTCGAACCCCTTGCTTTCATCAGAGTGGGGGAAGGCGTAGAAATACCGGAGGAAAGCGAGCGCCCCTCTTCAGAAGAGGAAAGAGAGGCAAACACGAGATTTTTTATTCTCTTTTCAAAAAAAAAAAAAAAAAAAAAAAAAAAAAAGAATAAAATATTAATAATGGGTGGGCGATCTGAGGAAATCGCTCCTGCCGTGATGGAAATGCTCCTAGTGGAGGCCCAAGGGGCGACTAGGCTCAGCCACAAGTATTGGACTGAAAAATATTCCAATCACGCCGAGTGCTGCGACGTTGCCGACCTTATGGAGGCCGGTCTTGCCATGCAGGCTCGCTCTCAAAGCTTTATGATTAATGTCCAAATGGAGGCGAAGCGGCTGCAAGGGGTGGTAAAGGATTATCTACAACGGGCTCAGAATGCCGAGTTTTCTGCCATCAAGGCCAATGCTGAGGCCTCCACTGCCAAAAAGGTAGTTGAAGCTTCTAAGTTGAAGCTTGTCGAGGCAGAGTCAAAGGTGGAGGCACTTTCTAAAGAGAATAAGGAGCTGAAGGATGAGGTTCACCTTTGCCGAGCCGACGTAAATGCCATGACGAAGCGTGTAGAGAATTCTGACAATCTTCAAAAAATTGCTTCGTCTGCCCTAGAGGTGGCGAATAAGGAAAGCAGAGTTTGGGACGGCTCGTGTGGAAGAGCTCAAGGTCGAGGTTTCGTCCTTTGACGAAAAGCTCAAGAAGGCGGAAGACGCGGCAGTTCATAATTATGTGGCACACTTTCACGAGACTGCTGAGTATGACGGGCTGGAAATTCACTGGCGGAGGGTGGCCTACGAAGAAGTTTTCGCCCGACTGGCCGGGGCCATCCCCCAAGACAATTATCACTCCAAACAAATAAAGAGAGCGAGTTATTCCGGATGAGCCTCGACCAATGATTGAAGGGGAATGATGCCGAGGTGAAGGAGGCCAGCGGTGAGCCCCCTAAGGAGGACGCCATTGCCGTAGATTAGGTCTTATATTCTTTGTTGCCCCTTGTAAACCCCCTCTTTGATTAATGAAAATCGTTCTCTCGTTATCTTCTCGAGTTGCGTACTTTTAATGTTATTTTATCTTTATCGAACGGATTAGACATAGGTTCGTCGGGCAACACAAACACGTAGGTTTTATTGGCCCATCACGATTCCTGTTGACGGGGACGTAGGGGCCGGTACGCCTAACTGAAAATACGGGATGGGGGGCCTGGGTTCGCCATACAACATACCTTTTAGTTTACACACGGTATCATGAGTTCGTTTGACTAACTTTTGGTGAAGATGAGCGAACCATACATGACTGGAATTGCGATTTAAAAGATGCGAACTAGAAGATACATGCCGTAAGTACACAAAATAAACGGGGCTTTATTGATAGTACACACGCAAATGTTCCGTGTTCCAGGGGTGGGGCAGCACCTTGCCGTCCAGGTTTTCAATTGAAAATGTTCCGGGTCGGACCTCATTCGTAATACGATAGGGTCCTTCCCAATTGGGGCCTAGAGAGCCGACCCCAGGTTCTTTTGTGGACAAAAACACCCTTCGGAGCACTAAGTCGCCCCTTTTGAAGGATTTCCGTTTAACCTTGGCATTGTAGTATCTGGCCATCTTCTTTTGGTACCTCAGTAGTTTATCCTGTGAAGTCTCCCTCTTTTCTTCAAGGAAATCTAGTTCGCCCCGTCGTATCTCTTCGTTTGAGATTTCGTTGAAGTGCAGGCGCCGGGGCGATGGCAGGCCGATTTCTACGGGGCTCATTGCCTCAGCCCCATAAGTCATTGAAAAGGGGGTCTCCCCGGTAGCCGTCCGACTGGTAGTTCGTATTGCCCACAGTACATTCGGAAGCTCATCGACCCATGCCCCTTTCGATTCATCCAGCTTCTTTTTAAGAAGGTGCTTGATGGTTTTGTTAACTGCTTCGACTTGGCCATTTGCTTATGGATGGTGAGGGGAGGAGAAATGCTTTCGGATGTTTAACTCTTCGCAGAGGTCGCGAAGTTTCTTGTTGTCGAACTGTCGCCCATTGTCTGTTACTATTGAGTGGGGAATTCCGAAACGACATATGATATTTTTCCACAAAAATTTTGAAGTATGTGCCTCCGTGATTTTTCCCAATGGCTCTGCCTCAACCCATTTAGTAAAGTAATCGATGACAACAATGGCGTGATTAGCCCCTCCCTTCCCTTTAGGCATGGGCCTATCAGGTCGATACCCCATTTGGCAAAGGGCCAAGGGCTGGATACAACAGTGAGCTCCTGGGCAGGCTGTCGCTGTATGGGGGAGAAACGCTGACACTTATCGCATCTTTTAACAAAATGGACGGCATCCTTCTTCAAGGTGGGCCAGTAGTACCCCTGTCTTAGGACCTTGTGGGCGAGTGTTAAGCCTCCGGTATGGTTTCCACATATTCCCTCATGTATTTCCCTCAAGACGTAATCCGCCTCTTCATCCCCAGTGCAGCGCAAAAGTGGCGAAGAGAATCCTCGTCGGTATAAGACCTCATCCTTGATTACATAACGGGCGGCCCTGCGCATGAGTTTCCGAGCTTCTTGCTTGTTATCTGGGAGGGTGTGGTTTCTGAGATACGCAAGGATGGGTCGCATCCAGTCAGGAGTCTCTGTGATCCACATTGTTTCCTCTGCCTTGGAGGTGGAGGGTTCGGCAAGATGGTCAATAGGTAAAAACTTGAGCAACTCCGAGTTCTTGCTGCTACCCAGTTTTGACAGCGCATCTGCGTGCGCGTTTTCTGCTCTGGGGACCTGGGTCAGTTCGAATTTATCAAAGTAAGGGATCAATCCCCGGACCGCCTTTAAGTAAGCTGCCATGCCCTTGTCTTTGGCGGTGAAATCGCCGTTGACCTGGCTTACCACTAACTGTGAATCACTTCGGACAACCAAACTTTTCACCTGCATCTCCCTGGCGAGCCTCAGTCCTGCCGTAACGCCTCATATTCGGCCGCGTTGTTGGTTGTCTTAAATCCGAATCTCACGGCGCAGTTTAGTCTGTGGCCCTCTGGACTTTCCAGCAGTACCCCAGCTCCCGAGCCACTTTCGCCTGCCGACCCGTCCACAAATAACATCCAGGTTGATGATTCCGCGGGTTTCATATCCATGTCGACGTCGATGGGCTCTGTGAGTTCGGCCACAAAGTCCGCTACTGCTTGTCCTTTCACAGCAGTTCTGGGTAGGTACGAGATGTCGAATTCACTTAGCTCTATGGCCCATTTCATCAGTCTTCCGGATGCGTCCGGCTTCTGGAGCACTTGCCTAAGGGGAATGTTAGTCTTTACATGAATACTGTGGGCCTGGAAATAGGGCCTCAATTTTCTCGAGGCGATTATCAATGACAGGGCCAGCTTCTCGACGTTGGCGTAGCGAGTTTCTGCTGGCACAAGGGCCTTGCTAACATAATATACGGGTAGTTGTACATTATCCTGCTCCCTCACGAGTACCGAACTTACAGCGTTGGCACTTACGACCAGGTATAATGACAAGACTTCCCCCCTTCTTGGCTTGGAGAGGAGCGGCGGCTGGCCCAGGTGTTTCTTCAGTTTCTGGAATGCCTCTTCGCATTCTTTGTTCCACTGGAACCTCTTTTTTCCCTTTAGGACTTGGAAGAACGGGAGGCATCTGTCGGTAGCTTTGGAGATGAAACGGCTCAGTGCTGCGAGCCTCCCTGTGAGGCACTGTACTTCTCTTGGCTTGTTGGGCGACTTCATATTCAGTAGTGCCTCGATCTTCTCAGGATTGGCCTCGATACCTCGTTGGTTGACCATGAATCCCAGGAATTTCCCCGAGGCGACCCCGAATGCACACTTGGATGGGTTGAGCTTCATGCGGTATTTTCTGAGGATTCCAAATGTGGCCTGCAGATGGGATACATGGTCCACTGCTTTGAGACTTTTCACCAACATGTCGTCCACGTATACCTCCATCGTTTCGCCCAGAAGGTTTGAGAACATCTTGTTTACTAACCGTTGGTACGTGGCACCGGCATTCTTCAAGCCAAAAGGCATCACCTTGTAGCAATAGAGGCCTCGGTCCGTTATAAAGGAGGTATGCTCTTCGTCTGTGCGGTGCATCGGGATCTGATTGTACCCGGAATAGGCGTCCATAAAGCTCATAAGTTCATGACCTGCAGTGGAGTCGACCAGCTGGTCGATCCTTGGGAGTGGGAAACTGTCTTTTGGACAGGCTTGGTTGAGATTAGAGAAATCCACGCAGACCCTCCACTTGCCGTTTGCCTTCTTGACTAGGACGGGGTTGGATACCCACTTCGGGTATACTACTTCCCTGATGAACCCATTGGATACAAGCCTATGCACCTCTTCTTTCAAGGCCGTGTACCTTTCCGGATTCAAGGCCCTTCTTTTTTGCCGGTGGGGGGCTACTTCGGGATCTATGTTCAGATGATGGCAGCTGATGCTGGGGTCTATTCCCTCCATATCCTCATGCCTCCAAGCGAATACATCTAGGTTGGCGAGCAAGAATTGTTTTAGTTCGGCATGTGTCTCAGTACTAAGTTCTTTCCCGATTTGCAGTGTTCTGGTGGGGTCTCTCGAATCAACGGGAAAAAGCTCCAATTCCTCCACCGAGGTGGCCCGTGAATCTGACTCCGTGATCCTGGGGTCTAGGTCTATTTCCAGGGGGTCGGTCCCTTGTTCAGGGGCGTCCCCTTCTTCGGGTGCTTCCTTCATTTCCACGTCTGCCAGCACCATATTAAAGCTCCTGGGTTCAGACTTTCTCAAAGAGCTGAGATAGCATTCCCTGGAACTTGCCTGATCGCCCCTGACCATCGCAATACCCTCCTTGGTGGGGAATTTCATGCAAAGGTGATGTATGGAAGTTATTGCCTCTAGCTCCCTCAATGCGGGTCGTCCCAGAACGCCGTGATAGGCGGATCTATGGTCAACTATCAGAAATTCCATAAAGCGTTGGACCTGGCAGGGGGGTTCTCCCATTTCGACCGTCAAAGTAATCCTTCCTCTCGGGATTATGCTATCCCCGGTGAAACCATATAAGGGTGCGGTCATGGGTGTTAATTCATGGTCTACCGCCATTTTGTCAAAGGTGGTTCCGAAAAGTATATTAACCGAACTCCCGTTGTCAATCAGCATTCGTTTGAGACCGTTCCGGGCCACCACGGCTCGAACCACCAAAGCGTCACAGTGCGGGTAATGGACTCCTGCAGAATCTTCTGGTGAAAAAGTAATAGGCGGAGTGTTTCCGGGTTCTTTGCTGGGACCCTTGATCAGATAGCTCGTCATAGGGGGATCCTTGGCCTCTCTTGCGTAGTTCCTTTGGGCGTTTTTCGAACTTCTCCCGATGTGTGGACCGCCTATGATAGTGTCTATCTCCCTGATAAGGGCATTTCTGGCGTCAGCCGATGACCCCCTTCTGGGTCTTTGGTCCCGTGCCTTGTTTCCGTCTTCCTCGTGTTTTCTCCGAGGAGGCTCGTTCCTGGAGTTCCATCCGGCACCGCTGTATCGAGGCTTTTGTCGGAGCGTGGGGGAATCCTCCTGCGGTCGGGTATTTCTTTCATGGAGGCCTCCATATTCGTTTCGGCGCTGGTTGTACTGGTGTTTTTCGATGCCTCGGCCGGTCGGCGGGTGGGGCGCATGGTATGGCCTATTCCTAGGTTCCACACCCTTCGCCCTTGCTCTCCCTCTTCCTTTCGGCCAGTTCAACGGTCCGCAAATTTGATGGGGGTCCGCCTCCTCGTATGCCAAAGAGGGTACCGCGTTTAGTGTCGCGGTGGCCAGTGCCTGACCGGAGGTAGGAGCTATAGTATGTCCCGCTTGAGTCCATTGTTGGTCCACTAGGTGAGATATAGGACCCCTCCGGTGTCTTTGGGGTGGTGGCAATCCCATTGAGGTTCGATTGCGATGGTCTATGAGTTCTTCATTGACAATTTCGCTTCTCATCATCTCCACTAAAGCGTCATAGGTGGACGGGTTCTGGTTGCGTACGTCCCTCCAGAACAGAGTATTCATGTTGAGGCCTCCCCTTAGGGCTGACAGAGCCTCTCTGTCAGTTACTTGCTCGCAGTACGTCATTTCATCAGTAAAGCGAGCCAAGTAACTTTTCAAGGTTTCTCCCGCCTGCTGCCTCATGTCTTGTAGCCTCTGGATTGGGGCCTCTCCCTCCTTGCTGGACAAGTACTGATTAAGAAAGGCCTTCTTCAGATCCGGCCAGCTCCTTATGCTGCCTGCTGGGATGCGGCTGTACCAGATTTCCGCTGCCCCTGTCAGGGTGAGATGGAAGGCTCTACATTTAAGCGCTGGCGAGGCTCCTCTCAGAGACATTTGAGTTTTATAGTTGTTTAGATGTTTCGCCGGATCACCTTTGCCCTCATACTTGGGTATCTTGGGGGGACAAAGTGGTTTGGGACTGGCGCATTCCGCAGCTCCTGCGAAAAGGGCAGGCTTACGTCATCGTCGTCCATCTCAAACGACCTGCAGGGCCCGTCTGAGTCATTTCCATCGGCCTGATACCTTGGGGTTGCGTCAGCCTGATTCCGCGCGTGAGCGGCCTCTCTCCTTTCCCGCCTATTCCTAGGGGGAGGTCGGACTCCCTGGGGCTCGTTTTCCTCATCTTGATCCAGTGGTCTTTGAGTTGGAGTTCGGTACGGCCTACCGGGCCTAGAAAGCCCAATCCGGTCGAAAACACTTGCCGACCTTTGTGATTCGCAGCCTTGGGAGTACTCTGGGGGGAAACTTCGGGGAGCATCCCCGCCTAGGTGGCTGGTGGCACAATTGTTGGAAGCCTCAACTCCCAATCCCCTTTCCTTCAGGTTGGTCTCTCCACGCCTCTGAGGATACGTTGCGGTGTCCATATATTCGCCTTCAGGGTGGTAAGGTTCATTTTGAGGCATCTGCGGTTCAGCCTGCTGTTGCATTTGCATTAGCAATTGTTGCATGGCAGCGTTTTGCTGGGCTATGCTTCTCATATTTGCTGCCATCTCACCAACCCTTCGTGCTAGGCGCGTGGCCGTACCCCCCCTTCTGTGGCGATGATGGGGACGGTGCATATTGACATTTGTTCGGAGAACTTCTTCTTCAGAAGCCTCCTGTCGTCTTCCTTCATTTTGCGTACCTTGGCGGCTAGAATTCATGGCGCCCCTTTTTGGTGGTCTTCCAAAAACGACTCTTTTTCAAGAATCTAGTCCTTTGTTCAAGGTTCTTCGCAGGTGGCTTTTACAACTAGGATATACGTGGTTATGGTCTTTGTCAGTTTCCCATGGACGGCGCCAATCTGTTGACCCCAAAAATTGGTCCAACAGAGAAATAGTTCCACGTGTCTCTTTGATGGTTGTGAGATTATATTTTGTAGAAAAAGGGGGTCGGCCAGAATTGTCAATTGAAAGAGATCCAAAGCGTTTTTGTATAAAATTTGCATCATCCCTTCTACAATGTTAAGTGCGTGTTTTTATAGTAAAATACAATAGTGGAGAGCCGTTAGATGATGGAACACGTGGCCTCATCCGCATAGCCGAGACCTCTTATCGTAGCCATCAATCAGTCATTCATAGGCCATTTCGCATTTAATGCTGTGACGGCTTAGCAGCCCTAGGCCTGATATGTAAGACTAGACTTGACTTGTTTCATTAAGTGGAGCTACATATATAGTGAGTTGTCGCATCACCCACTTGATACAAGATCTAGCATGAGATCCTCCAATACGCCCACATATTTCTTGTCATCCATTGGGGCTCAACTCTTCATAAGGGTTCGGACAATAGAGGTTCGACCAACAGTGGCTCGGCAAGATAGGGGTTCGGCCAACAGTGGTTCGGCGCCAAGTTTCCATGTGGGCAGAATGATGTGGGAAGGATCTAAGTTCACATGCCGTGTAGTTTGTCCCTTGACTATATTCAGGATTCCGTTGGAACTTGTCCACTTGCCACGTGTATTTACTGTATGATTATTTGTACGAGTAACACTAATCATTGCGAGAAATCAAACCATGGGTTTATGAACACTATTACGACTCCCTTAATATATATTAAACATGTGAAAAATCAAAAATTAAAAGAAAATCAAACTACTCCACGGGCACCTGTCAACTTGGAAGTTGGTATAAAAATAATAACGATTGGATCTTTCCCATTAATTGCTTCGAGAAACAGGTCATAACTAGTATTGAACCTTCCCCGCATAAGACAAAACCCCGCCATGCCTATGGCATCATTTATCACCAACTGATCCGTCGATGTCGATCCTCGTAAAAGTTATGGTCTTGAACTCCGTAACCATATATGCTCTTCCTCAGTATGCATCCATATCCCATTCCCATTCTTTTACTGAATATTTCTTTGAAGTTTCTCTGAAAGTACCTGCCCTATTTATATCAAAATCTGGAACGATTCAGAGGATTAAGTCATCAAACCTGACCCATATTTCAGAGATATTGAAAGCAGTATTTTCTTGGAGTTGCAGATAGTCAGACATCACATCATTGTGATTATATACGTGCACTATTTCTACCAAATAAACCCTAATTTCAACTCAATAGCAATCAAGTACACCGGGAGCGAATCCAGCCTTTTGGTTCAGTTAGGACATACACTGTTTATCGAGGATCGAGGATCGAAGATCATTGACCATCAACGATCGTAATAATCGAAAATATATTTCGATGCACAAGTAAATGCACTAAAATATAAAAAGTATATACATATGATCCATTAATTTTTTTTTACATATTCCTAATTTTCAAAAACCCTAAATTTCCAAATCGCAGTTCAAAATTATAAGTCATAACTCATAGTTTTAAACAATAATATAACATAAATTCTCATTTATCATAATTCATAAATTCACAAAAAAAAAAGAATAAAAACAGAATGCTCATAGGCAGCCTGAGCCCGATCGACAAGAAGTCAGTATAGAAATCCATAAAGATTCATGGGTAGATGTGACAAAAAAACCCGCTCCGTCTCGGGTCACAGGGCTCCGCCCCGAACCCGCCTTGTGAGGAATAAAAAAAAATAATTACAAATTTAAAAAATAAATAAAAAATTAGTTAATTGAAAAATAATAATAATAAATGGGACAAGGCAGGCTGGGCTGGGTGGGGGAGTGGCGCCCGCCCTGTTGTCATCTCTATTTATGGGTACCACAAGCACTAGCAAATAACAAAATTGATTTCAAATTTTCAAAGGGCAAAATCTTTGAGCTAATACATGTACATGCAGGCAGATAGACCACAAATGAAGCTCCAGCTATTGCACCACCGTCCTTCGTCTACATGTCTCGACGGCATCACAGACTCACAGCCACTAGACCGCACTCGTGACTCCGTAGTGAAATTTCGCCCTCGTCTTCCCCCTCTGCCGGACCAAAATGTTGGAATTGGAATGAATTTGGTTTTGCTGTGGCTAATAGACTTTCAATTGCAACCAAAACTCAGGGATTAGGCTCATTAATTGGGCCATATTTAAAAAATAAGGTCCAAACAAATGAAACAATAAGAAATGGAAAAAAATTAACACAGTGTCTTCTTCAATTTTTTTTTCCCGGCGTCGGCGGATGGTGGCGACTTACCTTAAACTTCCGACGGATCCAGCATGAGCGGCCGCGGGGCTAGTCGGTGCGGGTCCTCCTTTGTACACAAGCGTTTATATTGATTCATTTTCGACGAGAGAGTTATGTTAAAGAGTAAGCTCGCATCTCTCCAGCATGATAAATTTGGTCGATCTACATGTTGACGAGATGATGGTTTCAAACTTCTTTTAGAAATAATAAACTAGGCCAATCCACGATCGGAAGAGAAGATTGGTATGATCAGACTCTACAAAGCATACAACTTTTCAAACGTGATAAATTAGATCGAACCATGATTGGAGAAATAATGAAACATTATTATGTAGATTCTATACAATCTAGCTTACAACTTTTTTACAAAGTTGTTTGTACAAGGAAATTGCCAAGTGCTGGTTCGGCGGATTTAGATTGGCTATTTTAAATCCATTTTTTGTGCAAAGTTCAATGAAATTCCGTCACTTGGCATTCAGGCAATTTCACCGACATTTTCCTCTGTATATGTAGCATCTCTTGAAGAAAATTTATCTGAAGGATTAAATCTACTATGACCACCTAACTTTATACTTGATGTCACCATGACCACTCAATTTGATTTTATTTCACCATGATCACCCAATTTTATATAACTTTTCATTGGCTATTCAACTTCTTTTCACACATTTTCATTAATTTTAAAGGGGGGTAAAATGGTAATTTTGTATTATATATAAAAAATAAATTTTAAAAAATTAAAATAAAACTTATTTAAAAAAACTTATTTTTTTAAAAAAAATGTTACTTAAAAAAAATAATAAAAGCTTATTAAAAAAAGTTACTTAGAAAAATAAAAGTTATTTTGAAAAAGAGGTTCCTTAAAAAAACAAAATAAAATTGGATGGCTATGATGACACTAAGTATAAAATTGTGTAACTATGGGTGAAATCATTTATCTGAATCATTAATATACATGACAAGTTGAGCAGACCATGACTATCTCTTCTGTATTTATTGGCAGGGATTAATTTCTAGTTTGAAATTTGAAATGGCAATTAAAATTTCATTGACATTTTCCAAAGTATGTCGAGCTTTGTCAAGGATAGTACCTTATTGACCCCGGCAGGCATTTGCTTTCTTGGTAATTATGATCAAAATTAGGGTTATGTAGAAGATTGTGTACCAAGTGTGTAAGTGTAGCATTTTTCAATTACGATTGGTGAAATTGAAAGTTTCATGGCTTTTCAAAGTGCTTTCAGTCCAGTCAATGATGGTAATTTATCGATTTTGGACTTTTAATTAGCCAGGTCAGGTTTGATGTAATTAAAAATTAGATTTTTATTAAAATGATATTTTTTTTACATACTCCATCAAACTCCTTATTTTAGCGATTCATTCTATTTTTTTCAGTAAGTATTTGTTGTTTTTGTCATCTTTCTTTTTTTCAAATAAAATTTAAATAATATCATTTATTTGCTAAGATATTAAGTGTATTTAAATAAGTAAAGAAATCGGTCATTGAAACTTGCAATTCATAAGTAGAGTAATATATAGTACAAATAGAGAGCGTAGCTCCCAAACGTTGAGAGCCACATTCACTCTCAATTTAGAGCATTTTCAATAGATTCTTTAAATATAATATATTCTCTAGTTTAGAGGATCGGTGATTAAATATAAATTTCACGAGACTCCTTATTTTACTTTTAAAAACAAAGCTTCAAATTTGGAGAGTTAAGATACAGATGTCAATACTCTACTTATTGAATTATTCAAATCATATTTGAATTGATTGACAACTGACATATAAATTATATAAAATAAAAGATGAAGATAAATTAATTAAAAAAAAAATCAAAATGAAGAATTAATAGAGAGTCGCTTGAAAATACTCTAAGATGTGAGTCTTTAAATCGGGAAATCCTGACTTTTTTCTTATAAAATGTGAGCTCCATGTATTTATTGTCCACACCACACTTGTGAGACCCACATTTTATAAATTGGCTCTCATTGGCCAAACATGCACTTTTTGCTTGCTCTTATAGACAATGGTCAAGAGAAAGTGGACTCAAAGGCAAGCTCGGCCTTTAAAGAGCACTAGAGATAAGTCAAAAGCTTCATTATACCCAAGTCGTGTTCAAACGATTAGGGCGCCATAAATCATCCCACCCCAACATTCAATTGTCAACAATAAACAATTAGTCATTGTAATGCTACGTGCCATTACTATTAAATTCGTGGGTACATCGAGAAGTACTTACCGTTAATATCCACCAATTAGATTCTTAAGATAATTAATGATTAATGTTTTAGTTCTCAATCTCTATCATAGAAGCTATATTTCGTCGCAATTTATCATTATAGACATTGGCATATAGAGCTCTATATACTTAGTTAGGCACACATTGCCGAAATGTATGAGAAATACGACTGTGACTCTGTCATTATCATACAAATTCAACTGTTTTGATACACTAATATAACTATCGGAGCAATATCAATAGCCATGACCCCGCTATGCTTGCTTCTATTGCCACTTGCTCTCCTATTTTTATTTGCTAAACAAGAAGAATAATGCACAAAACTAGTTAGAGTTAGTTATTATGTCTAATAAATTTAATGGTAGATAAAGTTGACTTTGTGTAGTCGTATCAACATTGAGTTTACTCCTACCACTTTGGTACTGCACTAATAGTGAATCAGGTTAAAAAGAAAAAAATCAAACATGAAATTTAAAAAGTTTCTTATAATTACAAAGTAAGTTTTTTTTTTTTTTTAATTCAAAATAGTTACTTTTGAAAATAGAAATATTTTTCTTAAAAGCAAGTTAGTCATGTACGGAGAGGGACATTTTTTAGGTTTAGCTAAACATAATATCAACTTGGTTTCTAAATAGAGGAAATTACGTAAGTATTCCATGTAGTTTATGACAATTACACAGACATCTCTCTATTTTTTTTTTAAAATTAGAAACATTCTTTGAGGTTTACTTTTGGGAATAGATTCCCCCTGTAGCCAAAGGTAAAATATATATTTTTCATTTTATCTCTAAATTATTTTAAAATTATATTTTTAGTATATTTATATTATATCTTTTCATTCTTATTAATTATTAAAATATACTTTCTCATACTTCTGTTTTATATTAATTTGCTAAAACTAATTGAAAATTCATTAAGTATTTTATATTGTTAGAATTAATAGTATCTTCTCTAATTCTTAGTTTTTTATAATCTTGATATTTATATTATATTTGTTGACCCCGAAAAATGAGCCAGACGTCGGGTCCACTCCGCCAGACCAAGCAAGTTCCGGCATGTTTCTATCGGTAGAACGGTAAGAAAGGAAACGGACGTGAACGTGACAGATGCTTCACGGCAAGAGACAAAAGTGTTCGAGCCCTGACAGTTGAAACAAGGATGGTCGCGCTAACAACAATGACCCATTGAAAACCGAAGTAACTAACTAAAGATCTCGTCGGAACATGTGAAAGGACAGAAGACAACAAGAATAGAAATTGTAAAATTGCGTATTAAGACATTTACATACCAGGAGTATGTAATGTAAAGTAAAAATGTTCACAAAAAATATTTGTAGATAATTTTTGATCATTTCATATTCAAGATTTCAATGTATAAGATTAAAAATCCAGAATCCGAATAATTTCTTAGTTACAAAGAGAACCTATTTATAGTGCTTTGGCCGACGTAATGTTTGTTATATCAGAACCACATGGCCTTATCTCCTTAATTGAGGTTTCACATCACTGTCTATTCATATAATTTATACATTCATAAAGGGTCAGCCATCCTATACAATATGCCGACACACTAACATTCTTTATTACAAGTGTTACATCAATCACTTCTAAAAGTTCTTCAAAATATGTAGTAAGAGACAATGTTGATTTCATGAGCTTTGGATGAATTAAGAGCCTCAGAAGGTCTTTGTGTTGGTCCTCTGAGTGGAGAGCTTCAGTTGCTTTTTTGTTTTTTTAGACGGTGTTTTAGCCCAAGTTGTAGTGCTTTGTTTGGGGAGTGGTGCTTCGGTATGAGCTTCGGTAGAGTTTGCACAGTTTCTTTATATTTGACCATTGAGGTCTTTTGTTGACTTTTCTGTTGATTCTCTATCCACGTGGATTGCTACATGACACTTTGGCTTCGAGTTTCGGTGGCGAGGTGTAACAATATTAATATTAGAACATAAGTAATATTATCGTGACATTAAGCAGAAAATTGGTGTTTTGTGTTTATAAGTTAGATTTTCTTTAGTTCATTTTTGTAATAAATATTTCTTATTTTAAAATGAGAAACCAAAACTCACAAAATATGATTAATATTTAATCACTCTGTCCAAAAAAATGAAAAAAAAAAATAAACTTTTAAAAATTAAATATTTTATCGATAAATTGAGGGTTAAAAATTATCATATTATAAATATAATCATCTATAAAGTACAAGCAGGGGACAAAATTTACTGAGGGAAGTTTTTTGAAATTTTTGAACAGGAATGGCGTCCCTGTCATTGTCATAAACCTCTAAGGAGGTCAATGTAATTACCTACTGAATGATATCTTTTATAACGATCTGATTGAATAATATCAACACCAAATCATATAAAAGGTTGTTCAGTTCACATCACAGTTTTTGCAGATTTTTACATTTTGATATTAACGGCTCGTTTCAAAGCACGCTAAGATAATATTTGAATAGAAATTATCATTAGAGTATAGAAATTTAGGGTATGTTTGATTGTGAGGATATAATTTGTATGGAAAAAAAATAAATGTTAGGGAATTCAATCGTCTAATAACTTATTTGTATGTAAATTATTAATTAAATATGTTTTGATTGATTTAATTTTCAATCTAAAATATATTATACTTGTTCATTTTTTATTGATGCGTAGATGAGAGAAGGGGATAGATGGGAGTGAGAAAAAGAGAATGAATTACTTGGAAAATAAAAATCACCACTCCCTAAAGAAAATATTTTCCTTGTTTTTGAGAAATATATGATTACATGACCAAAAGTCGAAAAATGTTTTTCATGAAAAAAATTGTCAATCAAACACCCAAAAATCAGAAATTTTGGTGAAAAAAATGACATTTTTCATAAAAAATAAAGTCAATCAAATACATTCGTAATTATTAGAATGAAATGAGAACCATTTATAACATAAATGAAAAAAATGTTGAGGATTTTTATTGTAATTTAGTGAAGTTACAAAAAAAAAAAAAAAACTATTACATCAACATAATTATCCTATTATTTAATTTAAATATCGAGGACTTGTTTGACATGATTTTTGAAAAGTTAAAAAGAGTTTTTGAGACCCAAAAACAGTTTTTGGACGGCTTGAATAATTTTGTAAAAATGTTTTTGTCAATTAGAAGAACTTTTAGAGGATATTAGTCAAATATGACTTCCTTTAAAAACAATTCTGAAATGAAAAATACTTCAAATCAAAATTAAGATAGCTTCTCTCCTACCTCGGAAAGCAAAAGTAAAAGTAAGGGTTCGTTTGATTGCAAATGTGGAATTTGAGTGGAAAGAAAATGAATTATATGGAATTGAATTGTTTAAAATTTGTTTTACTGAGAATTGTAATTAATTGTGTTTGATTGATATAATTTTTCACCTGAAAAATGTTGAAAATTTGATGTTCTTTTGACTTTGTTTTTCACGAAAATTATTCATTAAAGTGATAAATTTTTTTACCATTGGGTCAAGAATTTGTTTCAATTGTAAAATAAAAAAAAAATAAAAAAAATTACCAAACTGAATACCATTCGTTTGATTTTGTTTTGTGTAAAAATTATCAATAAAAGTGATAATTTTTTTTTTTTATTAGAATTTTTTCTAATTGCCAAAAAAAAAAAAAAAAAAACCTCTCATTAATTTGGTGGAATTGGTACAAGTGGGTGGGTGAAAATAGTTTTCCATTACAAAATTTTCCATGATTATCAAACATAGCGTAATATAAACGAGCCCTGAGTCTTGCTTAAACGCGTATGGCAGAATCTCCATCGTGTAGGATAGAATCTATGGTTAGACCTTCCCCAGTTAAATACTTGGAAGTATGACCACGGAGCCCTATAAATTGGACCCTTCTACTCCATTTTCTCATCATCTTCACTTCAATTTCCATCACTGCATTCTAGTTGGATGGTCTAGCCATTAATTCATACTCAATTCTTTCAATAGCATTCCATTTCTTTTCTCTTCTTCTCCACCGATCGAGTCTACAATTTCCGGTAAATCTCTCTCCATTCAACCCATAAAATATATAGTTTTCTTCATCTATACCATAGAGTTACAGCATGTTTGGCCATGCTTAAAATTGATAATTTAGTCGTTTTATCTCATCGACACTATCCGATTCCTGCTTTTACTGTGCAGAGAGAAGAAATGGCGGCGAACGGCAATGCATGTGTGAGCCTGGCGGCAAACGGCGGAACTGGCCGGAATGGACTGGCGAAGATTCATACGGAGAAAAAAGCAGAGGGGATATGCCACGACGATAGCACGCCGCCGGTGAAGGCTCAGACTATTGATGAACTTCATTCTCTTCAGAAGAAGAAATCTGCTCCCACAACTCCCATTAATGGGATTCAAGGTCCTTTTACTGCTCTCTCAGAAGAAGAACGCCATAAACAGCAGTTGCAGTCCATCAGGTATTAAAAAAATTTATTTGTTTATTAATATTTTTCCTTGTTAAAATTTTAATAAAAAGTATATTATGCTTCAAGGTGCAATTAGATACAATAATATTACTGAGAATTAGAACCAATTAAAAGCATTTCTCTTACTTGTGTGTTAGTGGTTCCGCATATCAATAAAGGTCTTGCGATGGCGGACGATTGTATACGTGTTGTTATCAGGACGAATTCAGGACTGACAAGTTTTTAAGTCAGGCAAATGTGTGAACATATAAAAAAATATTTATACATGACAAATTTCAATGAGTTGGGGCCCAGGCCAGCCCCTAAATCCGCCTCTGATTGTTATGATGCAGGGACTTGTAAATAATTAATCTTTTTTAAAACAATAGATTTTCTTCATATATGCTCCAGATTCTAAGGAATAAATGACACCAAAAAAATCCACTGCTTAATGCTTCAAGAGAATTTGAAAGTTTATAGTTTGAATCTTCATTTTTTTTTTATCCCATTATATTTTCTCTTTTCTCTCTTTTTTTTCTTCCAATCAATGATTTGTTTGGTGTATTGGTGGTCAGTGCCTCATTGGCATCGTTGACAAGAGAAACTGGACCCAATGTGGTGAAAGGAGACCCCGCAAAGCAATCTGAAACCCCCAGGATTTCTCATGTAAGCCACCACCATTTCACCCCCACCATTAGTGTCAGTGACAGTTCTTTGAAATTCACCCACATCCTCTACAACGTCTCTCCTGCTGGTAAACTTCTGCTATTTTTTCACTTTTCTTCGGGATCAATATTCATTTATTGAAGTACTATTGATAATTTTTGTTTGATGTTTTTGATGATGGATGCAGAGCTTTACGAACAGGCCATTAAGTATGAGAAGGGCACATTTATCACGTCCAGCGGTGCTTTGGCGACCCTTTCAGGGGCCAAGACTGGACGTTCTCCCAAGGATAAACGTGTTGTTCGAGATCAGACAACCGAGGACGAACTTTGGTGGGGAAAGTACGTGCACATTTGTGTCATCCACAAGAAGTTTACTTAATTTTGTCGCAACCAAGTGGTTAAGTTTGATGTTTTCTTAATCATATATAATACAGGGGATCACCAAACATGGAAATGGATGAGCAGACATTCTTGGTGAACAGAGAAAGAGCTGTCGATTACTTGAACTCTTTGGACAAGGTACATACATCTATTTCGGGCTTTTATCTTAGATGTTGCAGAGTGTATATTTTTGATTGGCATGTCGATCCATCATTTTTCTTGGAAGACATGTTCGTACATGGGATAAGACGTGTTAGTTTTGAAGTAGGTACGCCAAAGATATTGATCTGATCGTGTAACCCTGATTTAGGTGATAGGAAGTTTTCCTTCATATCTCAATAAACAAATACATGTAAAGGAGTCATGTCAAAGACACAATTTTCTAATAAAAAATGTTTTCGTGTTTAATGGATGATTTTTTTTTTCCCTTGAAAATGGAAGAAAAGGAAAAATCTTCTCAAGTTATGCCTTCCTTCAGAAAGTAAAAAATTATTGTAAAATGCAGAAGTAATGGATAAACAAGTCAGACTTTGATCCAAAGATAGGGGTGATGTTATCTGTCTTGTCTTATTATAATTGGCTATACTTTCTGGATCCTTCAACAGGATAGTATTGTTGCTATATGAGTAAAATTTTTGTTTGCATATGCAATGGATTTGGTCCATGGCATCACGAGTCCCGTGACAACAACTTTGCATCAGATAACGGCTTTCTTTAAACCTTTGTTATACCTGTTTATTGCCTTATGTCACCAAAACGGCTTGGGATTAACTTGGTAAATGTTCTTCCATCACCACATTAGAAAGTTAGGGGTGATGACTAGACTTGTGAGGGATTGATCATCTATTGATGTTGATTTGCATAATATGTGAACTACTAACTCGAGCTGTCTCTTGACTTCCTTTTCTTTGCTTATAAGCCCATAAATAAAGCCTCAAGTGAGACTCAATTATACACTGTTATGTATTTAGTGCCAATGGGAGTGATCAAAGGATTTCATCACGTTGGAAATCCATGTTTACTCAAATTCTGCTGTGATGTTCATTGAAAGACCTAATAATGTGCTTGAATGAAAATGAATTCCGTACTTTCACAGATTAACTCTTCAATATTGACTTCAGGTCTTTGTCAATGATCAATTTTTAAACTGGGATCCAGAGAACCGCATCAAAGTCAGGATAGTCTCTGCCAGGGCTTACCATTCCTTGTTCATGCATAACATGTAAGTTAAATGAAATTTGATATTAACAATTATTCTGCAGTTCTATGTTCTCTAAGCCTGGCCAGATAAGTTTCTTTTACATCTGGCAAATATTATTCTCCTATGTTGTGTCATAATCCCTTTATAGAATTTAGTGGGAGATTTCAGAAAGTTCAAGAGAGTGCTATAGAAAGTTTCCACAATAAAAAGTGTATTAGTTTATTTGTACAATTGGATAACTGGGTGGGTGACAGGTGTATCCGACCCACTCCTGAAGAGCTGGAGAATTTTGGTACTCCGGACTTCACTATTTACAATGCTGGACAGTTCCCATGTAATCGTTATACACACTACATGACATCCTCTACTAGCATAGATTTAAACCTTGCTAGAAGGGAAATGGTCATCCTCGGCACCCAGTACGCCGGGGAAATGAAGAAAGGTCTATTCAGTGTAATGCACTATCTCATGCCTAAGCGTCAAATCCTCTCCCTGCATTCTGGCTGCAATATGGGGAAGGATGGAGATGTCGCCCTCTTCTTTGGTTTGTCAGGTAAAGTATCACTGGATCAGAATTTTCCGATGAGGATCTGGCCATGCCAAACTGATATGTGTTTTCTCATCCTTACTCTGTGAATGAGACTTTCTGATTTAATGCAAATGACCTTTTGCTTTATCTTCTATCACTGTTTACTGATTTGAGTTATTCATTCTGATTTTAGGTACTGGAAAGACTACGCTGTCTACTGATCACAACCGATACTTAATTGGAGACGATGAACACTGCTGGAGTGACAATGGTGTATCAAATATTGAAGGTGGTTGCTATGCTAAGTGCATTGATCTTTCAAGGGAAAGGGAGCCCGACATCTGGAATGCTATCAAATTTGGGACTGGTATTGTCTCTCACAAGAAAATAGATTGTCATGATTTCATGTATCTAGATTTGCTGCTGATAGAATGCAATTAATATGTAAATCATATATCTCTTGTTGGCAGTATTGGAAAATGTGGTGTTTGATGAGCATACTAGAGAAGTCGACTATACGGATAAGTCTGTAACAGGTATGTTTTTTTTTGGTTGATTTTTTATGCTTCATGTCTAAATGATTTTTTTCTTTTTAAGTTTTAATGGTGTATTCATATAATAGGTTCCCGGTTATTCTAGTGAGTTAGCTTCAACCCGTTTTTGATTCCAAATATAAATTGGGCGTCATTTTTTTTCTGTTTTTGCAGAGAACACTCGTGCAGCTTATCCCATCGAATACATTCCCAATGCTAAAATTCCATGTGTCGGTCCACACCCTAAGAATGTCATACTCCTGGCATGTGATGCATTTGGCGTGCTCCCCCCAGTGAGCAAGCTAAGTCTGCCTCAGACGATGTACCATTTCATCAGTGGCTACACTGCTCTGGTATAGATTAAATCATACTTCTTTAGGAACAAATTAATAAAAACAATAGAAAATCTAATACTCTTAAAATACAGGTTGCTGGCACGGAAGAAGGAATCAAGGAGCCACAAGCAACATTCTCGGCTTGCTTTGGGGCAGCATTTATAATGTTGCATCCTACACAATATGCTGCAATGCTCGCTGCAAAGATGCAGAAGCACGGTGCAACAGGATGGCTTGTCAACACTGGCTGGTCTGGAGGAAGGTATTGAATAATTAATTAACGTGTTAAGAAAACTTAATGCTATTTGTATTGAAAAGCACTTCAATTGGTCAATCTTGGTAAATCGTGCAGATATGGTTCCGGGAGTCGTATTAAGTTGGCATACACTCGAAAAATCATTGATGCCATTCATTCTGGCAGTCTGTTGAATGCAAACTACAAAAAGATTGGGGTGTTTGGGCTCGAAATTCCAACCGAGGTTGAGGGCGTGCCCTCGGAAATCTTGGAACCAATTAACACTGTCAGTTTACCAAGCCTTTTCTTATCTATTTACTGCAATTTGTTCTTTCCACATGTTTTATGAATGTCTTCTGATTTTCGAATGCAGTGGTCGGATAAGAAGGCTTATAAGGAGACACTGCTAAAACTGGCTGGGCTTTTCAAGAAGAACTTTGAAGTTTTTGTGAACCACAAGATTGGGAAGGATAACAAGTTGACTGACGAAATCCTTGCTGCCGGTCCAATATTCTGATCTTTTGCTGGATTACGAGGAAGAAAATCTGCTGGAATTGGAACCTTAGAAATAATTGTGTGGTTATATGCTTAGATGTAATAATTTGTATTCTTCTGTTGAACTTAATCCTTTTTATGTCGAAATGAAAGTCATTGCAAGATTAAGTACTTCGACTTGCTGATTTGATGTCTGAGATGTATTACATTTGGGCAGTACAGAATAAGTTTTGGATACAATTTTATTTCTTCCTTAAACTGGAATTATATATTTCAATTGGGAAGATAAATATATATATATATATATATATATATATGGACACATTTCAAAAACAATGTTCTCATAGTTCAAATTGTATTTTATCTCTGAAGGCAGATAGGAACGTTTTTGATGTGATCTGCAATACGTGGGCAAGTTCGGACAAGGATCTATTGATCGTCGAGGAAGGGTTTATGACTAGGTCGTGAGCGGAGCGGGTCAAAAAAGTAATGGAACTACTTGCTCAAGCCACGGTGGACGAAACATTGATCACGACAAGTAAATGAATAAGTTTCATGTTGGCATGAGAGATAAAACGAAGTGGAGCAATTTGATTCAAGCAATGGACAGAGAAGTTAGACGGAGCATAGTTGTTCAGTGCAAGCGGTCGCTCGCACCTTTACCGAGGCAACAGAGGAGAAGTTCCAATGATCTATGCGACTGCATATATTTATACTATTCGGTTGCATGGTATATTTCTGATTGCGAATTTTCAAATTTCGCGCAATTTTCTATTTTAATTAAAACACTATTTTGTGGTATCTTTTGTTATTTTTAAA
The DNA here is from genome assembly GCA_019097785.1 of Fraxinus excelsior. Classification (NCBI taxonomy): domain Eukaryota; kingdom Viridiplantae; phylum Streptophyta; class Magnoliopsida; order Lamiales; family Oleaceae; genus Fraxinus; species Fraxinus excelsior. Next base: position 5,360,993 of record CM032628.1, on the reverse strand, counting down.
GTTTAATGCCCTTTTTACTAGGGTTTTAGGGATTCCATAAGAATAGGGTTATTACTTTCATTGTAGAAGACAAATTTGAGAGATATTATTGCAAAACTTATTGTTTTTTTCTTGATCTTCATTCAATTAATTTTGACCTTATCAAAAATTAAATTTTAGTGGCGTTCATCAATTTAAGTAAGGTTAATAAATTTTGCAATCACGGGGTCAAGATATTGTTGACGATTGTCTTGGTTCTTTGAATCAATAATTTTTTAGGTTGAGCTTTCAAATGTTGATTTTTGACTTTTTTGGTTGATCTAATCATCTATCGTGGGTTTCGTAGAAAATTGCTATGTGGGTTTGCATAAGTTTTTCTTCATTGATTCGCTCACTATTGATCTTTTAGTATTTTGTGTATGAACGATTATGAATTTTGCCGACATAGTGTATATAAGATCCTCATGAAATATTCTCCACTTCTCCTTGATTTTTCCTCAATCAATTTCAATCATGTAGCTCCTCAAGATCACATAGTACATGAGAACAAATTCAAGCTAGTTGATGTTGTGTATCACTTACCTGGCTGATATCATACTTTTCGTTGGCTTGTCCTTGCAGGGAAGGAAACTAGAGTGTCGATTAACTATCAAATAATTGGGTTGGAAAACATTTTTATATTTTAAACAATATTGAGCTTCTTTACTTAAAAGAGTATGTTTGATAGGGCTTTTGCTTTTCAGTACATGAGTTTCACTAGAAAATCACATTGGTCACTTCCTTTAAAACTTCTTTACAATCGGACAAAATACTTCCAAAAAATTATTTAAACATGTTCAAAAGTTGTTTTTGACTTTTCAGAAGTCATGTTGACCTTTAACGTTAACCTAACATAGTTGAGATTTAAGTGGTAACAAGTTGATAGGACCTTTTCCATGTAGAAATCAACTTGGGTTACCTTCAGCTCTTCATATTCGATAAAGAGTTTTCAAAAATTTATTAAATCATGTTCAATAATAGTTTCTTATATTGAATTTATTTTATGAACTTAAACTTTATAAAATATTATGAATTATCACAATCTCAATGTCAAAGAAAAATTAAATTAATTAATGCGGAACATACATTGATTCATTGATTTGTATCTTGAATAATGAATCTTGAATTTTCGATCTTTAAATCTTAATTTCTTGTTCTTTAATTTAACTACTCCAACCCTTCTTCTTGATTTTTGATTGTGAGTTTTTTTATATTCTTCTTCAATATTTTTTTATTAATTTATGTGTTGATGTGATGACACAAAGAATGAAAAAATTACTTATGAATTGGGGACCATAACCCTATATATAATTTTCATATGTATTCGATCTATCGTCAAATACAAACCCTAATGGATTTGGTCTTTACACATATAATCCAACTCACACTTTATTTAGATACCCAAAGTCCAATTACTTAATTATTTATTAGATCACTTTAATTTTGGGTTTAATTTTAAGATAACCTTTATACACTATTATTTACATATGTTGGCTCACATGACAAATTAAATAATTTTCCAACAATCTCTCACTTGAGCCACATATGTTACTTTATAAATGTGTATAACCCTACGAGTTCAAAACTTTTGCTATCATACTAAAAGTATTTCCAAACAATCTCGTCAATCAATTATGTTAATATAAGATCAAAGTATTTTTCGTTACAAGTATCATAACTAAACTCTTAATGGTCACGTACATCAATACAATCAAATGACATAGATCAAGTGTGGATGTATGACATAATAATTACATGCAATGTGATCCAAACATGTATATTTTCAACTGGTCATACTCTATTATTTAATATCTTATGAGATCAAACACACAAAAAAAAAAAAAAAACCTTTAATCAAAGTGAAAAACTGAACTGAATACTTTATTATTGAAATGGACTGAAACAGTGCACAATAAAAAATCATGTGTTAAAAAGACAACATTCAAAATTGCAAACTCCTACTAAATTAGCATATCATCAAAATTTACAACACCCATGTGAGCGATGTACTCATAAAGACCTTGGGTGGTAGACCTTTTGTGAATGGATATGTTATCATGGAGTTTGCCCCAATAGGTTCTATAGCAACCTAACCATTTTGAGCTCTTTCTTTAACAATTAAGAATTTGATGTCTATAAATTTAGACTTTGTTGAATTCTTATTGTTATTTGAATACAAGGCTGCTGACTTATCGTCACAAAATAACTTAATTGGTCTTTCAATTCCATATATAATCCGCAGCTCAGTGACAAAGTTTCGTAGCCATATTCTATGATTGGATGCCCCATAACACGCTACAAATTCCGTTGCCATGATTGAATAAGCTATAAGTGTCTGCTTAGTACTCTTCCAGGATATAGCTCAGCCAGTAAGAAGACATAGCAGGAAGGCATATCCCGATGTGGATCTCCTACCATCTGATATCTAGCAAAATCAGAATAAGCATAACCGATGATCTCCAATTGGTTTGATTTTTTTTTATGTGAGCATGTAATATTTTGTTCTTTGCTAATACCGCATAACCCGTTTGAATGCCTTCCAATGATCCATCTATGCGTTATTGAAATATCTACCTAACATTCCAACAATGAATATTATAACCAGATGTGTGCACATCTGAGCATATATTAAACTCCCAATTGCTGAAGCATAGAGACTTTTCTGCATCTCCTTCATTTTAAGTTCATTCTTAGGGCATTGATTGAGATTATAATTGTCTCACTTAACAACATGGGTATCACCTAGTTTGCAATCCTATATCCCAAATCTCTTTAAGTACCATATCAATATAACTCTTTTGTGATAATTCAAGAATACCTCGAGAACAGTCTCGATGTATCTGAATCCCTAATACAAAAGAGGCGTTACCAAGATCTTTCATCTAAAAATCATTTGATAGAAATCTCTTGGTTTCGTGTAATAAGCCTATATCATTGTAGGAAAGTAGTATGTCATCGACATACAATACTAGAAAAATATACTTACTCCCACTGAATATGTGGTATACACAATTATCAACCACATTCAACTCAAATCCAAACTAGATGATTATTTGATGAAATTTGTGGTACCATTGACGGGTAGCATAATTAAGCTCATAGATGAATTTCTTTAATTTGCAAACCATTTTCTTCGAGTCTCTGGACATAGTTCTTCGGTTACATCATATATATCGTCTCATCAATACCACCATTGGAAAATATTGTCTTTACATCCAGCTGATGTAGCTCAAGGTCAAAATATGCCACAAGTGTCATCATAATCTTGAAAGAGTGTTTCGTTGAAATTGGAGAGAAAGTCTATTTGTAATTGACGTCTTCCTTTTGAATAAAACCCTTTGCAACAAGACGAACCTTATGTTTTTCCACATTATCCTTCGAATCCCTCTTGGTTTTATATATTCACTTGCAACCAATGAGTTTCATACCGTCAAGCAATAGGACAAGTTTCCAAGCATCATTGTCTTTTATAGACTTTATTTCTTCATCCATGGCGTCAATCCACTTTTGGGAATTATTCCTTTACATTGCTTGATAAAAGTTGATAGGAACTTTTTCCATCAATCCAATGCTATTTTCACGTTCTTGGAGAAATACTATACAGTCATCCGAAATGGCATTTCTTCTTTCTCTAGTTGATCTCCTTCATGACATTTGTTCTTAAGGTTGCTGAATTTGTTCTTCTGGAACAATCTCTTGATTGTTTATAGGGGATTCTGGAATGTTGTATCGATCCGAAATTGCTTTTTGAATAATATCTAGAGCAAGAGTTTGTCCCTGGTCCTCATCATTGTCAATTGCAATAAAAGCGATGTTCATATATTTCTCCTCAAAGACAAAATTCTTAACTTTATCTCCCCCCACAAACACTACACCCTCAAAGAACCAAGCATTTCCCATTTCGAAAATTGATTTGGTAGTGGTATCATAAAATTTGCAACCCCTTGAACTTTCAGAGTATCCAATAAAATAGTAACCGACTGTTCTGAAATCCAATTTCTTTTCCGATGGCATATAAGGCCATGCTTTGACTAGACAACCTCAAATGTTTAAGTGCTTCAAACTAGGCTTTTGCCTGTCCAAAGCTCATAAGGGGTTTTGATAGTTGTTTTACTTTGAACTCTATTAAGAATATAAGTTGCAGTTTTTAATGCTTCTCCCAGAGAGATTCTGGTAATGTGGAATGACTAATCATACTCCTTACCATATCTTTAAGTATTCTGTTTTATCTTTCAGCAACACCATTATGCTAGGAGAATCGACATGGTGTATTGTGGAACGATTCCACATTAATTTAGGAATTTACTAAAAGGCCCTGGACGTTTTTCTCCTAGTTCATCATATCTGCCATAGCATTCACCACCACAGTCGGATCTAACGTGTTTTATTTTTTTTGTAGAGTTGATTTTCAACTTCAGCCTTATAAGCCTTGAACACATCCAATGATTGAGATTTCTCATGAATGAAATACATGTAACCATAACGAGAATAATCGTCTATGAACGTAATAAATGACCGTTGACCATTCCAAGAAGCAGAAGGGAATGACATACAGATATTCATATGAATTAGTTCTAAGACGTCAAAGTCCTATTGGCACATAATCTCTTTATGTTTGTTTGTTTTCCCTTAATGCAATTTACACAAACACTTAATTTTGAAAAATTAAGGAAATCAAGAATTCCTTGTGACACAAGTTTTTCAATTCTCTTTTGAGAAATGCGACCTAAATGCTTGTGCCATAATGAAGCGGAATTCTCATTGATTGATTTACGTTTAATACCTTGTGAATTTACATGCAATGTCTCATTATAAGAGGAAACCAAATTAAACAAGTATAGATTATCATATACAGATAAAGAACCGATACCCACAAGATTTGAATCAAGAAAAAGACTCAATTTATTATTTTCAAATGAACAAAAATAACCAAATTTGTCCAAAATAGAAACAAAAACCAAATTTAATCTAAAAGACGGTTCCACAAAAGTCTCTTTCAAATCCAAATAAAAATCGATCTTTAATAATAATAATCTAAAATTCCCTAGAGCCTCTACTTCAACTGATTTATCTTTTTTCGCATAGATGAGTCTTTCAGCATCATTTGACTTTTGGCTGACACACTTATATGAGTAGTGACACCAAAATAATCCACAAAGTATGTCTAAGTACTGAAACTAAAATAATCTCAGAACAAACAAAAGTGAGAAACGTACCTTTCTTTACACGCCAGTGTGGTATTTGGTACAATCCCTTTTCAAGTGTCTCGCGATTCCACAAAAGTAATAGCCATATGATTCTTTCTTTTCAGGCTTTTGCTCATTTTTTAAGCTGGACTCGGTGCAACTTCTTTATTCTTTCTTTTCTTGAACTTGTCATTAGAGGTACTAGCCAAGTGAGCACTTTCAGTCCTTTCTTGCTTAAACATTTTTTCTTCTTGCACACAGTATGAAATGAGTTTATTTAGAGTCCACTTCTCCTTTTGACTGTTATAACCGACCTTGAATTGATTGTAATGTGCAAGAAAAGAAATTAAAACCAAATTCACGAGCAAATTATCAGATAGCTCAAGCTTTAGTGCCTTCAATTTTGAAACAATATGAGACATCTTTATGATGTACTCCCGAATATTTCCTTTACATTTATACCTTAGTGAAACTAAGTTCGTCAAAAGAGTACTAGTTTCGACTTTATCGTTTTTTGCAAAGTTTTTTTCAATTTCATCAATAAATTCATTGGTGTCCCTGAATAATTCTGGAATACCACGCTTCATGATCATAAGACTCGTGCGGTTCGAACGATACCACTAATCAAGTCCATTTTTTCATCAGTGGAACTTTTATCCGTAAGTATAGCGGGGTGTTCACTCATTAGAGCAAGGTCTAAATCCATGCAGCCAAGAACAATCTGAATGTTTTATCTTCAGTCCTTAAACTTTGTTCCATTTAACATGGGAATAGAGTTTATGCTTGCAGATATTGTAGAAGTAGAAGAGTTAACTGAATAGAGAATAAAGCTAAAGAAATATGTTTACATTAGAATCCGTATTAAACAGTTAATTAATTCAAATAATGGTAAACCCAATCACAAGAGATCGATCACAACACTAATATATTTAGTCTTTGGACATAAATGTCAACTTGTAAGTGATACTTTTGGTGTAATAATCAAATATTGACAATAAATTATGTCAATCAACAAACCTATCTTTGGACCGATTTATTGTTCATATAAAACAAAATCTTACAATTTCACATATTTATTAACACGTGTGTGCATGTAATTCGGCCAAATATTTGCCTTCCTTTGAGTATGTGAATATCCACATGAATTACAAACACATAATCTTCCTAATATTCCAAATAAATCTATTTAAACAAGAGATGTTACTTTTGTAATATGTTACTTCAATTAATTTATTTTAAAAATTTAGTAATTCGAAAGAAACATTAAGTATCAAGATCTGAAATTGATTGCTCTTTAATTATTTTAAAATAAAATTGGCGAGAAATTGGGTGCCACAGCGCCGTAATATAGCGTCTACAACGCCGCCTATATGCCCAACGACTAGCTACAATTTGTGAATTGGGTGGGACCTTGAGAAGGCATTGAAGCAACCGTATGCACCAAACATAATACTATTGAAAAACTGACTGGAGAATACTCCCAAATACTTAATCCACTAGGTCCCACCCAATGGACAATTGCCATTATTTTCTTATAATTAATTCATTGAGTCGATCAAACGGTCAACTCATATCACAATTGGTTTACTTGATTCAAACCCGATAACCCAACTCTATTCACTATAGCAAGTTAATTTCAAAATTCAAGGTATTGATTCTTTCCCAAATCGAAAAATTTAAAGTATGAATTTCAATTCTAAGATTCTTGATTCTCAATGGTTTAACGTGAAGTTGACTCTGATACTGCAAGTTGAAATTTTTTTATAAACTTAAATTTTATAAAATATTATGTCATGATCTCTATGTCAAATCACCAAGAAAATTAATGAATGCGGAACATACATTGATCCATTGATTTGTATCTTGAATTTTGAATTTTTGACCTTTAAGTCTTGATTTCTTGTTCTTTAATTTAATTGCTCCAACATTTCTTCTTGATTATAATTCTTGATTCTTGATTTTGGGTTTTGGATCTTTCTATTCAATATAATTTTTTTATTAATTCTTGTGTTGAAGTGATGACACAAAGAATGGAAAAATTACATATGAATTGAGGACCATAATCCTATATATAGTTTCCATATGCATTTGGTCTATCGTTAAATACAAACCCTAATAGATTCAGTATCTGCACATATAATCCGATCCGTACTTTATTTAGATACTCAAAGTCCAATTACTTAATTCTTTATTAGATCACTTAATTTTGAGCTTAATTTTAAGATATCATTTATACACAATTATTTACATTATGCTAGCTTACATTGAAAAATTAACATCTTAATCTCAGAATCAGTTTTAAATTTTTATAAAATTATGCCAGAAAACCCTTTTTTTTTTTTTTTTTATAGAGCATTTTGGTCATGACAGAGATCATCTTTAAATTTAAAGTTAAATCTACACATACTCTGTCGCCTCCCATTCAGTTACCACAAATTCAAGGGCCAACTAATGGCCTACTCATTTATACATTACATTTTGGGAAGATTACATAACTAAGAGGTTAAGTTTCACCAATTTCAGATTTAAGAGATCAAGATTTAAAATTTCAAATATTAAACCTTTCAAATTTTATTTATAAATTAATGAATTAAACATATATTTTATTTATTAAATATATTGAAGTCATATAATTGGTCACATATTATTCATTGATCATGAATCACAAATTTTATGTTACAAATTATTTTACGATCACAATTCAAAATTTTTATAGATCACAATTTATTCATCGATCACAAATCAAAATTTATACATCACAATTTATTTACCGATTACAAATCTATCAAATTAATAAGTCACATATTATTCATTGGTCATAAATCACAAATTTTATATATCACAAATTATTTTACGGTCACAATTCAAAAATTTTATAGGTCACAATTTGCTCATTGATCACAAATAAAAAATTTACACGTCACAATTTATTTATCAATCACAAATAACAAATATTATAAGTCACAGCTTGGTAGACATCCACAAATTGTCAAATTATTGATTACAAAGTAACAATTTTTAGGTCACATTATTTTTTGGTCACAATTTATCTTTTTAATTTGTCACATATTATTTATTGGTTATAGATTAACCAATTTAATAGTCACAATCAACCAAATAACTTGTGACCACCACCGCACCACTCCTTCCCAGCAGCACCACTGCCACCGTTGTCGCGAGAAATACCGCTACCTCACGACAACAACATCACCATCTCAAACAAATCAACACATCGCCGAAAACATCACAACGTCGTCACACTGATCCACCACCACCTCGTTAGACCAGTCGCCACCAACATCGCAACACCACCATCAACACCAAGATCTACCACCACCTCTACCAAAAAATCACAGCCATCATCACATTCAACATAACCTCCGTCACCGTTGAATCCAACAAAGTCACCGTCACCCAAACACACCACCACCACAGCCCCCATCTACCAGCTGAAAACACACCCAAAATCTTACATTAGATCTCGGAGCTACAGGTCCGGCCACGGTACACAGCTAGAAGGTCACATAGACTGTTATATCAGTAACATGTGACTCGACTAAGAATATGATTGCATCGATTGGGTGCTCTTGGAAATGACAAGACTAGAAAAAATTTGGACCCAGAAAGAGGACTGACTTGTTTACAAGGAAATATAATCGTGTAACTTTACTATCCAGTAAACACATTAAAAACCTTATAGTTATAGTGGTAACATATCCAAGCAATTCCACTGTATTTTTTTTGAAGAAAAATTGAGTAGGTTTGATGCACAATTTTTAGGAGAGAATACTTTTTTTTTTATGAATAAGTTATTTTTTGATGTGGTGGTAAATATGTGATTAAAAAAGAAAGAAAAACTATTGATGCAATGAAAAATATTATTTAATTAAAAAATATATAATTAGAAATGAGTAAAAAAATGAGAATGTGGCTGATTATAACTTATTCATTCCCGAATGATTTTACACATGTTATTTTGTGATTGTTACTCGCGTAAATCTTCATTCATTGATTTTCTGATCGTGAAGATTCTTTCCTGTTTATGTCAAGTCACAATTGTTGTGCCACCGCCACAAATTATGCGTGTATTGACAATACGTACATATTGACTCAGATTATCTTGTCTCTGAATTGTATGGCAGTAAATGTGAGATGGTAGTCAAAGAAAAATCTGGTGGGCTTATAATTGGATTTGTTCCCAATTGAATTATTTGGAGGACGTGTGTTTGTTGTTATACAAAGAAAGCTGTAATGCCCATTATGTGTGGACCCTACAGCATATTTCTCTCTATTATTCACATTCAATATCATTTTTGTCATCAACTCCATTCATGTAGAACCACTTAAATTTTTATTATATTCTTTCTTGGTGGAATAAAATTTTAGAAAAATAAAAGTAAAGCTAAAAGTTTGTGTCGAGTTTTACAAATGGCTAGACTTAGGCAGAGTGGGTTCAAATAGAATATTTTGAGGCGACAGACACATTCAAAATTTACAAGATTATAACTGTGTAGACATAACATAAGTAAATGCCATTTGAGTCTATTAAAACCTAATTTTAGTAAGGCCCATTTTTTTTTTAATTTCTTTTTGTAAAAACGATAGTAAACAAAACTACGCGCACGCGCGCGCACATATAACGATCTGCTTGAGTCAGGGACGTAGCCATGTTTTAAAGTGGGGGGGGCGAAAATACGGAGGGTGGAGGGGGGCAGGCCCCCCTCCTAGGGGTTTCCGCCCCCGATTTTTTTTTTTTTTTTAACTAAGAGAATTGAAAACGACGATTTTGAGTACAAAAATAGTACTGAAATTCAATGTTCGATTCAATCACTACTGACTATCCTACTACTTAATTCTTAAATTCAAATATTCAATAACTAACAATTACACAAACTAACAGCAACTACTCTACTTAATTCTTAAATTCAAATATTCAAGAACAACTAAACATGCATTATGCATAAACCAGGTTGAGAATTGGGTTTTAATTAGTTGGGCTTGAGAATTGGGAACTTAGGTTTTGGATTGGATTTGGGCTATTGATTTATTTAAGTAACTATTGGATCTTTTGTTTAAATCTAAGATTTTTGTATGTTGAATTTTAAAATGTAAATTATTTACTCAATATTTATTAATGGAAAAAAATAAAAAATTTCAAAATTTTTGGGGCGAGTCAAAATCTTTGGGTGGGGTGGGGGCGAAATTGAAAAATACATTACAAATTAACTAGAAATAGTGTACCGCGGACAATGTTGGGGGGGCGATCCCCCCCCCCCCCCCGGCTCCGTCTCTGGCTTGAGTTCTGCTCAAATAGCTCTTATATTTATTGTAAGCATCCCCCAACCCCCTAACAACCAAATCCAAGTTACACTAATTATAAGCGGTTGTTTTTATAACAAATCCAAACTTAATTAAGCGTCTGGTTACACTAAAAAAATTAATTAAAACTAAAATAATTCATAATGAAATTTCTTACTTATCCTACTTGAATTCAAGTCACATTATCAAATAATACAAACACAACATATACTATGGTCCTTGTTTGAGCCTCGTTTTGGTGAAAAACGCATTTTAGAATAGTTATTTTGGGAGAATGTGTTGTTAAAAAAGAAGGAAAAATTTTCGATTTACGTGTAAAATTATTTTATTGAACAATGCGTTGTTGGAAAAAATGGGGCTCAAATAAGGTCTAAATTTATGTCATCCACAATAAAATGTAACCTTTACCTTTTCAAATTCTTATTCATACATTGCTATGTCTCTATGCATTTGCTTAAATGTGGTCTCTTCCATTATTGTTTTGGCTTTAATCGAAGATGATATTTTATTAATATTAGGATTTTATAAAAAGTTTAATGAAAATAAATATTAGTAGATGAATTCAGAGTGATATGTTTTTACTTAATTTTATGTATGTCTATTTAATTATATTTACACAAGATTAAAAATATAATATAATTTTCCCTTTACAGGTTTATATATATATAATTGTTGATGTAAATAGCGGATCCCTATAATTGTTTTAAAAAAAACCCTCTGTGTCAGAGATTATTTGAAAAGTGATATTTTAAAGTCGTGTGGTTAAAATTAGAAAAAAAAATTACTCGAAAATGTGAAAAATGATATATTTTTTTTGGAGAATATTTGATTAAAAAAGAGTTTAAATAGGGTTGATTTCAAGAAGTCACTTCCACACAACTGACACAGTACTTAGAGTCTGTTCGATTGCAAGAATGAAATTTGGGTGGAAATTAGAAAATGAATTTCAGAGAATTGAATTGCTTAGAACTTGTTTTACTGAGAATTATCAATTAATTGTGTTTGATTGATATAATTTTCACCTGAAAAATGTTGAAATTTTAAATCTTTTGGTAGTCGTTTGACTTTGTTTTTCATTGAAATTGTCCATTAAAGAGAATTTACTAATTTTTTTAATAATTAAGGATAAAATTTATTTCAATTACCAAAAAATAAAAAAACTGAAAAACTATTTTCCCACCAAAGTGGTAAGAAAACCAATTCAATGAAAACCTAGAAAAAAATTGGCTAACAAACAAGAAAAAAGTTCAAACAGGGTGTTGAAGTAAAATAAGTGCGCTGTTCTGTTAAGAATGGATCTAAATTCGAGTTCAAATTTGAGAAATTTACCATAATACTCGTTTACTCCACGTAAATATCGCAAATTCTGTTTCCTCCTCGATAGCAATTAATGTATAACGAGGCCGATAAAACTGAAACAGATGCCAAAACATAAAAAGGAACAGAAAAAGTAGCCAGATGAGGAAGGAGGTGGTGGCGGCTATAACAGTTGGTGCAGCAGTAGTCGGCGTCGCAGTGTTTTTGAGGCATTGGGAGCAGCAGAGAGAGCGGCGATTGAGACAAACAAAACGAATTCTTCGCAAATTTGCCAACGATTGTGCCACTCCGGCGGCTAAACTATGGAACATAGCCGATGACTTGGCCTCGAGAATGGAATCTGGGCTTTCATCGGAGGAAAGTATATTGGGGATGCTTGTTTCTTACATCGCACCACTCCCTACTGGGTAATTAGTGCTGACCATTTTGTCTAAAAATTTAAACTATTAAAAAACGACAACTATATTTCTTCAAATCTTGTTCTCAACGATTAGTAATCACTCGCACGTTGCTTGGAACACATATACACATGCATCAAGAGTTTATATACGTACGTAATTTTTTCCATGCATGCACAGGTAGAAATTATTTTTATGTATATATGCACTTGCAATTTATTTATATATGGCCATGGATGTGATGACAGTGAAGAGAAAGGAATATATTATGGGATAAATCTACGAGGAACAAATTTTCTTATGATCCGAGGGAGACTTGGAGGGAAGAATTTACCTATTTCTGAATTGCAAAGGGAAGAGGTTGCAATTCCTTTGACTGCAATGGATAGAGATTCTACCGAAGTAAATTAAATATTTTCTATTATTGTTGAGTATTGCATTGTTTTCGCGAACAATTTTCATTTGTTTTCTCATTATAAGTTCATCAACGCTCTTAACTTAGGAATTATTTGATTTGATTGCGGTGGAGCTAGCAAAATTTATTTCAGTACATAGTGAAATTGATGGCAAGGCAGAATCAAGAGAAAGAAAATTGGGATTCACTATTTCATTCCCGGTGGAGGAAGATGCAAGATCCTCAGGCTCTGCCATTAAATGGAGAAGTTTTTCAGTCAATGACACTGTTGAGTCTCTTTACCCTTCTCCATTCAACCACACATTCACACAATAAAATATTGTGCACGTAAACCTACAACTTTTTCCTACTTTTTAATTACATATTCTTAAAAAAATCACTATTTAAAATAATATTTTTCCAAAAAATGGCCATCTAATAGGGGCTTAATCTCTAAAAGGAAATTATAGATTCAACTTGATTTACGTGTATGACACGTTTCATATGTTCGATATGTTGGACTATTAAAATCACGTTTATTGCTTTATATAATAGTATTCAATACTGTGTATTAAACGTAGTTAGGGAAAAAAATGCCAACATGACTAGCATTATAGTTTAAAAGATGCAAATTTATTCAGGTTGGCAAGGAATTGATGAATGACATCAATCAGGCCCTGGAGAAGCATGGTATAGACTTGCGGGTTTTTGCACTAGTAAGTGTTATTTTTGTCTCATCTCTTCAGAGCTACAGACTTCAAAATTCTGTGATCTAAAAGTATATTGTCAAGCTGAAGGCACATTTATATATGTAAACATAATTAATCTTAACATGCTGTCTCGCCAGGATTCATATCATATTTTTAATCGAAGACTTGACACATGCAAACTTTTAAGAGTTGTGCTACATTATCAGATTGATTTTACCAGAAATGCGCCAGATTAGCACTCGGCACCATTTTATTGGTAGTTGGGCAAAAAACATTTTCTAACCATCCAATCACATTGCCGCTCATTCTAGCAATTTGATTTTGGTAAAATAATCCGACAAAGTAGCAAAATTAAACTTTTAATAATTGGAAACTGGAATCTAGACCATTATGAGCTTTATATAAATTTAGTTAATATCTGCAATGTCGACAAAGCATTAAATTTTATTTTTTATTTTTGGCTTCAGAACTTGTTTTATAATTGCATCTCTATCCAGTCAGGGATGAAAAAACATTAAAAGTTTGATTAAAGTATCTGTACGCAGGCTAATGATACTACAGGGGATTTAGCTGGAGCAAGATACTACAGCAAAGAGAATGTAGCTGCAATAACTTTAGGAATGGGAACAGATGTTGGATATGTCGAATCAGCAGAACAAGTTCCAAAATGGCATGGCCAATCCCCCAATTCTGGAGAAATGGTCACTAACTAATTAATACTTACGACATGTTTGGTAGCGAAGAACACTGGATAAAAGCGAAAAAGAAGAAGTTAAAAGCTTGTTGAGTCATATCGTACCAAACATGCGTTCCATTCGAATAAAACCAAGCAATTACGACACAATAACAGCGTGCTTAAATTTTTTTACAGATTGTAAATATGCAATGGGGAAACTTCAGTTCCTCCTATCTCCCCTTTACAGAGTTTGATGCCTATTTAGATGCTGAGAGCTCAAATCCTGGTAGCAGGGTAAAATTACTGCAGTCAATTAATTGATATTTCAAAATTAATTAATTAATAATTGATTGATTGATTTATATTCCCCCCCACCCCCACCCCCAAGATGTTTGAAAAGCTTATTTCAGGAATGTATTTAGGAGAGATTGTTAGGAGAGTTTTGCTCAAGATGGCTCAAGAAACAGCTTTATTTGGAGAATGGGTGCCACCTAAACTCGCAACTCCATACTTGTTGAGGTAAGTTAAAATTTTATCATATATATGCTGGAATAACTGGAGACGGTTCTTCTACAAATGAATAGACCAAACTCGAAGGACCACAACTCTTTTTGGAGGAATAGAAAATGCCAAATTGAGTTATATGATGGAATTAGTGGACATATAGAAGACAGACATGTAAGACAACCAGACGATTTTTTGAATGCAATGTACAATTTGTGGTCACACCACAATTAAAAGGCACATGTAAACTACTGAATAACAAAAATTTATTACAAGCAAGAAAATTTAAATTAATTAATATCTAACAGGTCACCAGATATGGCTGCCATGCACCAAGACACATCAGAGGATTTCGAAGTGGTGGATGAGAAACTGAAGGAAATCTTCGAGGTAAATTTTATTCTCTCTTTTTTTACTGAGTCTTTCATAGCAGTCTTGCTTACTATGATCTGACTTTCTATTAGGTCATTTTTGGTCGTACAAATAGATAGGGTATAGCGTAACGAATCCAATAAAATTGAAATATGGCGATACACAACCTTTCTACCGTCTTATAAAATATATCTTGTGGTTATATAGACTAATAAGTTTAATGATGTCAGATAAACTATTCAACTCCAATGGCTAGAGAAATAGTTACAGAAGTGTGCGATGTCGTAGCAGAACGTGGAGCTCGACTTGTGGGAGCCGGCATTGTGGGAATTGTTAAAAAGCTTGGAAGAATTGCAAACAAGAAGAGTGTTGTTACAATTGAAGGTGGACTTTACGAGCATTATAGAGTATTCAGAAACTATCTGCATAGCAGTGTATGGGAAGTGTTGGGAAATGACCTTTCGGACAATGTGATCATTGAAAATTGTCATGGTGGATCTGGGGCCGGTTCTATCTTTTTGGCTGCTTCCCAAACATATAATGCAGATTCTTAAACTTTTTCATTGTTGTTAGTTACCGTTACCTTACGTAAAAAAAACTCAAGAGCTTTCTGGTCGGTAGTTGAATTATTTTAAGTTTTGAGTAAAACTGCGTCAAATCTCGATTTACAATATCTATACGCTAAGGACTTCAACACAACTTTGTGTTAGAATTATTGTTCAAAAATCAAGTGAAGAAACCATGGATGAATGAATTGGAAAGAGGAAGAAAAACAACCTTGGCGCTACATAATTGACCTATGAGACCGCATAGGCCATTGTGGCTTGCTGTCGCATGGCGGCCATCAGGGACAAAGGGTAAAATTCGACCGTTATGTTGAGTTTTCTCGAATATTCTGGTGATTTTCTCGTGAAGCAATGCACCTTTTTCCATATGAGTTGATACCATTTCGTGTAGGAATGATCGATGACTATATAAACATGTTGGTTATCATTCCAAAATACAATTGAAAATCATTCCATTGTTCATCCAAATTATTGAAGAAATTTCATTCTCTTACATAATCAAATTTTAATACTTTCATGTGTTCAATTTGAAGAATCATTTAGCTTTTGATGTTTTTTCATTTATGTTTGATAATCCTACAAACTATTTGTCATTTTCAATCCTTAAAAGCATAGTGGTGGAGGCAAATATTGTTTGAGGACAACGATTTCATTTCGTGATCAAGTCTTGTTTCAATATTGTTTTTCATTTTCATCTTCATCTTCTTTTGGTTTCCATTACTGTACTCCACATTTTTTACCAACACTATGTATATGAATTGTAGGACAAATACACGACTTTAATTAGTACATAAAACATTTGGCGAAAACACAACTTAAGTTACAACAACTCATGAATAAATTTGGTGACCAATTGTAGATTTTTAAACTACCCACTTGTCTCGATCGGTATCAAATTAGACAAATAGATAATGGCCCATAGCTGCATGGCAAAATACGAGAATAATCTTGCTAAGTGATATCTAGTGTATAACAATACACCATTGCGTGCAAAGAACAGTACCCATGTCGATATTGACGACATGTTTAAAGCTATATGGAGTATAGACACACTCAATAATTCATTCTATGCTTGTTTGGGTTAAAGTTAAAAATTACAAGTTAAAGTTAAATATTAATTTCAATCGCACATTTTGTGAGATTTAGGGCTTGTTTGGTACGAATTCTCCAAATTTTACAGTTAATCAATTCTCATTTTCAACCACACATTCTTCAATAAAATAATATTTTCCATCACATCAATAATTTTTTCTTCTTTTTCAACCACACATTTTTCATCATATTACTATTCAAAATCAATTCTTCCCCTAAAAAATCCCTCTCAAACAAGCTCTTAATATTATCCTAAAAGTCACTACTAATTTCAAACAAGTATCCCTATATTTGGTTAATTGATAACCAGTGTTCTAAAATGCGCACCTTGACATGAGGCGTGACCAAAACGCCAAGCCAAGCGAGTTAGCTTCTTATTTAGTGGTCAACGACAATTGTTGACCGCTAAAGTGCGCCAAAGCGTGCATTACCTTATTATTATTTTTTTTTTAACAAGTTTTTGAAGTTAAAAATTATTATAAGGTTGGCAAACAAGAAGAGGAGGAAGGGCAAAATAGAGACTCTATTAGCAGATGATGCAATTAATTTACAATCTTGGATTGTATAAGATTGTGATGATGAAGAGTATGATGGGGGTGGAAAATGATATAAGGGAGCCTGACGAAAATGATTTTGTATCAAAAGATACAGAAGATGAATTAGATGAAGAAAAAGTTACTGAATTGGAGTTCGATAATGAGTTAGATAAAATTTAAGTTCCTATACTATTTACTTACTATTTTGTATTTAAATTTGAAACTTATATTTTTGTTGGAAAATTTGAAAAAAAATGTATGAAGTTCCTATAAATCTGTTTTAAATGTTTAGTAAATATTATTTTTAATTGATTAAAAATTAAAATAATATTAAAATAAGAAAACGCATATGCCTCGCCTAAGCTCGTCTAGCCCATAACTCGGTCTCCACGCATCGCTACACATTACTCCTTTTAGAACCTTGTTGATAACAATAACTATCATATCGGTCGACTATTCCTCCTCAAAGTCGGTAACAATTTTTAATATGTCCCTATTTAATATATTTTATTATAAATAAATATAAACTAATGCTATTTAAATCATTATTTAATGTATGAGTATATTAGAAAAATTTATATTTTCAATTATATTAATTATATTTTTTAATTTACGTAAAAATAAAAATAAGTCTATCTCCATGAGAAGCAAAGAGTAAAAAAGAGGAAGATTCCCGTCTTTAACAAAGTTTGAAATTTCACTTTTTGTGGATACCAATATGACAGCTCTTGTACCCTAATCTGTTGACGCACATCCTACGATTTACCTCGTGGGACGGGCGGGGGTTCAACTTTTTTAGAAGAGGAAGATTGTGTGAATCTTGTCCGATATTTGTTGATGAACCGTGGACGGTGTTATATGTTCGGGGCCACCTCATTTCTCTCCCCAACTACAGGGGACAGCTATCCCCTGACACGTACATGGTCATGTTTACGTGCAGCACTATTCATTATTTATTGTTTCCTACTTTGGGGGGCACGTACACAATGTACGTGACATAAAATAATACGTGTAAATAACATGAGTATTAAAATAATTTTTAGCTCCACGTGAAAAATATAAACAAACGGTACAGCCCAATGCCACATAAGCAGTGGTCCATGACTTTTTAATTTCATTTTTATACCCCCACTCTCCCCTAACGTAGGTACCCAAACCCAAATCAAAAGTTTATTAATAAAAGATTAGAGAAAATTATATGTTTCTTTAAATAGCAATAACTCTAGCTTAACTAGTTGGAATATATATATTTTTTCGAGCCTAACATATTTTATTTAACGTGGGCTTTAAAATGAGACAAATATCGATGTGGAAATTACACAATTTCCTACTTTTGAAGATTCCAATTGTAAAATCAGATTTCATAGTTATATTTTCAAAAATCAAATATTTTAATATATATATACATATTTTTTATATTTATTTAAATGGTAATAATAACATTATAAAATTTAATTTATCAACCCTATTTTCATTTCTCTATCTCCCGCCTTGAAGAATCTCTCTCGTCCCTCTCCATGCCGTTCGCCCTCTGTCATTCAACCTCCACTAAAATCAATTATCTGATCTTCTCTCCGCGGTGTCACCTGCCTTTCGACGGTCTCTCTCTGCTCACCACCGTCTCTCTCACTCTGAACTGATACAGCTTCAATCGCCGCCCGCCGCCTCAACTTGCACCGCTCATCTGCCTTAATCAGCGTCGCGCGTAGCATCTTGTGACGTCTGCCCTAATTCACAGGTACGATTTTGGAGACTGGCGGGTGGAGGTGTTGGCGGTGCCGGCTTTTTGGGTTTTCTGTCGTGGGTGTTGGTGGTGACACAGGCTGGCGGATGGTGGTTGAGGCGCTGCATTTTTTTGTTGATGGTGGTGGCACGAGCTGGGGGATGGTTCACAGGTACGATTTTGGAGACTAGCGGGTGGAGGTGTTGGCGGTGCCGGCTTTTTAGGTTTTCTGTCGTGGGTGCTGGTGGTGACACGGGCTGGCGAATGGTGGTGGAGGTGCTGCATTTTTTTGTTGATGGTGGTGGCACGGGTTGGGGGATGGCGGCGGTGATGTTGACTGATTGTGGATTTGTGATTGTGCGGTGTTGGTGATTGTGGATCTGTGGTTGGTAGTGGAGGTGGTTTCTGGGGTGTTTTTTGTTGTTGGTGGTGTATGTGGATTTGGTGATGTTGGTGTTAGATATTGGTGACGGTGAAGTGGTTTTGCGGTGGATCTGGTGGCAAATCTGGTGGTGATTCGGGATCAAGATTGGTGGTGGTGACCAATGCTGTGACCTCAGCCATGTGCTGTGACCTATGTTGAGACCTGTGTCATGTGCTGTGATTCAAGATCAAGATTGATGGTGGTGACCAATGCTGTGACCTGAGCCATGTGCTGTGACTTGAGCCATGTGCAAAATATTCTATGACCAATGCTGTGACTACTAACAAAATTTGAGTCATGTGAAAAAATATTCTATAACTTGTGCTATGTCCATTTGAAATAAACATGTGACTATCAATAAAAATATGAGCACGTGTAAAAATATTCTGTGACCTGTGTTGTAACCATTTGAAAATAACTCGTGACTATTAAAAAAAATCTGAGACATGAACTTTATCATGATATCAATCAATATAAACAAATAATCATTCATTGTGATTTGTGACCTGGGTTGTGACTTGGACTGTGACCATACAACAGGCAAGCCATGACCATCAAATAGTTGCCGGAACCGGAGCAATTGTCGGAACGACTGCCGGAATCGGAGTAGTTGCCGGAACGGTTGTCGGAATCGGAGTAGTCACCGGACGGTTACCGGAACGGCAGGGATGGTGGAGGTGGGTGGGTTATATATATATATATATATATGTGTGTGTGTGTGTGTGTGTGTGTGTGTGTGTGTGTGTGTGTGTGTGTGTGTGTGTGTGTGTGTGTGTGTGTGTGTGTGTGTGTGTGTGTGTGTGTGTGTGGATCAAAAATCTGATTTTTGAAATGTGAAAGATGGTTTGTTATTTTTGAAATAGGGTAAATTTAAAATAGGATTTATGAATTTTTCCCAATATCGATATACTTTTGACATCTTTAAAAATACTTCAATATTTGACTCAATTAAAGTGGACAATAAAAAAACATGATTTTGTCAATTTTCTGATCATCAATAGATTACATAGCATAAAACTGTATAATCATCAATAGATTATATAGCAAAATAACTTATAACACAAAATAACTTACCACCAAAAAACCGTGTTATCATCAATAGATTTTAAAGCCCACATTGAATAAAATATGTTAGGCTCGAAAAAAAATATTTTTCAACTAGTTAAGCTAGAGTTATCGCTATTTAAAGAAACATATAATTTTTTTTAAATATTTTATTAATAAACTTTTGATTTGGGGTTGGGTACCTGCGTTGGGAGGGTGGGGGTTTAAAAATGAAATTAAAAAGTCATGGACCACTGTTTATGTGGCAAATGCCACATAAACAGTGGGTAAAGTTTCTCCTAGCCACCGTGAGTAGGGGAACGGGGCTGACAACTATGCTGATCACCCAAATATTGATAGTTGGCACCCAAATATTGATAGTTGGCAATGATTAGAAACACAATTTGCAGTCGTCCGTTAACGTGGACCCTAATAAATAATTTACTTGCACCTTTATAGAAGGCAACATGGGAATTGAAACTTTAAAAAAAAAAAAAAAAAAAAAAAAAATTTAAATATAGGGTAAATTACATAATATTTCTACGGCGTATAGGACAATTATAGAGATATTTACTTTTCTTTTCAAGAATTACAAAAATAAAATAAAATAATAAATAAATAAATAAATAAAATTATTCAGGTTTATTTTTCATAACAGATTCTTCCGATCAAAAAAAGTTAACATATATCTCTCATTTACCCTTTTAAACTATTTTGAATTTTTTTATTTCATTATTTATTAAGAAATACATTTTCATACTTTCGATTAAGACTAGATAATTTTAGTATAAAAATATCATTAGAAAATTATAAAAATCATAACACATGAATTTTTCTGTTTTTAATTTAGTTTGTTCAATTTTTTCAAGTGGGAAATTAATATTCACACGAATATGATTATTAAGCCTTCATTTGCCAAAATTTATAAGATGAAATCACTCCTAAAAAAAAAAAAACAAGATGAGATATCCAACTCACAACAATATTTGAAATGAACATTGAATATAGGTTAATGACATTTAATATAATTAAAATGTTATGTGTTGATGGGCCGACCTACTGATAGGAAGGGAAAGAATAGATCACGTGATCGCTGGCTCCCTATTAGAGGAGCCCTGAAACATAGGAGCTTTGAATTGTATGTTTATGGTTAGTGTTGTACTTGATATAATTCATATTATTCTCAATCAGAAATTTTTTGCACGGTCAAATTACTCCCCTTCACCCTCCCCAAACCAAATAAATAAAAGAAAAGTACTTAAGAGAAATTATGAATTTACATTCACCAGCAGACCAGCTTGTCTTTATTAGTACATAAATAAAATTATTTTTCTTGTCATAGAATTATTTTTTTTCAATTATTAGTTTTATTCTGGCACTGTAACTTACTTGACATGATTTTTGTTATTTTATATGAAAATTATAAAATCTGATTGAGATATCAATAATTATTCATGAATTTGAGTTGAATAACACATTAACTAATTATTCATTTTGTTAACAAAGTGTATAAAACTATGTAGCACTTTACAGAAAATAAGAAGATTTCTTTTTATTGCAAAAAAAAAAAAAAAAAAAAGTTCGAATTATTAACATAGACCACACTTAGGTATTGAAAATTCGGTTTCATCTTTCATGCATGTATTGCTTATTTGCTTATAGTATATTGTAAGCAATTCCGGATTTATTTGCTTGTGTGGAAAGAGGTGTTTATTTTTTCATTTTTAAAGTTGACAAAGTCATATTTGAAATAAATTGTCAAAAAAAAAAAAAAAGATTGTATGTTTAGCTATATTAATTTTCTAGTGGAAAAATATTTATTAGAGAAGTTTGAGTATAAATATTAAATGAATAATTTTGTATCGTAAAAGTCTAAGAGAAATAAATTTTCATTTAAATCTTAACTTATTTTTCACACAATTTTCCCTTTTTTTTTTCTTTGTTGATTGTAGTGGGCTGTTAATTAGTGACACACTTTTACCTTTGAAATTTTCTCACACTAATTAAAGTGCACACATGCGAAGTGACGCAACCTACAGCAAATCACGGTATTCTACACATGCGAAGTGACAACAACTTACAGCAAATCACGGTATTCTAGCCCACATACAGCCTAACACATGCTTCAACAAAGGACCGGACTTTTGGACTTGCTGTGAATCACTGTAACCCCGGACGAATCATACAGTCAGTAGAGCACTTTCTGATGCAGATGTTCACCATAAGAGGTGCAATTGCAGAACATACTCATGTTTCTACTCAGATCTTACTCCATATCACTCAAATCTACAATCACTTTGTACCTTATGATATTAAGTAAGAACTTGAAGAGAATTTAGAAGAACATGAGGAATATAGAAACACACTAGTTTATTGATAATTCTGAGATACTACAAGGTTTCCAAGATGGTTTACAATGAATGGGGGAGCTCTCCTTATATGGGGGAGCTTTAGATAAAGTAATGTTGTCGTTACTTTCATCATGGTGTGTCCAGGTTCATAGAATCCTCTAGTTGCGATGGTAAACCATACTGATTTAAGGGGTATTAATGTCTTTTCCACTTGACCATGGATTTTGTGAATCTTGGAAAAGACTGTAATTTGCTTGTTCATTTGTCTGGCTCGATCCTTCATCTTGTAATTTTCCTTTATTAGATTCTGCCTTTCATTTGTCTTTAATTATAGAATTCCACTAGGGATCTGCTCGTAGTTCCTTTTCAATTCTTTTAATTTCTTTTTCAAGGAATTCTTTTTCCTTCTTTACGCTACGGTCCAAACTGTCAAGAAGCTTATTTGAAATTTCTAGCTGCCTTTTTCTTTGCTGGCGTCCTTTTGGAGTCTTCTCTGAAAATCTTAACGTTTCACTAAGGCTTTGTGTGGCTTTCCTTGAAATAATTATCCCCATTGCCAATCAAATGCATAATCATAATCTGGATCACGTACAGTGCGAAATCTCTGAAGATTCATTTCTTGATAAACTTGAATATCTTGTTGAATTTTCATAGTGTAATCCATTGGTAAAGCTTCCCATGGTGCATGATCTTCATAAGCTGGCCAAATTCGTGGAGGAATTGTCTGATTAATTTCTGCCATGCGCCTTTGAAATTCTCGAAATTCCTTTGGATAATGTTCCCAATTTTGATTCATGTTGAACGGTTGAACTGCATACTCCTTGACATGAGAGAAATGAGCATATGTTCCTGCGTCAATGAAGTAATCATGTCTTTGAAAAATTAAGATCATATAAATATTATCTTTAGAAGTTCTGAGGTCTTTGAATTTTAAAGGAAAAACTTTAAACATTTTTATCCAGTGTGACATTGGATAAAACCATTCAAAAAACCTTTTTGCAAAATGATCAATTGTTCTGTGCGGAAAATCTAGATTCATTTGGCAAAATGAATTAATTGCATCAGTGACGTGAAAAGAAATTCCGATTTGCCAAAGTTCTAAAAGATACCGAAGAAAACAAAGAGTTTTTTTTTTGAAAATCTTAGTGCAGTGTGGTTTGGATCAAAACGGAAAAGTGTGAAGAATGGATAGTTTGGGTGAAATCCAAGACCACCAAGTGTTTCAATTCTAGTTTTTCTTATCACGATGAACTGATATCTGAGCATAAGTTCTTTGGATCTGGATTTGAGAGTTTTGGTTCTTATGAGCTCATTGAGTTCAGGAGGGAAGATTTCAATGTGAGGATATGGATTTGAAGATTTTCCTTCCATCATGTAGATGACGGGGACGGGGATAGATGGATGAGTGATTGAAGAGATTTTTGGTCTAGAGAGGAGGTTTGGTAACAGATTGTGTTTCCCTTTGATATGTTTGACATCAAAGTCAAAGTTTGAGAATCATTCTGTCCATCTGAGAAATTGAGAGTTTGGAATCTGCTTTTTCTTGAAAGAGAGCATTTTTGGAAAAGCCGACATGTCCATTTCTACCAGGAATTTATGTCCAATAAGATGGAACTGGAATTTTTCAATTCCCCTTTTTTACTGCAAGAATTTCTTAGAATGATAGTGCTTCTCTGATTCTGAGAATGAACCACTTTTATATCCACAAATTCTCATCTTTCCATTTTTCTCTTCAAGTAAAACTGCTGCCCAAAAACAATCACTTGCATATGTCTGGAGGATGCGTTTTCCATCTGTAGGAATTTACAAGGCTGGAAGATTATTGACTTTCTGTTTAACGGTTTTGATTGTTTCAGTTTGAGCCGATGACCAAGAAGGAGAGTTTTGTTTGAGCATGAGTTGAAGTGGTCGAATGATTGATGAAAGATGATCAATAAAATCTGCCATGTAATTAACAATTCCAAGAAATTGTTGAACTTCCTTTCTTATCAGATTTTCATCTGGAAACTTGAGAAGTTCCTGGCCAACATGAGGCTGAAGTGAATACTGACTATTCTTAATATGCATACCCAAGAAATCAGCTTCTTTGACTCCAATCACCATTTTCTTTTGAGAAAACATAATACCATAATGTTTGACAAGATCTGTAAATCAGGATAACAAATCAGCATGAGAGTCTTCATCTTCAGAGAATAATAAGATATTATCAATATAGACCAAAGTTGACTCCAATAAAGGATTAAAGATCATTGTCATTGCTTTTTGGAAAAGAGAATGTGCAGTCTTTAAACCAAAGGGCATAACTGTCCATTGGTAATGATGATTTGCGATGCAAAATGCTGTTTTGTGTCTCTCTTCAGGTTTGATTCCCAACTGCCAAAAACCTGCTTTAAGATCAAATTTTGAGAAAATTGTTGCCCTAGACAGATTTGTAAACATCGTCTTTCTGTCTGGAAGAGGGAATTTATCATCTACAAGGAAAATATTCAACGACTTATAATCAATGACCAATATGAGTTTTCCTCGAATCTGTTCACTTCATTTGTTAACATAGAATGATTGATACGCCCACTGTGAGGTTGTTGGTTCAATAAGCCCTTCAGCTTGGAGTTGAGCAAGTTCTTTATTGGCTAATTGAAGGTGTTATGGGTTCATTCCAAGATGGCCATAGCATTTTTCAACATCATCAGATTCATTAGAAAGACTTTCATCAGAATCATATTCAAGAGCAAAGATGGTATCCTATGTTTGTTCATCTTCTTCGGAGAATAGATTCGAGATCATCATCACCATAGTCAATCTTTGTAGTTGTGAAAATTTGGTGAAGAATTTTCTCCCTTTTTTGTTAGGACAAACTTTTGCAAAGTGACCCTTCTTTCCACAGATAAAACATCTGTTTCCTTTTTTCTTTGAGAACTTGCGCCTAAAAAATCTTTTCTTTTTTCGAAAAGGATTAAGAGGAGCCTCCTTGCGAGAAAACTTCATTCTCCTTTTATGAAATTTTTTCTTTTCTCTGCAATCACAATCTTTCATGGAACGACTGTATTTGATCTGCAAATAAGGCTTATTGCAAGCTTTCTCCAATTTCTTTCCTGTGGCATTAATATATTTGAGGTAAGCATTTTTGATTGCAAAACTTTTTCAGCGTTTTCATGATCCAATTATGGAGTTCACCAAAAGATGTAGCATTCAAAGGTTGTCCTCTCATTTCCATCGTTCTCAACGTTTCTTGACCATGAGGTTGATGAATTGATTCCAGATAAGCTTGCTTGGTATTGGTATCATCCATGCCACCAATAAGATAGTATCGTTGTGCTGCATTTCTGAAGTGCCTTTCAAGATCTTTTGGATTGTATGAGCAACACTTTAGTTTGAAGAATTCTTCTCTGGCAATCTTCTTGTCGTGATCAGATTTTCCACAGAATTCCTAATATAAGGAATTTTTAAAAAAATCTGTGGTATTTGACTCCTGGGTAAATTGTAACTGTCTGTATTCACCCATAGAATAATACCAATTCTGAGGAATCCTGTTATCCTTGCCAAGAAAACTTTAATGACCTTTGTATGAGACATGTTTGGCTTTTGAAGTTCAGCGGTACACCAGACTTTCATTTCTTGTAGTCGTACTTCCACTGTGATGGAGTGACGTCATCAAAATTGAACTTTGTTGAAGAAGTACTATTTGAAGAATAATAATTATTTGTAACATGAGGTTCATCCATATCATCATCAAGTACTTCTGGTTCATCAACAATAGGTTTTCCTGGATGTTGAGGATGAGATTGTCCTGCTTGATCGGCCATATAGAGAGGATGATTATCATTTTCAGACTCATTAGAAATTTTTTCAAATGATTCAACACACTCGGAATCAGAACTGATATCATCTGTTATAGAGTGAACATGAGAGGAGTATGTGGCTTGGCTATGAGTTTGTTGAAGAAAGTTGGAGATGGGGTTTTTAATCATCATTTGAGGCTGTTCTAACAGTGGAAATTCTTGAGAGGGAGATGTTTGTATTTGGCGAACAATAGTAGATCTGATCGTTTTTGAGGGCATGAGTGGTTTTTTCTTTTGTTCCCATTCTTCAGGAGTGAAAATGGTGGAGGTAGATCCTTGGTATGTGGAGGAGTATAAAGGTCATGTTTGGGAATTAAAAGAGGTTGATGGATAATATGGTGTGGATGGTGGGATCATTGGATTTGACTCAAGAGAAGCAAGTTGAATTTTTAGGTTTTTGATTTCTCTTTTTTGAGCATCAAATGGTATCTGGTTTTGTAGACGGTTCATTATGCGTTGTGTAGGATTTCGATTCTTTGTCTACAGGCTTGAAGAGGGGTTAAGAGAGCCTGAGTCTACTGTTGTAGAGTTTTTTCAATCCTCTGCTGACTTTGATCAATCTTTTTCAACAAAGCATTTTGCTGTACTGCATTTTCTGAATGCCAATTTAAAGCTGCTTCTGCTGCTGAAAGAGGTTGCACTGATCCATCTAATCTCCTAGTGCTTGAATTTTTGATCTTTCAAGAATGAGTAGAATGATCATTTTCAAAGGTTTCTAAATGAGGAAACCCTTATTGTATGGGAGGATGAAACATCATCATAGGAGAGGGTGAATTGTTGTTCCAATCCCATCTCTTATGATATCTGCTGCAATCATCATCATCCCATCCTGCAGGAATTATGGGATCATCATTTCTAGGTGGTGCAGAATATTTGACATAGTAGTCAAATTTTCCTGATGGCTCTCCAAGTAGTCCAACTTCTGGATCTTTGTCATAGAGAGTTTTATGTAACTTTCTTTGACTGCTCCGCTTGGATTTCCTTTTTTGAGGGGGAGAATCATCATCAACATCTGCTGATAAACAACTGGTGCATGAGCAAACATCCCAGAAGATGTGTTCGGTGTCATCTGTTATGCTATATACTGGCCTTCCATTTGCATCAAAAGTATAAACATGGATTTCTTCTTCTGGATATGCAAACTGGGTAGGAAAACAAGAGGGTCATTTGGAGACAACATCTCTTTTGAAGGCAATTTCAACTTCTCCACTGGACTTTTTTCTGAAAAAGGGTTATGTGGATTGTATTGGAACAGAATTCTTGTTTTCTTTGTGAGTTTGTTCATAGTTTGTAATCCATGTCTCAGGAACGAGTTTGAGTAACTCTGCTCGAGGAATCTACATAGGAACCTATGTACAGTTGGGAACATGTATGATTCTACATGAAGAAGTAGAGCATCATCAGTTTCTTAGGATTGTGCAAAATCAAGAGAATGATTTTGTATCCTGTACACCATCTGATAATGAAGAGTGGCTGCATATGTAATAGAAGATGGTACGGCTCCAACAATTTGAACTTGAACTTTTAAGGTAGAAAGGCAGAAAGTAACTGTGGATTTGATATGGGCATGTTGAAATTTGGAAACATTGTGACCAGCACAATTCCAGCATTGAGAGTTGTTTCCACAGTTCCTATGCAAGCATGTTGATACTCAGAGAATCAAGTATCCAATAGAGCAATTCTTGAAACTGTAGGGAGACATTTTCTTCCATGAAGGGTTAAAGCAAATCTAACAGCTCCAAAGTGGAGATGAGTATATCCTTTAGATAACCATACTTTTAGAAGGTGAGAAGGTAATTCCAGTGTAACAAACTGCTCTTTTTGTGTAGCGGGCAGAAGATATTGATCAAACTTTGAAACTTGAACAAATTCTTTGGCTTGGGATTTTTTAGGAGAAATAAGGCTACAAACAGTTTTAGAAATAGACTGGCGAGGTTTTGTGTAAGGGAGATATGGATTTACAAGAGGTAGATCTGTGAGTGGAACTTTATCAGTTCAGAGAGATAGGATACCTCGTAGAGATATTCCATCTTAGAAACATCAAATTTTCTAAGAGAAGAGGATGAGGAAGAGGATAATATACAAGATTTAGAGCTTTCTGAAGAAAACATGGTTAAGAGGCGTTCTTCCTTAATTTCTTTCAGTACTTAGCTCCCAACCAGTGCTTGTTTATAGTCTATAACTCGACTGTATGACGGCTAATCACGGGTACCTAAAGAAAACTTTTGATGTTTTGTCCATCTTTCTTCTTTTGACTTTGGTCCACTTTTCATTTGATCTCCACACATCTTCCTTGCCATTTTCAACATAATAAGACTTATTTATTCCATCTGACTCAACTTCAACTATGTAGATCTGTATTTCCTCGTCGGGCTTAATCACAAAATCAATTTTTGGACAATCTATAAAGTCGAAAAAATATGAATTGATTTCCTCCTTATTGATCGCCTCATCCTCACTGAGCTCCACTATGATTAAATTTTCACTCGTTTTTTGCTCTTCTTCAATTGATGAACTCTCATCGGGTGGAATGATTGGTCCGCAATCTAAATTCATAGGCAATGAAAAGTCGGTCCTTACGACCCTTTCAAGTGGATTGTACCCCCAATAACGAAATTCTTCCCAATACGTGCAATCTCCCAAAAGCATATCACCTTCATCCAACTTGACCAATTTTTCAAAATACTTTGCAATTACTTTTTCATGAAATAGAGGAGGACCATCTCCTACCAGTTTGAAGTCCTCATCCCAATTGTCAGGTATAAAATCTCCAACGAACAGCATGTACCCTTCATGGATAATATACAAGATTTAGAGCTTTCTGAAGAAGACATGGTTAAGAGGCGTTATTCCTTAATTTCTTTCAGTACTTAGCTCCCAGCCAGCGCTTGTTTATAGTCTATAGCTCGACTGTATGACGGCTAATCACGGGTACCTAAAAAAAGCTTTTGATGTTTTGTCCATCTTTCTTCTTTTGGCTTTGGTCCACTTTTCATTTGATCTCCACACATCTTCCTTGCCATTTTCAACATAATATGACTTATCTATTCCATCTGACTCAACTTTAACTATGTAGATCTGTATTTCCTCGTCGGGTTTAATCACAAAATCAATTTTTGGACAATCAATAAAGTCGAAAAAATATGAATTGATTTCCTCCTTATTGATCGCCTCATCCTCGCTGAGCTCCACTATGATTAAATTTTCACTCGTTTTTTGCTCTTTTTCAATTGATGAACTCCCATCGGGTGGAATGATTGGTCCGCAATCTAAATTCATAGGCAATGAAAAGTCGGTCCTTACGACCCTTTCAAGTGGATTGTACCCTCAATAACGAAATTCTTCCCAATACGTGCAATCTCCCAAAAGCATATCGCCTTCATCCAACTTGACCAATTTTTCAAAATACTTTGCAATTACTTTTTCATGAAATAGAGGAGGACCATCTCCTACCAGTTTGAAGTCCTCATCCCAATTGTCAGGTATAAAATCTCCAACGAACAGCATGTACCCTTCATGGTTTTCGTCAATTGCTCGCTTCCGACACTTTAAATATTCTCTAAATATCATGAGTTTCGGCGTGTTAAACACAAGAGTGCCAGGGCAAACACTATCCAGTACAATGCATCGCGTAACAATTATAACAACTTGGGTATTCTCCAAACATATCTTCATAATGTATGCAGAGATTATCCATTGCAAAAATTTCATTGTCTTACCAAGTTAAAATCATGCAATCATCTGAAAAAAGTATAGGGAGATAGTGCAAACACGAGATAGATTAATAGTACGGGGTTAGCCAAAAAATAAAAACAATAATAAAATAACAAAATAATAATAATAAAAAAGTTCGAATTAGTGTTTAAATAACAAAAATCAAATTAATACTCAATCCCCGGCAACGGCGCCAAAAACTTGATCATGAAAATATGTTTCGAATTTAAATCACCGCAAGCGCACGGTTCGTTGACAAGTAATAAAGTGGAAATCCTAGAATTTCGAGTATCGTTCCCACGAGGATTGATTTAACGTGATTATTATTATCTCGGCCTTAACCGAATCTATTAAATTCAAGATGATTGTTCTAAATTTTATGAGTAACTATGACTAAAATGTAAATTAAACTAAAATTTCGACTAAATGCAATAATGATGGTTAAATGCAAAAGTTGAAGAAATTAATGTATGAAAAAGCGTACTAGGATCCCGAATCACCAAGCAAGTTCACTTTTAACTCATATTTCACAATTTGACAACACGATGAATTGGTTGAAGAATCAATGTTTCTAACTTATTCAATAATCTCTTTCGAGTATAATTGAACCTATTCTAGCATACCATTTGACTATATTTCTATGACAAATGCAATATACAAGAATGCAAGACGTTTTGTAAACACTTAGAGATTCACATAAAGCATAGTGGTATATTTCTATCCCCTATCGGACCTTATGATGATTTATACCTTGTAGAATCTATTTCCCTTCTTTCGAATGCATAAAATAAATCACCCAAACTCATACAACTATTGCGCATATAATTGTAGAGGCAAGAAAGAGTATATAAATCATTCAACATCCATCAAACGTGTTTAAATATCAAATTGCAAAATAGAAATTAAAAGTTCACAATACGAGGTTCATCGTTCACCTAATACAATTAAAAACCTAGCATATCATGGATAAATTAAAATAACAAAGAAAATATTTAGGAGAAGACATCACCCAATTCTTGAATGTAAAGCTTGAAATCTTCGATCTTGGAGTGAAATCCTTCGTCCTTGCCTTCGTTCTCGCTCCAAAAAGGTTGTTTTTTTTTCTCTAGGAAGGCATAACCCTAGTTTCTTATTTTAGCTTTTATAGTTGCCCTAGAATCATTACCATACGTGTTGGAGTCGGATAAGGAAACCAGAAAATTCGCGCCGAATTTCTTCCTTGTGGCCGCAAGGACAAATTCCTTGCACCCGCAAGGAGTAACTTTTTTTCCAAAATTTTTCCCTGCATCCTTGCTTGCGGCCGCATGGAGGATTATACCTTGCACCCGCAAGGAGTAAACAACTATCACATATCTTCATTTTGGTCCTCGAACTTCATTCTTCTCTTGTCTTGACCTTTTTTGTTCATTCTTTTCCTCCAATCATCACATGCATTCCTCAATGTATGATTAAGCTCATGTACACTCTTGAGTTGGCCTCGGGTCACCTTTTGGTTATTTGCATTTTGGTCCCCGAACTTTTGTTTTCCTTCGTTTTGGCCCATTTTCTCTACTTTTCTTCTAATTTCCACCATAATCTTCATTGTTGTCCTACAAACACAATTCACACAAATTAAGCTCTATTCCGAATGTTTATCGATGATTATTCATGTTTATGAACCAACATAAACGTATAAAAATTGCCTTTATCAAGTACTTAGCAATCATAAATTATCATGGTATGAAGTAAGATAAATTATCATGGTATACATTAGAGCGTCATTGCATCAAGGACAAACTTTTTTCTTTTAGAAGAAGTCGACCTATGTGAGGATCTCAGGATATTCTAGGGATGACAATAGGATGAGTCGGAGTCGGGCAACCTCTCTCGTCCCCCTCCTCGCCAGGCAATTTCTCGCTTCGTCCCCGCCCCCGCCCCCGCCCCCGCCCCCGCCCGTTTACACGTTTAGGGCGGGGCGGGTTTAATTTATATATATATTTTTTAAATTTTTTTATAATTTATTTTATTGCTTCCATTCATTAGAGTGAGATAATAATATATTTTTTAATATTTTTTTATTTTTAAAAATAAAATTATTCAAATATATTTGGTAAACTAATGCTTTATTGTTTGTTATATTTTTTTTAGATAATCTTAATTGCTATTTTCTATTAGAACTAATAAAATCTCGTGAAAATTTTCATTTAAAGTATTGAATTATATATATAAAAAAAAAGGCAGGGTGGGGCACCCATTACCTGTACCCGCTTCAGGGCAAAGTTACTCACCCCGTCCCCAACTCGAATATTTGATTAAGCGGGTAATCCTCGTCCCGTTTGGGGCGGGGTGGGGCAGGGCTGGGCGAGGCGGGTATCGAGCTTGTAGAATTTTTTTTTGGTATCCCTAGGATATTCTTCTACAAAAGATAGAAGCTAAAGTAAAAATCCCACCAAACTACCCTAAAAAATTGTACACCTCGAAAGATTGAAGTCGTTTTCTAACTGACCGGAAAGGATGATTATTTTTCGTTGGACCTCTATATAAGAATGAACCTTGTTAGAGTACAAGGGAGTCCGATCACAAAGGGTGAGGACTAATCTGCATTAGATAGTCAGGAGTATAAAAAAGAAAGAGGAAATAAAGAAAAACAAAACTTATCTGCATATTTTCTTTTTCTTTGTGATTAACCTCCTTCACAGGAGTCCATTTCTTCTATTTTAATTTACTTGTCATTTGCGTGCAGGAACTCAGCAAGTTAAAATCAGCCTCAATAATGGATTTCTCAGCAGCCTCATGCTTCTCTGAAATGGCAAGAAACTATACGTAAACAAACTGTGTGAATAATTTTAACCTTGTTATGCTGCATTTTAACATAAGTGTTTTACAGGTAATGGATAATTCGATTTTTGAGGACCAAATTGATTTCCTGGACACGTTTGATGAAGAATTGAATGCTCTTCTTGGAGAAGATTTATCCTCAGGAAACAACTCATCTTCTTCATTAAATCTGATTCCAAGTAACAGCTCAATCTCAAGCTTGTGCACTTCCCCGGGCATGGAACCACCTCAAGTTTCCGTTGAACCACCACCCAAACAGAGAAGGCCTAACAATTATTATGACTATTGCTTGCCTAATTTTGAACCGGCTGCTTCTACTACTCCGATCATTCTCAATTTCAGCAACTCGAATTCTCCTACAAGAAGTCCTCAGCAATATAACCCAAGTTCCTTGAATCCAGAAGAAAAGGCAGCAGTTTCTGAAGCTTTGAAAAACCCTGAAGAGGCTATAAAAACCGCACAAACTACAAAGAAAAATGGTCGTGTTAGGCCGCCATCTCAAACCTATGATCACATAATTGCAGAAAGGAAGCGTCGGGAGCTGCTCAGCCAACGATTTGTTGCTCTTTCAGCCTTAGTTCCTGGCCTCAAGAAGGTATATACAAGCTTAGTCCTTTGGTTTTAATGCTGTCCATTCATTTCCCCATGGATAAGATTTTAGCTTTTTTTGGTCTTTAACATTCTCCAATACTGGTCCTTGTTCTTGCCTATAAGAGCCACAAGAATCAAGATTGTTATATATTGAGCATTATGGGTATTGTAGGTGGATAAAACTTCTGTACTGGGAGATGCTATTAAGTATGTGAAACAACTTCAAGAGCGTGTGAAGGCGTTTGAGGAACAAGCAGCAAAACAAACTGTGGAATCTGTGGTGCTTTTTAAGAAATCAAAGCTCTTAGTGGAAGATGAGGGATCTTCCGACGAGAATAACAGCTCCCAGCTGCCAGAAATCGAAGCTAAAGTTTGCAACAACCACACTCTTCTGAAAATCCACTGTGAGAAGCACAAAGGTATTCTGTCCAAAATACTTGCCGAGGTAGAGAGCCTCCATCTCTCAATTGTCAATGTGAATGCTACATCCTTTGGAAGTTTTTCTCTTGATATTACCATTAATGCAGAGGTAAGAATAATCTCTAAGTTGATTTTTTTTTTCAAGGGTTTAAATATATTACTTTTACTAAAAATTAATTTGTTCTTTTGAAGATGGAGAAAGAATCCAGCTTGACGCTGAAAGAACTCGTAAGGGCTCTTCGTTTAGCTCTCCAACGTGCGGTATAAACAGATTCCTTACACGGACTTCAATAATAAAACTATGTATTCTGATTGGACCCACTGTAATATACAAGCGACAATCGATGCAATGGCTTTGGATTCCAATGGCATGCAGATGAGTCGGGGACATATTTTTGATGTGAACCTTCAATCAAATCTATTATTGAACTTGTGGCATTTATGTTAATTACGATGACCGACGAAATTTGAGCTTAATGTTCATTTTAATTCTAGTAATGATATGTAGCACATGCTTACACTCGTCTCTACTGCCATAAACGTTCAACCTACCATTATTCAATCCCGAAAAATTCTTTAACATTGATTCTAATCAGGAGTAGGGATGATAAAATTTCTTGTCCTTGACCTGCCTTACGTTGTCCTGTTTTCATTCGTGAACGGGAGGGGATGGAGAACATAATTTCTGCTAGAATTTTTCGAACATGCTCCAAATTTTTACATTTTATTTTATTTATTTATTTTAAGTTTATCTTTTTCAATTTTAATCATATTTTAAAAAAAAAATTTAATTAAACAGGAAGATCACGTCCCTGCCCTGCTTGCTTCCCAAAAATCTGTGCTGGGACCGAAATGATGCAACCGGCCCTCCTTCCTGCCTCACCGCTAGAGGTGGCATTACCCATTAATTCGACTTGTCAAAGAGACAAGCCAAGCCTAGCTTTCAAGGGCCAAGCTCGTGGCTCGAGTCTAGCTTGGCTAACGAGTTCGACTTTTTTTTAAAAACCCTCCTCATTTTCTCTGGACTTAAGATTGACTATTTATTTTCAAGTATGTGGAGCTAAAATTGTTCACGTAACAAGTTAAAAATCAAGCCATCGAAAACAAAGAATCATCAATGAAGCGTTTTCATGTGTTTGGCAGCACACTTCACTGATGATACCTGAAATTTGAGGAAATAAATTCTTTGTTTTTGGAGGCTTGATTAAAAAAAATAAAAAAATGGGACATCTTACAGAGCTTCCTTAGAGAGTGGATTGTTTTTGACAGTGAAGTGGTTGAGGGAAGGAGTAACAAAACAGAGAAAAGAATTTTCAAAAGAGGCTAATAAGTTTGCAAATATCAGACATCCAATGTGGTTGGATTGAGAGGGTACTATTGGGGACCCACACAGCATGAGAAGCTCATTCTCTTAGACTACATATCTCCTGGAAGTCTAAGGTTTCTCTATGGTAATTACGTTGCTGCACTTAAATAACAGGAATTAGTTTGATTTAACCTAGCATGTTTGTCTTTCGGTGTCTTCTCTTTGTTAATTGTTTTGGTCGCTACTCAGTTTTACCAGTTCTGATTGATGCTTCTGTTGGTTTTCTAAAACACTAAATTCCATCAGGTAATTGTTTTAATTTTCCATGAATCTGCTCTAATGATAATTACCTTTCTTATTTAACCAGATTTTCTAAGAATGCACAATTAAAATCAGGAAGGATATGTCTTCATCATAAGAATGAGCTGTTTCCACTTAAGTAAATCAAATTGTATTGCATTAATAGGTTCTATGCTTCTAAGCTTTTGATGATTAAAATATCTAACTAATTCAGTAGACATTCCAGTAGGACTTGCGTTCGATGTCGAATTGTACGTAGGAGACATACTAGAAAAAGAATCTCCTACATAATCTCTTTCATCCATAATACCTTCAAATAAATTCACTAGTTCTGTATTGTTTTCTTCACGATTATCAGAAAGGGCGAGTGCGGAGGTGTCCGACTAATATTTGCACCCAATCACTATGCATGCAATTCGTACTTAGAAGTTAAAGTGCTTTTCAAATTCGAATAAGTGATAGATTGATCAAAATCTAAAATTTCATGAAAAACGCGGTCATTTTTGTATTTTTGAAAAGTTCTTGCAAAGTTTGTGACTTGGCGAGCTGAGCTATCGAGCCCAAGCCGCCCATAGACTGGCCCTGATGAATCAATGTGACGAGCTACCCGACTTGGTTGTCTACCCATCGCGTTGTGGGATGAGGAGGCCAAGAATTATAGTCAGATGTGACTCGTAGGAAGAGTTAATTCAATCACTATTAAATAAGATAGTGTCTATCAGCCACAAAAAAGGGGGAATTTCCCTTTTGTCATTTGTAATATTTGAATCAACCAGAATTTTTCTATATGTTTCTATCCGCTTGTTAGCATGTGTGGACACAATTAGCAAAGGGGCTCAAAAACAAAATACAAATAAATAATATCTGTCTCATTTTTAAAGTTTTAAATAATTTTTTATTAATCTCTTAAACTTTTGAATAACGAGATTAATATTTCAAATAAGTAGAAGCACCGTCTGAAATATTAAAGAGCAATGATATTCATCCCCACTTGTAACCCTAGTGGGGATGAATATCATTTTTGAATATTAAATACTATTTACCAAATGTGACTATAGCATTGATCAAAAATTTGTAAATTGGAATGTTGTAATTTCTAAGATGGTATTTGGTGGTGATTAAAATTAGATTTTTAGTGAATTGTGATAGAAGTTTTTGATATGCGTGTTTGAAAAGATGTGTAACCCATTAAAGATATAGTTAATATTGATTGTTTGACTTTAACTTAGATTAAAATCTGATTTTAATATGACCCAAATAAATGTAATTATAAAGATAATGATGTAGTATCTGGAAAATGCTTTATCGTTGTTTTTATTCTATTCTTTTGAGATTTTTGTTTTATTGCTTAAAAAAATATATTGTGATTTTACAACACCCAATTGTTTGCTTCGAAAATGAGCACTTTATCAAGAAATGACTACCTTCAATGAACCAAATAGAGACGTGGGATCGACTATGGGTCTCTCATGTAGATCTACAAGGAGAAAACAAACAAGTTGGAGTTTTACAATTTTGGATCTTTAAAAAAAAAAAAAGGGTCTAAAATTTTGCACGTGCATATTCTTATCGTCATTTGTACAATCAAATTTGTTTGAACTGGCTAATTATGAAAAAAAATTAAACAATTTGAAGACGAAACAATAATTTGTATGTCTGATTTCTAAATCTAGCTACAATCTTCAGTAAACGGCTATACTCAAAAGTAAATGAGAAAGTGTTAGAATGCTTGGTCACCGTAAAAGGAGATTTGACGAATGGGAATATGTCCAACATATTTGTTTTAAATAATTAAATAATATTTTAAATATGAATAGTTCATATTTATTGATAACAAGATACAGTAAATAAAGGTATATTAGAAAATTAAAAAATTGTCCACAATTAAAAAGTGAAATATAATTTAAACCGACAAAAAAGAAAATCAAATCTACAGTACTATGGGAGGAAGATAGTAATTATGTAAAGTGAGAGAGATGAATCAGAAGATTGTCCAAATTATTTGATCCCAAGGGTTTCAACAAGTATTCCAATTATTGGATGGAAATCGCCTTGTCCTGGTAACTGTAAACAAAAGTCCTCTGTCACCGCAATTATTTGTTAAACGACAATACTTAAAAGTATTGCATTTTCAAGAAAAAATAAAAACATAATATCTTGTGGGCTCAACAATTGGGCCCTGTTTGATTCGAATTAAAATTTAATTTTAATCCAAATCAAAGTCAAACAATCAATATTAAAATTTTTTATGGTCTCTCAACTTTTCAACCACATATTTCAAAACCTTATATCACAATCTACTAAAAAAATCAAATTTTAATATACACCAAACACTCTCTAGATATGTTCCGAGTATTGACTAAGAGGAAATTTTGATGTTCGTCTAGCTTATCAAACCGGTGTCTCATTGGCCATTTAACTTAAGTTTTTAAGGATGGTCAGCGAATTTATTAAATTATTTTTTCATCCATCAGTCAATAACTCACCGTTAAAAAATTTGATTGACTCACTAACACGACAAATAAAATGCTTGGAAGAAAAGATGGAAAGTAAGGAAGAGATGCAGAAGTGGACATAACTTCCGCAATGAAGGGGACTAAATATGGAAAAGAGGGACCTCGAAGGAAATCCTCCTCCTTCCTTTTTTTAGAAGAAAATGCTGATAAAATATTATTATCGTCAGTTTGACGATAAATTTTGTAATTTAATTATGTATATTGAATAATGTACTTTACCATTATTGATGATACAAACTTATCTTATAAATAAACAATATATATAAATTATTGCTTTAAAAGCATTGTAATAAATACAAGATATGGACAATTAAATGTCATACATTTGCTCACTTTATTTCAGTGTTCTAAAAAGCGTAAAGCGTGGATGCCAAGTTTCAAGCTTTAGGGAGTCTAGGCGAAGCATAAGCGTAAAAAAAACGTTTTTTTTTATTTTAAAATTTTAATCATTGTAAAAAAATTCAACAATTCAAATAATACATAACAAACATCCAAAATTATAAAATACTGCATTTACTTAATAATTCCTTCATAAAGATAAGTTTCAAAATCATAATTAAATAACGTAAATAACTTGTAGCTTAAATCTTATCTAATCTAACTCTTTATCGGACTCTAATTTAATGTCTTCTTCTTCATCTATATATAAAAAAAAAAAGAAACAAAAAGAAATGTACATTTAATGGAGCACAGCATATTTAAGTAATTATTTATTGGTTAAAAGAAATGAGTCGTGTACAGCGCGCCTAGGCACGCCTAAGCGGGAAAGATTGGGCCTCTAAGGGGAAAATGCACCTAGTTGCCTAGGCGCGCTTTGCCACGCCTAGGCGCATATTAAGAGGTCAACGTTGTCGATTGATCGTTTAATAACCGCTTAGCCTCAAAGCGAGGCGTTTTCATCCCGCTTCGTGTCTAGGCGTCGCCTAAGCACGCTTTTTAGAACAGAGCTTTATTTACAGAATTTTAAGAAACTCATCCTAGTTCATAACAGAAATCTAGTCTCAAAAATTAAGCTAAACTTCATCATTTGTAGTTAATATAACGTTGATTAATTTTCTTTATTTTTCAAAAAATATTTTTCTTTATTTTTTATTTAAATTGGAGGGTATATTTGTAGTTAATATAACAGCAATTGGATGAAAATAAATAGAAATGACGGTTTGCGCAATCAAATGTGTAATTAAGGATAAAAATGTCAAAAAAGAAAGGTGTGAACGTTTTTTCACAATAATAATGAAAGGTAGTGATATTATGTGCTAATTACCCTTTTAATAATTTATTTGAGACTCTCATTGTAATTAGCTCTTTTTTCTTTTTCTTTTTGTTTAAACAAAAGACTATATTCGTCATTTCACAACTTTTAATTGAGAAAATGGATGGAAATGACATTTTGCGCAATAAAATGTGGAAATAAGGGTGAAAATGCTAGAAAATAAAAGGTAAGAACGTTTTCCACAATAATTTTGAAAGATAAGGACATTACGTGGTGATTGCCTTTTTAGAAAAGTAGTATACTTGTTTAATTGTATGTCTACCTATTTCAACATCCATATCTATGTAGCTTTGAAGTTCATCAAATGGTGTAAATTGGAATCACGACTTCACAAGAGGGTTACAGTCTTTATTTAATTCTTCAATTCGGGTTAAACCATTGAGTGTCCACTATGTATTTCCATAAGTTACTTTGAATGTTCATTCATTTGCTGGACATATGCGTTTGAGGTCAAGTATGTCTTTGATGGCTCCAAGATATTTTGAAGAGTTTTGATATTCAGAGCAAATATAATTATTACTATTTGGGAATTAAACTATGTAAAATACGTCATATAGTCCTCGTTTTAGGAGTCATTATTAGATGAAAAATATATTTTTCGGTCACATCATTCAATACCCACTATGAGTGTTGAATGTCAAAGTGTTGTAGCATTTATGTATATTTTTTCATTTATACCCCTATTACACATTGACTATAGTGTTTGGAGTGTTTGGGTAAAAATGATAAAGGAAAACATTAGGGTCCGTTTGATTGCAAATGTAGAAAATAGGTGGAAAAAAAATGTTTTATTGGAAATTGAATTGTTTAGAATTTGTATTACTGGGAATTGTAATTAATTGTATTTGATTGGTATAAATTTCTACCTGGAAAATGTTGAAAGTTTGATATTCGTTTGATTTTATTTTTTATGAAAATTGTCCATTAAAGTGATAATTTTTTCTACCATTGGGTCTAAAATTTGTCCAATTGCCAAAAAAAATATATATAAATTTTAAAAAATTACAATACCGAATATAATTCGTTTAACTTTATTTTGCATGAAAATTGTCCATTAAAGGGAATTTTTTTTTTTATCATTGTTGATAGAATTTTTTTCAATTGCTAAAAAAAAAATTTTAAAATGAAAAAAAAATAAAAAAACTGAAAAACTCAATTCTCGCCAAATAGGCAAGAAATGCAATTCCTTAATGGGCTGGAAAGAGGGCGCGTGAAGAGGCTCGGTAGAAACCAAATTCCATGGAAAAGTTTGGCAATCAAACGGAACAAAATGTGGAAAATGAAAAAACATTTCCAACTTCCACGAAAAACTTGGTGAATCAAACGGTGCCTAAGTAATAACTTTGCACAGCCTCTTATCATTTTTGGGTCAGAAATCTTGAAAATTGAATGAGCTTTATATTGTGCAACGGTAAAGAAAAAAAAACTTCTAAAAAATGAGCTCTAAACAGGCACATAAGTTAAAATAGATATTTTTGTTATAATACATATTTAAATGTATGAAAAAATGTAAATGACCCCAAAAAAGGGGAAATTATTGAAAATACCCCAAATTCAACACTACCCTTTCCAAAATACCCTTTGACTATTCAAAGGTAGTAAACTACCAAAAATACCCCTAAATATAAGATTTACAACCAAAGTAATCATAATATGAAGAGAATAACAATTTAGTCATAAGAGATTTATTTTAATCTTAAAATAATTATTTCTTTTCAAAAAACTAACCAAAACTATGACTAATAATAAGATAAAAAGGCCTAGATCTAAAAGAGGTCCATATAAAATTAAAACGATTGTAAAAAATAAAAAAGAAATTGAATTTGAAAGTGAAATCGATAAAATAGGATATCAAGAACAATTATATGCTGCTCAAGAAATATTAAAATGTTTTAAAGAAAATTTAATAGAAAATTTTGCCAGAGGAATTGTTAGATCTATAATTATAAAAGATATACAAGATATAATAGATAAATTAGAGAAAAGGAAAAAGAATATTTCAAAGTATAATATACCTTTTGAATCAAATATAGATATAATAACAGATCTTGATATTATGAATTCTCAAACATTATTAGACTTTGAAGATTTAATTAAAACCCTATAAATGAGGAAACCTATTACAAATAGATTACCACAAGGATATAAGAAATTAAGATTAAATTTAACTTTGAGATTTTATATATCTATAACCAATAATAGATTAGAATTTGATAAATTAAAAGAATACATAGAATATACGACTATTTAAAGATTAATTAGATTTTAGATTTTAAGTATTATTTGATTTTTGTTCGCTCTAAGTAGCAACCCCAGTAGATGGTATCAGAGCCATAGAGATCATGGACATTACAATTACAAAAACAGATTGGTATTACAAAATAGAAGATAGTAAAAGTAATATATTTTTAGAACATATTCCTAAGAAAATAAAAACAATAACGTTAATAATAATTAAAGATTTACCTCAAGAAATAAAAGAACAAATTATAGATAACCTTATAATAGGAACATTGAAAGATGAATATATATATGAAAAAATTATTATTGAACTAGAAAAAGAAGAAATGATGTTATATTGCAAAGATTATGAGTAATAAAATTATAAAAATAGAAAATTATTACACATTAGAAACAGAAAGAGGAAGTTATATATTTTTAGAACCTATACCCAATAAGTTAAAAATAATAACATTAGGAATAATTAGAGAATTACCTATGGAAATTAAAGCACAAATATTACATAAACTAATTATAGAATCAATAAGAGAAAGATTTATATATGAAAAAATAATAGAAACTTTTGAGGAAGAAGAAATCAATTTATATTATAAAGAAAAATATGAATCAGATGATTTGTAAAAACTATTAATGGAATTAATGGAAGTAAAAGAAATTCTAGATAAAAAATTAGTAAGAATAAGAGAAATAAATCTACAAATACAAGATGAACTTTTAAAACCTGGAAATATAACAAACTCACAACAAAAACAAATATTAAAATTAAAACAAGAAAGGTATAAAATAAGAGCAAGTTATTACGAAAAAATGAAAGAATTAACAAATAATAATTATGTAAAGCAAAGATGTGATAAAGTAATAAAAGATTGTAAAGATACTGAATGTAGAACATATTACTTATGTCAATCAAAGAAAAGATAAATGTCGATTGGTGAGTATATAGAAGAATTAAAAACACTAATAAAAATATTAATAGATGATGTTCAAAACATAAATAATGAAATAAAAGAAGTAAGAAATGATATTAATATCTTAAAAATTGAAGTAAGAAAAATAAAAGAAAATAATAAAGGAAAAGAAAAAACAATAGACAAAAAACTAATAGAAAAAGAAATGTCTAGAATAGGAAAAAAATATACTGAACAAGAAAATATAAGAATAGAAGCAGGAAGTATGGATGATGAATTTAGGAAAAAGATTTTACCAAAAATAATAGAAGAAGAGGAAAAAATGGAAAAATCTAAAGAAAAAGCAATAGGAAAATTAGAAATTAAAGAAAATCAAGATGATATAGAAGATAAAGATGAATGAAGAATTAGATTTACTCATAGAAAATTTTGACCAATTAAGTTTGGAAAATTTAGATGAAT
The DNA here is from genome assembly GCA_019097785.1 of Fraxinus excelsior. Classification (NCBI taxonomy): domain Eukaryota; kingdom Viridiplantae; phylum Streptophyta; class Magnoliopsida; order Lamiales; family Oleaceae; genus Fraxinus; species Fraxinus excelsior. The sequence continues at coordinate 5,317,976 of CM032628.1, read as the reverse complement.
ATCAAGTCCTAATGAATACTGGAGGAGGACCAAATAAAGCAGAATCCTCTAATAAACAAGAAATATTAGATCCAGATGAAAGTTATGCACCTATATACATTAAACCATATAGACAATATTATGAAACAATAAGAGATAGACAACCACCAAAGGGAAACAAATACAGAAATAGATTTGAACTAAATTATGATAAACCTGTCAATCATGGAGGAGCAAAACTAGACTTAGATTGTAAAATAGATATTAAAAAAGCCTTAGAAACTTGGGCAAACTCAATGATATTATTCTTTTTATATAACAAAGATGATACATGGGAAAGTACTGAAAGAAGAATAGACTTTTTAATAGCATCCTTTGAAGGAAATGTTAGAAATTGGTGGGATGGAATAAATAATGATACAAAAACACTAATAAGAAGAAATATACAAACAGAAATAATAAAATCAGATAGAGAAGGTATAGAAAGATTAGTAAATTATATCTCAGATGAATTTTTAGGAGAAGATTGGATAAAAAATTTTGATGGAGAAGCAATAAAAGAAAAAGAAAATGCTAGGATAAAATTAATAAACCTAACAATATGTGATATGTGTAAAATCAAAGAATACACATGTGAATTTAAAGAATATTATTATACCCAATTTTATAGTAATGAAAACCAAGATGTATATAAAGACATGTACTATAATAAGCTACCAGGAACATGGGGAATATATTTTAAGATAGAATTTGAAAAATTTATTAAAGAAAATCCTGAAGCACCTAGATCTTTAGGATCAAGGATAAAATTTTTATTTGAAAGACTTGCATACATATGTCAACAAAGACAATTAATGAAAAAATCAGGAAGATTAACTAAGATATGTTGTGAAGATATGGAAAAACCTACACAATGAGGATGTAATCCTGAAAGAAAAAATATTAAGAAGAAATTCAAAAATAAAAAATTTAAAAAATTTAGAAATTTTAAGAAAAAATATATAAAGCCTAGAAGAAGATATTATAAAAGGAAATACAATCCAAATAAGCAACAAAGAAATAAACCTTATAAAAAAGATAAAAGCCAATGTAAATGTTGGAATTGTGGAGAAATAGGACATATAAGCCCTGACTGTAAAAAGAAAAAGGTTAAAATATTGCAAAAAGAATATTTAGATATAGAAAGTGAATTAAGTGAAATATCAGATATTTAACAATATTATGATCAAGAAGTATATATAAGCGAATCAGATTCAGAAAAAGATAATGAATCAGAATCTGAATAACGAAATTGAGGAAATAGAAAGAAATAATATAGATAAACAAGAATATGAAGGAATAGAAGGTTATGGATTAAAAGTAACATTTGATAATAACATACTCAAGAAAATGAGAAAATTATCTTTAGACTTAAAAATAGGAAAATGGGAAGCCTTAGATAAAATATGGAAAAGAGAAAGAATAGCAATAAATGAGTATCATAAAATTGAAAGAGCTATAAATGTTAGAACAACTCAAGGAACACACAAATTAAATCTTTTAACAAGAAATACAGTGGATGAATTATTAGCAAAGGTTAGTAAAAAACAAGGAGAAAAAATTCAATATGTCTATTTAGCAGGAATACAAATAATGTTTAAATCCTTATTTAGAGAAGGAATAGATTCACCTTTAACCGTAAGTTTACATGATGGAAGAATAATAAATTTGAAAGATAGCCATTTAGGAACTATAGAAGGAAACTTAGCATACCAAAAACTAATATTCACTTGTTACCCAAAATATTGTGTCTCAATTACAGATAAGAACTTCAATGAAGTCTTAGGACTACATTTTAAGTTACATAGAAATGATATAATGGAACCAGGAGACAAGATTATGACTATAGAATATAGAGCTTTGTACACATTTACTAACTCCAATTATGGAAATATATACTCTAAAAAACCATACATAGAAGTTCACAAGGAATGTAAGGATATTAGTAAAATAATAGAACCAAGCAAACAAATAAGTTTAATTCCTAAAGAATATGAATTTAGTATACTCAAAGATAAACCTGAAATAGCAGAAGATAAAGAAGATGATTATTCTGATAAAATAATGTTTAGAGATAGAAGATTAATTAAGAGGTCAACAAGTCTTAAATTACCTAGAAAACATTTAGAAGGAACTAGTAATATAAAAGAAATCAAACTTCATAGAAATGCTGGAAACATGAAGATAGAAGGAGAATATTATAATGGAAGAGAATATATTGAAGGACCAAATATACTAATTGATACAGGAGCAAGTGAATGCCATATAGCTTCAATCAGAAATAAAGGATTAATGACTCACAAAATTGAACCATATAGATATGTAAATTTTGATGGACAGATACATACTACAGAATTAGAAGTCAAAGTACCAATAAAAATAGGAGGAATTGAAATGGTAGTACCATGTTATATGGATAATAGTATGAATACAGATCCTCATATATTATTAGGAATAAGTTTTCTAAATGGATTAAAAGACTATAGTATAAAAAGAGAAGGATTGTATATAACACATAATGATCAAACTATACTATGTGAAAAAAGATAAATGAATAACCAAATAAGTTTTCCATTAGCCGTATATATACAAGTTACTATAGTAGAAACAAACATAACAACATGTGCCTTGATAGACACAGGAAGTGATATAACAATATTTAAAAACTTCTTAATAAAATCATGGAATGAAAATAGTAAAATAAAAATAACAGGAGTAACAGGAGAAAGTACACAAATAATTAATAGTGCCGATAAAGTCAGTATAATACTTGGAAGTAAACAAGTAATAATAAACAAAATATATAGTTACAATAAATTAAATTGTGATATACTATTAGGAAATGACTTTATCCAACAATTTCAATATTATAAGCAAAATAATTATATGATAATGTTACAAACACCATGTGCACACTTATTAAAAATTCCAAGGGAATTTAGACCCTATAGAGTTCAGTCAGCCCAGCGTGGTGATAAATGGGAGAAAAAACCAATAATAAATAAAGACATAAACACAAAAATTCTATACAAAAAAGTGCTAAAAGCAGAAATAGAGATAAGTATAGAAAAAATTATAGAACAATTAGAAAAAACATGTGGAGAAAATCCATTATTATTTTGGAAACCATACCATCCTAAAGCTAGAATAGAATTAACAGAAAATATTATAATTAGAGTCAGACCAATGATGTATACTATACAAGATACACAAGAATTTAAAACCCAAATAAAAGAATTACTAGAACAAAAACTTATTAGACCAAGTAATGGACCTCATAGCAGTCCAGCTTTTATGGTTATGAAACATTCTGAGCAAGTTAGAGGAAAGGCTAGAATGGTAATCAATTATAAAGAATTAAACAAATATACTAAATTTGATGGATACTTTTTACCAAATAAAGAAGTCCTAATAAATCTTGCAAAAGGAAAACAATATTATTCCAAATTTGATTGTAAATCAGGCTTTTGGCAAGTTAAAATGGAAGAAGATAGTATACAATATACTGCATTTAGTACACCTCAAGGTAAATATGAATGGTTAGTAATGCCTTTTGGTTTAAAAAATGCACCACAAATATATCAAAGAAAAATGGATAATATATTTAGAAAGTTTGATGAATTTTTAATAGTATATGTTGATGATATATTAATATGTTCTAATACTAAAAAGAACATAGAAACCATTTGATACAATTCATAAATGAATGTAAAAAGGAAGGAATTGTTCTTTCAAAAAAGAAAGCTATAATAGAAAAACAAGAAATTGATTTTCTTGGATTATCAATAGATAAAAAAGGAATAAAATTACAAACTCATATATCTAAGAAGATAGAAAGTTTTCCAAATAAATTAGAATCAAAGGAACAAATACAAAAGTTCTTAGGATGTCTAAATTATGCAGAAGGATTTATTGAAAATCTTTCAAAAAAGAGACATAAAATACAAGTTTTACTTAGAAAAACAAATACTAAAGGATGGAGTGAAGAACATACAGAAGCTGTTAAATTATTAAAAGAAGAATGCAAAAATTTACCAAAATTAAGATTGCCAGATGAAAAAGGATAATTTGGTTGTAAATACAGATGCTTCTGATAAATATTGGGCAGCCATATTAAAAACAGATTTAAATGAAATCTGCAGGTATTCAAGTGGAACTTTTAACCAAGCAGAAATAAATTATACCACTCATGAAAAAGAATTGTTAGCAATTATTAGAGGAATAAAAAAGTTCTCATTATTCCTATTATCTAAAAAATTTATTGTTGAAACTGACAATTCTAATGTTACAGGATTAATTAAAAATAAGTTGCCAATGGAGCCTCAATATAGGAGATTGCACAGATGGCAAGCATATTTGTCATTTTATAATTTCGATATTATTCATATTAAAGGTATAAACAATTATCTTGCTGATTTTTTAAGCAGGAATATCGAGTTCGGAGATGGATAATATCAAGCAGGAGAAATCAGAAATAAAATCTGCGGCAGCATATGCCAAAGATGAAGCTGATGATATAAAAGTTGGAATGGAGGCATTAGCTGAAACCTTAAGTTATAATGTCAAATTATTACTTGAGATCAGTACGTCCTATACCAAAGTTACCAATGAATTAAAAGACCGAATTGATGCTCTTGAAGCACAATTAGAGTCTACAAATACCAAAAATACAGGGATTGATGCGTTGGCACAATCTCAAAATACCAAACAGGGAATACAAACAGGTACACCAAGCGGAAGCAGCAGTGGACCCAGTCAAATAAAAAGAGATACAATCATGGAGAGTCCCCGAAAGGTGACAATAAAAAATGATGATAAACATACAAGGGTGATCAAAATCAGAGCAGATGAAAATGATGAACCCCTTTAACACCAAGAGAAGAAGAATATAAAGCTTTTGCAAAACTTGTCTATGAACTAAAAGATGATGAATCATATTTCATCTCCCCAGGAGAACATGTTTACCCAAGAATGATCATTACAAACGATGGAGACCCTAACATGGTTAAAGTGGCGGCAGATTATGGATTCTTGGATTTAATTTATCCAGGAAAAGATTTAAAAGAAATTGAGAAATTTGATGATATCTTCCGAGGAGAAGTTTCAAAATTCGCCAAAGGAAGACCAATATACCTTAAATTTTACTCAATCGGTCCAGAAATTGATGGAAGGATATATTATCCTGCAGAACATATTATTAAAATCGGATATGTAGGCCGAAATTTCCAAATTGAAGTAGGCCAAAATAGAAAGTCATTGCCAAACATTAACAGATCATGGATGAGATCCCGAAGAGTCTTAGGGATGAAAGTTCTCTACAACATGGCAAAAAATTTATACGAAAAAAAATTTCAATGCTTATGCCAATATGAAGGATGGACACTTATGACAAATAATGGAATGGATAAGTCTACAATTTTAAAAGAATATATCCAAAAGTTTGATATCCATCAAATCCATGGAAGTCCATCAACCATACAAGAATCATGCCAGTTGAGGGAGTGTCCTACATGCTATCCAAATGAAAAGAGGCCCCGCCACTATGAAGAATCTTGACAAACTCTATATGAAGACAATAGAGGAAAAGAAGATGTGAAAGGAAGGTGGACAGCTGGAAGAAATAATAGAGCTACAATTATGTAGTGAAGAAATTATTGTAATAATAGAACTCCATTAGTGGAGTATGATGTAATGAATGATGTAAGAGGCCAATAATCGAGCCTCATGTAGTAGTATAAATAGAAGCCTTTGGGCTAAGATAGAGGCAGAATGAGTTGAGAAAAAACACTTGAGCCCTCATATTGCGAGAAAAACACTTCTGTCTTTTGATATAATCTTTGTACCAATTTCAGAATATCAATAGAAAATCCATTTCTTACATAGAAGAATGAGTTTCTAAATCTTCATTCCCATAGATTCTTGATAGATCTAATAAGAAATTTCTTTCTTATTTTAACAACAAAAACAGTTTTTCTTTAATCCAAGTCTAGGGATTTATCTTTAGAAACGAAACAGTGAAGGCAAGATGCTGAATAGCAAGGATTCCGTTAAGGCAGGAGGCCATTGAAGGAAACAATTTGCACATTCAGAGCCTGAAGGTCACTCGATTCTAAGAATAAAGAGCCAGATTAAAGTTAAGGTAGAACTACTATTTCTTGTTAAATTTTGAAAGAATTTCTTAAGATCTTAGAGAATCGCAGGGATTATAAATGTTTATGATTATTCATGATATGTGGATTACTGTCTACCATGATGTTTATATTACTATGATGATGTTTATATAATATCCAGTCATGCCAGGATATACAATTAAATGATTAAACGATTTGTTAAAAAGAATACTTGGAAAAGTAGAAAATCTTATATCCCAACTAGAAAATACAGATGAAATATCTGAAGAATATATTAGACTTATAAAAGAATGTGAACAAAAAATAGCAGATTATGATAATATATTAGATTTATACTTTAATCAAAACATAAGAAATATAGAAGAACAGATTAGAAACCTACCCTAAAATAGAAGGATATGTTTTGCAATAAAGAAACCTATTTCATTAAGGATAAAATTGACTTTTTAACAAAAATCTTTAAAAGCCACTGTTCACAGGCTATTTTGAAAATTCTCCCCCAAAAAAGTATGTTGCTAGAAAATTACCACAGTATCCATTAACCGAAGGGGATGATACATTCCATTTCCCTTTTGTGATGCTCGTGAAATCGTTTTTCTAAAACAATCACTTTACTTGTCCATTCGCTTTCTCGTGGTGCAATATCTAGAATTAGTTTGAAATGGGTGCCATTTTTATGGTGGGAAAATAAACAGAGTGTCACAGTGCGAAATATTTGGCATGAGTCTTGAAGAAGAAACAACGGAACACCAAGTAAACCATACCTATCATAGAAACCTCAAAGTGATAAGCTTTTGAAGGGTAGAAATATATTGAGACAATCGCATTTCTCAAACGGATGAAGATGAAGAAAACTTACGCCATAACTTTTCATATTTTTGTTAATAATGGCTGTGTTTCAATAGCCAGGTCTAAAGGGAGAAACTCATATTCTAAAATGTTATATAGAATTTCCACTTCCTCAGTAACCTATATGATTACACCTTTACTTATAATAATCACAGAAAGAAAGAAAGTTAAAAAATAATACAAGAAAATACAAAAGGTAAGAATAATGAAGATAGGAAGTAAATGCCAACTTCCTTCTTATTAGAGAAGATAGAAAAAGATAGAAGTAATCAGTTAATAAATAAACTGATAGAACTTGGATAGTGTTTGAGTGAAAAAATCATATTACCACTTAACTATTCTCAGATTTAGGTCAACATCAAATGCAACAATGATGACTACTCTTAAACTCCACTTTCTTTTGTTTTCAAGTTCCAAATTGGATGCACAATATGATATGACTGTTCATAAGGAGACACTGAAAAAGCAACAAATTAAAACAACAGATAATGCTGCCAACGATAAATCCATCTGGATTAAATTGTTATTGAAGCTTTTCTGAAGTGAGAAAAGCTTAAACCAGCAATAAGTATGATAAAGATGGTTGGATGACATGGAGAATATTTATGATTACTTGGCATAATTATAGACCACCATCAAAGAAGGCTTAGGCAATTTCTAAACTCATATGCACATTAATCATGTATATATTAAACTGAATGATAAGCTTCTTGCAATTTATTCTGATAACAAAGAAGTATACAAAATTTCCATTTTTCAACTTCACTATTTCTATTTGTGTATGCTTTTGTAAAAATTCAATATCCCTTGTGCTGTTCATGGTTCAAAGTGTATAGGGATTAGGAAATCTGATATTTGTTTAGCACAAATGAGATTATTATATGAGGTAAACAACAGAAATATAGGGCTCTCATGGACAAAAATTCATATTAGAAATGCATCTATTGTTATTGAATGAGCAAAGCAAATCAAATTTCATCAATAACAAAATTGTGTTAGAAGTGATTATTCGATTTTTTGATTTCTCAAAGAATAGTAAAAAATTGTGGGATTTATGTTCAAAGAAAAAATGGAGAAAACCCATGTACCAGCACAAACAATATTGTTGTCAATTTTTATATCCCGCAAGTGTACAAATCGCAATAAGTAATAAAGTGAACATTTGAGTCCGGATTATCGTTCTCACGAGGACTAGATTTTAATACTTAATTTAATATTTCTAACTACTATTTGACAAAAGCAAACAAAGAAAGGTGATTGTTGTGATTATTATTCTAACTACTACTAATTAATTGAAAATATCAAAATTTGCACACAAAGGTCGGTTGAAGATTCAAATATGGGATAAATATTAGGGTTTAACAATTTCATTTATTGATCACATTAATTCTGGTTTCAAGATTCATAACCTAATATAGCGTTTGATCAAATTCTTCTATTATATTCAATTTATCCGTCTTGAGTTCTCAATGAACCTATTTAACTAATTTAATCTCACATTTCTATGTGAATCAACTTTAGTTAAATTAAATATCAGATCTAAAAATTTGTATAAGACCGCAATAATTAGTTTATGTATCTCTACGTGCTATACTAATTTACCGAATTTTGCTATATGGTCTAAATCTCAAACTCACTTCTCGATTCGTAAAAAAACTCATATAATTATCAAACTAGTGATTAAGTAATTCGACGCATTAAACTCTTAGCAAAGTCAACACATGTATGATAAAATAACAATTATCTTGAATAAAAGAAATAAATGATTCCAATTAGATTACATTGTTCGGCTTAATATGAAATTTAGATACTCTTGATAAGAAGAAAAACTAAAGCTTTGCATTGAGTACATCATCAGATTTTAAATTAAGATAGAGAGAATAGGATGAATCTTGCACCTAGTTCTTTTCTTGCCTCAAATCTTAATTTCAAACCCTAGCTCTTGATTTCTTGTTTTTCTCTCGAATTCTCAAATTGTATCTTGTGTATCTCAATGTGTGAAACCCTTCAAAAGTACCTCCTTTCTACTATTTACACTTATCCTCTTGTGTTTGCCGAATTTGGAGTTTTTCTGAACTTTTTAACGGGACCAAAACTGTGCAACCCTAGTGCAAATGGTGCGACGCCTAGGCTATCCAAATTCTACATCGCGACTCTCAAGCACTGCCCTCAAGGACTATGAGCGTTGCATCTTTGTTCTTTCCCTATTGCTTCTAGGCAATTGTAGCGCATAGGCGTGGACGCTGTGTTGCTGTTTGGAATTTCAATTTTGGAGTGGCCAGACTTTGACTTTCTGCTTATTTTCTTTAGTTTTTTTTACTTGTTTCCTCACTTTAGAACCATTTTTACCACCTCGCTAACATGTTGATCTGCTTTAAACTATAAACGCACTAAGTTAAATCAGCCCTTGTGGAAATAAGTCATATGCTTGCAGTTAATTGAAAACAGTAAATATGAGGATTAATTATAAGATTCACACCAACAATTATCAAAGCAATAAACTACGTATACATGTACCAAAATAATACTCATTGTATCCCCCAAATATGTAGTTTAATATGAATGGAGATGCACGTAAAATCTCAAGATGCCTCAAGTGATCAGGAAATGACCAAATTCACCGGGATTCCATAAGAACCAAGTTCTCATGTCAAGTCTCAATTTAGACCATCTCTTAAATCAAGAGATCAAAAAGTATCCAATGCTAATACAGTATAAAATGATGCATACAAAAGATAACACACACTTGAGCATGCAAGATCTCACAATTAAGGCAAAAAAAAAAGGAAAAGAAAAATTATAGTCACATTATTAAGTTTGAGTTCAAAATATTCAAACCAGAGTGGTGGTATGGAGCATTGACCACCATAAGCAACACGAATGAAAATAGAAGTTTCCTATTCCAATTCTAAACCCCATTTTTTGATACTTCTTGTCCTATCAATGTCCATCACCAGATTTTAAGTTCACATATCAACTCATTTGAAATCAAATCTCTCACTATATGGAGGGTATTTATTAGCATTGTTGCATATTTCTAGAACTCTCTAGACTAACTTAGGACACAAGAAAAGTTTAGGGGTTAAAAATGATCTGAAATTCACTAGAGATTCTTGGGAAGCAAGCAAAATAAAAATATAAAATAATGAAAATATCAGAAAATTCTAGAATTCCTTAAGGATCAAGTAAGATAAAATATTGAAAAAATAAGAATTCTCTAGGGGCAAGCCACCAACTTTTGTATGCTATAAATATGAGTTGCCACTTTAATTGTTGTATGTAGAAGTATAAAAGGATTTCCATGGTAAAAGTCTCATACCATTGTAAAATTCTATTTTTCAATAAACTAAATTTTCCTCCTTCAATTATCTTGTCCAATATAAAATTACTTTCTAATATTTTTATCCTACAAAATATACTTCACATAAATCACAAAACCTTTCTATTCTAATTTACTTATTTATCCTACGAACTATAAAATATTATCAGTAGTATTAGAGCTTTGTTCGATTGATATTGAGCATAAGCATATACTATGTTTGACGCTTTCCGTTCATCAATTCCTATCCCAACATTTAATGGAAACAACTATGATTTCTGGTCCAATAAAATGAAGACCTACTTTTGTGCGTAAAATTTATGGAATGCCATCAACAACGGGTATGCTAACCTAGAAGACATTTCCACTTTAAATGCTACACAAAAGAATGAACATAAAGAGAATCAACAAAAAGAATCTCTAGCATTACTTGCTTTACAAATGAGATTGACAGATACTTATTTTTCGAGAATTATGGGAACTAAAACAGAAAAAGAAACTTGGGATAAGCTGAAGGAGGAGTTCTACGACAGTGATAAGGTACATACTTGCCATGTTCAAACTTTAAGAAGGAGTTTTGAAAATCTAAAAATGAAAGATTCTGAAACCGTAAAATATTATTATTCAAGAATTGATGAAATCGTAAATTAGCTAAGATCTTATGGAGATGACGTTCCTGAAAAGAAATTTGTTGGAAAGTTTTTAATTACTTGCACTGAAACATATGATCCAATTATTGCAGCTATTGAGGAGTCTAAAGATATAGATAAATTAATAGCTGCAGAATTATTGAGTTCATTGGAAACTCATGAAAAAATATTAGAAAGACATTATGAGATTAACATAGAAAAGGCTTTTCAATTTAAATTTAATATACGGTTTCAGAAATCTAAAGAAGGTGGGGGAAAATTTAAAAAAAAAAAATTCTAAAAACAAAGAAACTCAAGGAAAAGAAATTGATAATAATGACAATGAGAGATACTATACTTATAGGGGCCTGCTTCATAGGCCCCTGCCATGTTACACACATGGGGGGTGGGGGCCACAATTTCTTTTTAATACATTGGGTGGGGCCCTGCTTCAGTGAGGGCCTGTAAGGCCCCTGTGAAGAATTCTTCTGGTAATGAATAATTATTCTAATGACAAGTATCCTCCATGTGGTGTTTGTAAAAGGATTGTTGGTTTAAAGGAAAAATACAGTGACGTAACTGTAAAAGATTTGGACATGAAGAAAAAATATTATCGTTTTAAACAAAACCGTCGAGGTACTTTCTCTGAAAAAAGAATGTCGAAGGAAGTCTATATTATGCCTCCAACAATGATATATCTGAAAAGAAATTAGATACATGGTATCTAGACAGTGGCTGCAGTAATCACATGACGAAAGATGAAAGTATTTTTTGCAGTCTTGATAAAATAAACACAAAAATAAAAATGGAAATTTCATAGAGGCAACATACAAAAGCACTATTACCGTTAATACAAAAAGGGCAACAGATACATCATGAAGTTCTCTTGATCCATACAATATATCAAAATCTACTAAGTGTAGGTCAAATGATGGAGAAGAGATATACTTTACATCTTGAAGGAAATTCTTGTATGATATATGACAAGAAAGATAAATCCCTTGTAATTGCTAAAGTCAAAAAGTGGGAGAACAAATACTTCTCAATCCAATGGAGATACACAAACAATGCGGCAATGTCGACGCAAGTAGATGAGTCATGGTTGTGTCACATGAGATTTGGACACTTCCACGAGTTGAAGATCCTTCAGCAAAAGAGTATGATGAGAGATTTACCGGTCATAAAGGAGATTAAAGAAGTTTGCAAAGGATGTTTGCTCGGGAAACAACACCATCAACCATTTTAGTCTGAAAAATCTTGGAGAGCTAAAGAGCCATTGGAGCTGATACATACAAATGTATGCGGTCGAATGCGTACTCCATCAACAAAATGGATACTTCATTCTTTTTATAGATGATTATCCTAGAATGACATGGGTATACTTTTTGCACGAGAAATCCCAAGTTTTTGAAATTTTTAAAAAGTTCAAAAGCTATGTCGAAAAGTAAAGTGATCGCAGTATCAAGACAATCAGAAGTGACAGAGGTAAAGAATACACATCAAACGAATTCAACAAGTTTTGTGAAGATGAAGGAATGGAGCATCAACTCACCATTGGATAGACACCTGAACAAAATGGTATATCAGAAGGAAAGAATAGAATGGTAATGGAGACAACTAGAGCTATGTTAATGGAGAAAGGTCTTCCAAAAACCTTTTAGGTAAAAGCAGTAAGCACTGAAGTCTACTTATTAAATCGATGTCCGACCAAAGCGGTGCAAGACAAAACACCAGTTGAAGCATGGAGCAAACGAAAACTATCAGAAAAGCATCTTAGAGTTTTCGGCTGCATCCTATAGACATATTCCACAAGAGAAAAGAGGTAAGCTTGACGAGAAGATAGAAAAAAGAATCTTCTTAGGTTATAGCACTCAATCTAAAGACTATCAAGTCTGTAACCTGAGAACAAAAAAGCTAATTGAGGAGAACAATCAACCAGAGTTCCCACAGCAAGCAACGATAGAAAAACTAGTTGACTTGCTAGAATCATCGCCAAGAAAAATATGTAGATTATTAGAAATATACCAAAGCTACAACTTAATGATCGGTGAACCTGAAAGCTATGAAACAACTTCAAAACAACCAAAATGGAGAAAAGTTATGAATGAAGAAATAAAATGATCGAGAAAAAGGACACTTGGGAGCTTATAGATCTTCCTCAAGATAAAGAGGTCAGGAGTTAAGTGGGTCTACAAGAACATAAAACAATACTAGTCACCAAAGGATACTCACAATAGTTTGGCATCGACTACAATGAAATATTTGCTCTAGTTTCACGTCATGGCACTATAAGGGCACTAATTGCACTAGCTACATAGAAGAAGTGGAAGATTTCCCAGCTAAACGCCAAATCAGCATTTTTTGATGGCTTGAAGAAGAAATTTACGTTGAGCTACCTCAAGGGTATGTGGTACAAGGTAAAGAAGATAAAGTTCTCAAACTAAAGAAGGCATTATACGGATTAAAGTAAGCTCCAGGAGCGTGGTACAACAGAATAGACAACTACTTCATTGAGTAAGGATTCAGGAAAAGCCAAAGTGAACCAACTCTATACATAAAAATTCAAGGTACAACAATACATGTATGATCTCTTTATATGTCGATGATCTCATCTATACAAGGAATGATAAAAGTACGATCGAGAAATTCAAGAAAGACATGATGAAAACGTTCGAGATAACTGATCTGGTATTGGTGCACTACTTTCTTGGAATCGAGATAACTCAATCTGAAGATGGGATCTTTATTGCTCTAAAAAATATACCACTAGTTTGTTGAATAAGTTCAAGATAGAAGGTTGTAAGACAATATCAACGCCCCTGGATAGCAATAAATCACTCAAAAAGAAAGACGATACTCCAAAAACAGACAGTTCACAATTTCGAACCCTAATTGGAAGTTTACTCTATCTCACTTCTACAAGGCTAGACATTATGTATGCAACCATCCTACTTTCAAGATTCATGCAGAATCCAAGCCAAATTTACTATGGGCTGCAAAGCGGATACTAAGATACCTACAAAGAACAAAAGACTATGTAATATGGTATCGGTCTACGCCTGACTCAAGACTAATTGAGTATACTGATAGTGATTGGGTATATCAATAGGTGATATGAAAAGTACACCAGGCTATGCATTCACACTTGATTCAGGAATATTTTCTTGGGCATCAATGAAATAGGTGACAATTGTACAATTATCAGCTAAAAGAGAGTATATTGTAGCAGCAACGACAACAAGCCAAGATATATGGCTAAAGCGCATACTTGAAGATATGGGAGAACTACAAGATGAAGCTACAGAGATTTACTAAGACAGCAAATCTGTAATAGCAATGGCCAAGAATCCCCGTATTTCATAGCAGAACCAAACACATTGGCATCAAGTATCACTTTATTAGGGAAGTTGAAGCAAACAAAGAGATATAGCTCAAACGTTGCAAAATTGAAGAACAATTTGCAGATATATTTACGAAGGTGTTACCACGAGCTATAATCTAATTTACTTATTTCTCCTACCAACTATAAAATATCATCAGTATTCAATAATTAATTTACCAACTAAAACAACGCATCAAAATCATTGACATCTGAACACAATTCTGTGTATATCACCAACATTCTACATGGGTAACAAGAGGTTGCCTTCATCCATGAATAGAATGCCTCATTCGCATTCTTCGATCTGAAAACATCTAGCAAAGCTTAGTTCATAATTAATGTTTAAAAATGCTAAATCATATGTTAGGGAATTTTTCTTGTCAAGCTTTCCTAAGTGTCAATTCGCTAGATGCCGTTAGATTCATCTAGATTATAATTTAGTTCGTCCTTACATGCGAAATTACGCTAATTAAAGCAACAAGTCACTTTTAATTAGTTTCTAGATGGTTAAGCATATAATCCAATTTCCCTAAGTTGAATTACCGCAGTTATAATATTTGGAAAGCAATAAATAACACAAAGTTTGATGACGGAGAAACTCAATTGGGTAAAAACTTCGGGACCAAGCCAGTTACATCCACTATAGACAATATAAGTTGCAATTTAATTCCAACTAGTTCCACTACCTATTGTAAACCCTGTAACTCTAAGATCTGCTGCTCATTCAAGCCCGTTAATACTGTCCAGCCAACCCCACTAGACTTCCTGATCTACCTTGTTGACACCCAACCTCTGAGGTCATTAAATAAGTTTGTGATATACATTAAGCTTGAGCTAATGTGAGCTCGAATATGTAAGATCAGCTCGGATTGCGATATGGCGTGCATAAGAAGCTTGTTTAGTTCTTCGAGGTAAAAGAAAACATAATGATTAAAGATAACTTAAGGAATATATGACCCACCAATCAGCAAAGTGCACATGGAAAGGTCTTACGTCAGCGCCCACATAATTCTCCAATCAAACAGCTTAGCTTCCTCCCCTAAGTAATGCATTAATTGTTGGGGACTACCTGTCAGGATAAAGTCATAATAACCTGACAAGCCGAGCTAGGCAACCAATCAAAAGGTGCAATTGACGTACCTTCCCAGCTCGGTATTGTAGTTGAAGTGACGTGGGAGGGCCAAGTTGCTTGATTAGAGCCTATAAATAGAAGCTAATTGAGGAGAAAAAAGGATCTAGAGATTTTTGCTTAAATCAATACAAGCATTATCATTCTCCCACCATCTAATAAGCCAAAATTATCTCAGCCCAACCTCATTATGAGTTGTTTTTATCAACTTCAAAGAACCGATGAAGAGTCAACATAGAGCACTGTAAATAACCTATTTTTGGAGGCCAATTGGCCGCTTTGGGAACCTATAATTATGAATAAATGGTTCCCTAATGGGAGGTGGGAAGGACATACAATATATATTTTACAAGTTTTTCCTTTTAATACATATTTCTCTCTTTTTCTACTATTTCAACAATTTACCTCTTACAAATCATCTATTAAGTTGGCTTGAATCTTGTCCATACAATTTTCGACGTCAACATACCTCATGTAGCTTTCAAGATCTGCTGTATATACATACTCACAATCTTCTACCAAGATATTGTCTTAGTCTCACGATCTTCTAGATGGTTAAGCATATAATCCAATTTTCCTAAGTTGTATTACCGCAGTTGTAAGATTTGGAAATCAATAAATAACACAAAGTTTGATGACGGAGAAATTCAATTGGGTAAAAAATTCGGGACCAAGTCGGTTACCTCCACTATAGACAATGGGTTACAATTTAATTCTAAACTAGTTCCACTACTTGTTGTAAACCTATAACTCCAAGATCTATTGGTCATTCCAGCCTTATGATCTGCTATTGTTGATATTGTCTAGCCAACCCCACTAGACTTCCTGATCTACCTCATGTAGCTTTCAAGATCTGTTGTACTTACAGACCCACAATCTTCTACCAAGATATGCTGTCTCAATCTTACGATCTTCTGTACACATCTTTTCCAAGTTCACATATTCTTGTTCTTTTTCCCGATCTTGAATCTCTTTTTTAAAGTATTAAGGAAGTCAGGTGTTTTAGATTAGAACATCTGATGTTTTCCAAAACCAGGTTTCCGGATCACAAGAATAATATGTTTGTTTTCACCAAAGAATTATGCTCTTGAATCTCTCAAAATATGATGTGGATGTGTTATGCAATGAAAGCATAATGAAACAACCTTGTGAAATTTATCTTAGATATCTGTATTTATAGTTGGGGACGCTTAGGTGTTATGGGCCGTGTAAAACTCTTCAAATACGTCGCTGAGCGAGGGTCGTGTCGCTCGAGCGATAGAGAGGCGAAAGGCGGGCGATGACTTTCCTATTTCTTGCGCTCGAGCGTGAGTCAGACAAGCAGCTAACGAAATTCTGATGCCGCGTTTTCCTTATTTTCAACCTCTAACCTTAACATAACTCATCTATAAAAAATTGCATCCAACTTCCTGACTTTTTACAAGTGTTCAATTAAAACATTTTTGTTCACAAACATGCCAATTACAACATTTGACCCAACAACAAGCATCAAATCAAACCAATAATTTGTTCAAGATATTATAAACATGCAAAACTATACTAATAATAAACCATAAACTATTCAAAAATGAATAATAAAACATATCGAAAAAATTAAAAGTCTAATTGCAGCAAGAAACATAAAATGGATCAACACATTAGGAAATAATAAATAAGTAGTTATCTCATAAGAATACTATTTACTTACAAATGGAACTAAAGTTCTAAAGTCACGTTAAATAACTAACCAACTATTTGAACTTTGCTACTATTGATGTGAAGAAAACAAAATGACAACAACAACAACAAAAATATAAAAGAATTACAAAATGTATGTTGTATGTCACAAATCTCCTTTCATTGATAGTCTACTACCAACAAGTTGCAACTCCACTTGGGAGATTGTAAATCAGATGTAGCAATAGAGATTTCTTATACACTTATATCCAACTATTTATATTTTATGAAGTTTTTGTTGAAATTAAGGGAAAATCGATAAAATCTACATATGGAAACGCACTTAAATATTAAAAAGAAACAAAAACTAAGGAAATCTTCCAGAAAAAGAGGAAAACAAAAGAGAATCCACATACTAAAACTTCTTCCTTCAGTACCCTGTCTCCATCATCGGGAGAAATGGCAACGGGGTGAGTATGTGGCGGATCCGTCATTCCAGTTCCCTGTCTTGTTGAGTATTTTTTTATTTTTATTTTTACCTTGCCCCGTCCCCATACTCGATTAAAGCGGGACGGGACGGGTTCAAAGTGGGTCAGGGCAAGGCAAGTCCCTTGTCCCGTTTATTGTTCAATTTTTTTTTTTTTTTTTTACCTTTGTTTTTTTATATATTTTTAGTTAATGAATATTATTACTTTTTTTATTCAAACCTATTAAGAGCAACTCATGTTCTTTTTAAAAATTATAATAAATCTTATCTTTTTGGTAAATAAAAAACTTAAATTTGAAATCAACTTTAAACTAATAAGGCAACTATATTTCCCGTACCCGATTCGAAGCAACGACCCCCGTCCTGCCTTCGTTCCATTTACCCTATTCGGCGGGCAATTGTCTCCTTAGTAACCTCATGTGTATTGAGTTGAACGTGTTTTTTACCATCCCTAATTGCCGCCATCTAGAACTCTAATCTTAAGGTGAAATGTGAGCTCGTGGCAATAATGATAGAGAAGAGCAAAAACTATTTGATTTTACAATATGATGATATGTAATTTTGTTAGGGTTTTTTCTTTGTAAAAAGGGATCTAAAATCACATAAATCTGAAACAGTAGAGAAAGGAAGAGGCATCAACAATAGAGAATAACAAAACTCATGTGATTTTACAATCTATTATTTGATTTGAAATGGAGAAAATGTTGTGTGATTTTGTTAAGATTTTTATTTGGAAAGGAGATCTGAAATTGCAAGAATGAGAGATGATAGGGAGAGGAAGGAAGAAGGAAGAAGTGTTTGCACATATAGAGATAAAAAATGGGCAAAATTGATATACACATATATGACATTAGCATGACGTCATGGTGATGCCTTATGAATAGTAAAGAAGTCTCATCTTTAATATATACTAGTGGTGTATCGTATGTTGCACCATGATTGTTATATTTTTGTAATTTAATTCCTTAGAACGATAATATAAACATATAACGATGTAGACTTAGCATGAACGATTATAAATATACATTAAGTAATAAATGATAAAGATAGTTTATGGTCATAATGGATTCAATATTCATGATTTAATTAAGCTCAAGAGAATGATTACATAATAAAAAAAAAGTGCGTTAAAGGAAAAGCACAATAAGAAACTCAATTTGAAGAAAAGACTGTCAAATTCACATTGACTGGAAAAAGGAGAAAATGAGTTACTTTTGTCAAACAATCTATTTCCTGACATCCAATTTCTCAGTACAACGTAAAATACTTAGCAATATATGCTTCTTTGTTGCAACGTACATATAAGAATGATACGTACGGTCCTTGAACATATGAAAGTGTCTTGATTGTGGCTATTGCCTCTCGAGGTTTCTTAGCAAGCTTTATCGCTAGTACAATATGATATAACCCAACAATAAGTTTTCTATAAAATGTGGAATAAAAAAAAAAGAGTTAGAACAACTATATAAATGAAAATTATATAATGTCCAACATCATCACCTTTCTCAGCATAGAATTATAGCATCCATCATGTGGAAACTATGTAAAAAAAATATAGGTGAGCTATGAATATGAAGAAAGTTTTACCAGTAAGAACTTGTAAACCAATTGCATGAAATGGGTCAAACTCGATGAGCTCTGCAAAGTCAAATTGAGTCATCATAGAGATTGCATGTTAATAAAGTGATAAAACGGCTTTAAAGTGGTAGGAGTTGATAGTAGAAATCATAAAAAGAAAGAATTTTACCATAAGAACAAATATAGTACGAAGGATTACAGGATAGTAACTAATCCATTCACGCAGATTCGACGGCAATGCATCTTTTTAGAATAAAAAACTAAAAAAAAAAAATCTTTTAAAGCATTCTCAATCCTTTTTTTTTTTTAGAAGAAAAAAAAAAGGAAAGAACTGATATGAAAGGCTTCTGATATATTGAGAAAGTTCATATGAAATGTAGCCATTATGTCAAAATTTATGCAAGACGTTTTTAGCTAAGATGTCAAGATATATTTCAATGCTTTTAAGTGACGACTTATTAAGTAGATGTCCAAATTATACGATAACTGGTTGATTCATAGAATTAGATAATATAATTTATATTTTTTTCTACATCATGAGGTCTAATTTTTGAAATTCCAAATAACAATATATGCAATTAAAATTAATGTTTAAGTTTGTCTCAAATATAAGAAACTCATGATATTTCACAAAAATGTTCAAGTGGATACAAATAATGTGAATTACAATAGAAAAATATATATGAAAAACGAAATGTATATATGTTGACAACACGTCCTCAACACATAAAAGAAATGATTTGCATTTACAATTGACTATGAGAAAAATCATATTCACAAAAAAAATTCTTTTCTATCATTCATAGTTGCATTCTACAAGTGTATGTGTAGTTAGAACAATGTAACAAGAAAAATAATAATAAGATAATAAGTTTTTAATGGAAGACAAAAAAAAAAAAAAAAGGTAATTGAATAACCAAGTGGAAGTACACATAAAACTACATATATTATTCTTAATATTTTGGCCCGAAGCAAGATCATACCTATGCAAAATCGACATTATATTTTTCATTATTCACGTGGGACCATGTGCTCTTAAAGAGTGCATTAGACTTACTTCTACCTGAGAGCAAATTATAAATTTTGTTGGAGGGAACATGGATGACTTCACTTTGATATATATTGTAAGTACTTTACATGTCTGTTTTCAGATATCGAAAGGTAAACAAATTTTTAATTAGCATAAGGAACTATCAAAAGACCAAGAAATGCAATATAAACAATTACATTAATAATAAAAAAAGATTATGCAAGAGAGCAAAATACGAACTTCATCAATACCACACTATTTGTCTATTTCAATATAAATAAGACTCTTCAAATGATCAATTGCAGATGCAAATATTTTCTGAAGATTAGTACCCAAATAATTCAAGTCAACGTATTTTTGTGTCAAGCAGAAAACTGGATGCCTCTTAGGACTGACATAAGACATAAAATTTATTAGGAATAAAACTTTCAAATAAATGACAAAGCACATTCGTGCCTATTTTTCCATCGTTCTCATCCATAGGATTTGATGGACCAACATGACTATATTTCAAAAATGGAAAGTGAAGAAAATCCACTCGATGGGTATCACTTAAACATATCTCCACACCTTTGATCCATCTTTTGTTCGTACATCGTTGACTTTTTTTTTTTAGAAGAGAGAAAAAAAAATGAGTTTTCTATGTAAACGAGTTGTATGAAATGTCTGTAAATAAATTTGAGATTTAGGATTATAAATTGAGAAAAAAAAATAACGCATTGTAATAAATGTTAGTTAAGGAATCATCTCTCAATGTGAAATCATGTTGAAGTAAAGAGTTTGAGTCTCTTCCAAAGTAATCATCATTAAGTTTAGAAAGAAGTCTTCCCAAAGCATGACATAGTTTAAAAGAACTATTAAATATATTGACAGAAAAGGTGTCATTGGTTTGAGCTCTAAATGTTCATTTTGTATCTAAAAACAAAATATAAGTTTTCTATGAAAATATTTGATTGCTCATTTAAATTATGGTAAGCTTTTAGTAAACCTCTTTCTAAATTTAGAGATAAATGCTTTGGAAAAGGCTCAAGTATTATTGTTAATATTTGACTCTTTAGATGTACCTGTAGAAAAATAACTTTGTAGCTACAAACAAAAAAAGAAGTTTTATATGAAAACATTTGATTGCTCATTTAAATTATGGTAAACTTTTAGGAGACATTTTTCTAAATTTAGTGATAAATGCTCTGGAAGAGGCTCAAGTATTATTGTTAATATTTGACTCCTTAGACGTACCTGCAGAAAATTTATAGCTTGATTAAGTAAATAGAAATGTAAGAATGAAAGCGTGCCTTAAATAGAAATACAGAGAAGAACAATTACACAATAGAGCAAAGATTGAGTGAGAAAATAACTTTTTAGTTGCACGAAGGAATAGTTTTGAAAGCCAAAAGTAGGAGCACCAAAAGAAGCAACAAAAATTCGAGTTAGGGCAAAGTATTCTTCATATAGACCTAAAATATCATGTTTAGATTGTTGTGAAGACATTAAGAGTAGAAATATATAATGACGAAACCTTTTTTATAATAGTATACGTCTTTAAATTGTTTACTTACAGGGAACAGCTTTAGCCGGAAGGATGCTAGTCTCCGAATGACGATGATATAGCACTGAACGAAGTCCAAATGTAGGATTTATGAATGTTAATTAGAAGTATCAAAACCAGAATTCTGTAAGATTTTGCTCAAAATAAATAAAATGTACAAATTGAGTGCAAATTTGAAGTAAAAATAACACAACCAAATTAGAAATCCAAATCCTAATGGATTTAGTTATGGAGTGTTTATACATTAAAAAAAAATGTTCGATAATAAGTAAACATAAAAGGTACAAGTGAAAATATACAATTCATGTAAGAATCAAACTTCCATGAACGCGGTACACTTTGTACACCATGAACGTGGGGATTTCATCGTTCATAAGTTCAAATACACGTCACCTATTTGAAGTTGTTTCTCTCTAACATAGTCTGCCCATCCTATGGTAAAACATCGTACATAACCATTTGTTCTTGGATTTGTAGTACGAGCCAATCATGATGTGAACAACCATGAATTTGAATATTCTGGACAAATTTTGGTAGACACAATTGAGCGAAAGCCATAGGTACTTACTACAAAGTAAACTCACAAATCTATAAATAGCGAAATTTAAAATTAGGTGAGAACAATGAATATGAAAAATGGTTCATACATGTAAGTCAAGAAAGATACAGTCGAGACAAGATTTAAGTTAAAGAAGAGCTCAAAATTTTTCGAAGACCATCGCGATCAACCTCTAACATTACTCGGAAGACTGAATTACCAGTCCATGAAGTCTCTACTTCAAACGTTTCTTCTACGGCGAAAATAAAATTTTCGTTGTATTTAAAGACGATAACATAACCACCTTATAAGTTATGGAGGTCAAAGAATTGTGGCCATCCAAAAGCAAGATATATATTATCATCAACTCTTTCCAATTGTATGTTACACATAATTCCATCGTTAAATGTACTGTATTACTAAGGTCATGTCCTAAGCGACGTACAAAAGATCTAGGAAGCGACTATATAAAAAAAATATAAGTCTCATAAACAAATATTATATTCTTTATATATACTTTTATTAATTATGAATAAATTTTAACAAATAGATCATTTTAAAACTCATGAAACGAATATTATGGCTCTATGATGGTATGATTACTTGAAAGAAACGATGTGGTGGATGACTTCTTTTCGACATACTATTTATACTATAGAGACAACAGATAAGTATATACATTAAACTTTTAGCAGCAATAGAAAATCTATTCATCTCTACAAGAATTAATGTCCAAAAATCAATAATCAGATTTTCAAGTTATGTAGTCTCAAGCAATCAAATTCACATAGATTTAGTGCCTATTTGATAGGCCATTATTTTCCATGGAAAACGGAAAATAAATTCTAACTTTCATTTTTTCCTTGTTTGATACATTTTTTTTTTTTTTATAGAATTCATTTTTTTGGTTTGGCTCACATGCTCACATTTTCCTTGGTTTTGTGGAAAATCAATTTTCACCAATTTGGTGGAAACTGATTTTCTAGTTTTTTTTTTTTTTTTTTTTTTTTTTTTTTTTTTTTGCAATTGAAAAAAATTCTAGACACAATGGTAAAATAATTTATCACTTTTATTGACAATTTTCATGCAAAACAAAGTCAAACAAATGGTATTCCATATGATAATTTTTTATTTTTTTTGACAATTGGAATAAATTTTAGACTTAATGATAAAAAAATTATCACTTTAATGAACAATTTTCATGAAAAACGAAGCCAAACGGATACCAAACTTTCAATATTTTTTCAGGTGGAAAATTATATCAATTAATTATAATTCCTAGTAAAATAAATTCTAGTCAATTCAATTCCCTATAATTCATTTTCTTTCCACCCAAATTCTACATTTGCAATCAAACAAACCCTTATTGATATGGAGGACCTGAACTTACCCCCTTCAAACAAGGAAATCCATGTTAGATATAATCTAAAAAATGAAGTTTTATTTGTATTTAACAACATAAATTACCAAGAATGACAGCTTCAATTAAATAAAAGGGATATTAAATACATACCTATTAATATAGATGATGTTAAGTAGTATAATCACCAGTAGCCGTATAAAAGGTACAAAGCATAAATTTTGGAGATTGAAATTGGTACTTGTTCATTGAGATAAAAAAAATATGTGACTGATAAAAGAAGAGATTTCGACAGCAAGATTTTGCAACAACGTTCGAATTTATATTTTTTACTTCTCATTGAAAGATTATTGGACATACTTTAAAATTGTATATTAATACTTATTTTTTAACCATCAATGTAATACAAGTCAATAACTAATGATGTTTCCATACTTTCACAAGAATCATGTAGCTAATGCATAAAATTGTAAAACACACTATAATCTGTCTTTAGTTGAAGTCTAAGTTGATGTGAGAAAAATGAGCAATAATTTGTAACAAAACATTCGATTCAATTTAATAAAATTGTTATCAATGTAATTGAAATTGACTATAAGAAAGAAAAGAGCCCGAAATAAACACAATGTAAATAAATAACTTACCACGACTCCAATACACGAGATTGTTTGACATTTTACACAATTTTCTAATCTTCTTAACTCCTACAAAAAACCAAACCATAAGCTATTATGATAATGCTATCTTCAAAACACTAATAGTAAAAGTAACATCTTCAATGTCAGTTGGACGGAAACTTTACAAACTTAACAAAACCAATTAATAAATAAATTCTCAGAACATAAATATACACAGTCTTTGAAAGCAAATAGCGTCAAAAGTTCCAGGTTGGCCACATCTTGATGTTAGCCCAAGAATAACTAACCAAGAGGGGGGTGAATTGGTTTTCAAAACTTTTTCGACACTTAGTCTCAAAACAATTCAACACACAAGATATAATTGCAAAGTATAAAACAATAAGTAAATATGCAAATATGTTATCTTAATTCAAGTATGATATTGCACAATGTAAATATCAATTTAAAGTAAAGTGCAAAAAGATAACAAACCAATTTAATGGGGTTCGATCCAATGCAATGATCTACGTCCCCGTTACCAAGCTCTCCGTCACGAGCAAGGCCAATTTGTATTATAATGGTAACTTACAACAAGGAGTACCGATCCTTTACAACGTTGAGCTTTCCGGGACCTCAACACGACCCACACTATCGAGCTTTACGGGACCTCGATATGACCCACACGGTGACTTACAACAAGGCGCACCAAACCTTATACAATGTTGATCTTTAGGGGACTACAACCGACCCACACTACAAATGAATTTTACTATACAAATCTTCTTTTCTTATCGAATGATAAAATCAAGGCTGAGTACAAGAAGAAAAGAGGCAAATACTTTAATAGATAGCAAATAAATTAAGTTCAAGTGTTGATGTTGTAAACTTTGATAAAAGATGGATGATGAAATAGTTTGTATTGTTATCAAAGTTTTCAACCAATAATCTCTCTTAACAAAATAACAAAAGTTAAGTATGAGGAGAGATTTACACTTCAATACAAGTGTTGGCAAAGAAAACTTTTATCAAGATAGAAAATAGATGAGTTTCGAAAGTTTTCTTGCAAAGTTGATTTCTTGATGAAATAGATAAACCAAGTTTGGATTAATCAAGAAATTCTTGTAATAGATGAATTGAAAGATAAATCAATGTAAGCTCAATAGATTTTCAACCAAAAACTCTCTGAAAATATCTCTAATAAGTGTTAGAATTGAATGGAAGAGAGTTGAGTATTTATAGATGAAAATCTGTCAAAAATTCTGTCCAATCGGACGGCTCTTACCGGACGTTCGGTACAGTACCGGACGGTCAAATAGCCGTTATTTTTTGTCATAAAATCAGACCGTTGAAATTTGACCGTTGTGGCCAAAAATCGATTTTACCGGACGTCCGATACGACAGTGTACGCCGGATAGCTTTCAGTAATTTGCTCATATCTTTTTCTCCCGATATCCAATTAAGGTGATTCAAAATGAGTTGGAAAGATAACGTAAACGGCTATAACTTTGCTTCAGAAATAATCTTCAAATTAGATCATTTTCTATGTCAAAAATCTGTCCCAATATGAGATTGAAAATTGGAGTATTACTTTTTGATTGAAAGTTGAAGTGTGATCTTTTGAGGAACGTTTGAAAATGATTTTTCAAGGTTTTTGATATATTACAAATGTTCATTTTTTCAAGATCATTTTCATGTTAAAACAATTTATGCAAGTGATGAATTTATGAGAAATACTTGAGCTTTATGCACTTGCTAAACATTGACGAGTTCTACCTTTATATATATATAAATGAGGTTCGATAAATAGCTCTATTTTCAACGTTCTTGATCTCTTCGAGCCTCTCTTTGAATTGTATCTCGAATGATTTGTCTTGAATGCTCGTTTAACCTTCACTTGTACTTCATTTGAGTGTGAATAATAATCTTTATAACTTTGAAGGCTTAAACACTCAATTCAATTTGTTAGTAAACAAGATGGGCTTGTTTGTTATAATCAAAATATTAAAGTCATGATCAACCATAGGTCAACACTTGAAAGCTTAATAGAAGCATAAAATAAAATACATATAACCATCATTAAACTCTACAAATATAACCATAAAAAATCACTATCATCTCCCTAGTATGCCAAGTCCTTATTCCTTCATCTCTAAACACAAGACTATGACTTAGTGAACTAGAAAGATTGTAATAGCTTAACAGAGAAAAATAGCTAATACAACCTATTGCAACAATTTGAGATCTAGAAATCACCAAAGAAACATGTAAAAAACATTTCATGTAGTTATCTTCAAATTTATTGAGAACAAAACTTAATTTGTTGTTTGTTTAAAGGAAAATAGCTCTTATACTCATATAGCTTAAAAAGTGCAATCTTCCACGGAACTTAACGAGAGCATCTTTTAGTTCAAGCAAATTATAAATCCAAAAAATTCAGCAAAGCCATATACAATTATCTTATCCACGTCCACACGAAATCCAGTAACAAAAAGTGGGTCTAACAACCATCATTCTCATATCCTTTAACTCCAAATCATCCACCGACAGAATATGAAGCTTCCAGATACAAGAGATAGCTCCTTTGGCTTGAATTTCTCATAATATCATATTTCTACAAATCCATAATAACCATCTCAATAAAAAAAAAAGTAAGAACATACAATTGATAAGTGAATTTTATACACTTATTCACAGGCATAAAATATCAATATTTGGTATTTTTTTAATAAAATGTATCATAAAATTTTGTATTTTATGTTATATAGGTAAAACTTAATGGTTGAACGAGGAATTGGAAGAAACAAAATAAAAATATTCAATAGTTAATTCGAACCACAATACTTTAAAAATTGATGGAGATAATTGGATGGAAATAGAACTAAAAAAGGAATGGAATATGATCAAAATCAATTTCATATCGCACAAATTATATTTCAGATTTCTAGCTAAAGATTGAGACCTATTTTTGACATAGTAAATGTCCGAATTGGAAAAACTATATTTCTACTAAAGTTGTAGCCTTTTGAGTTATATCACTTTGAATTTCCTTAATCAGATATCGAAAAAGAAAGTTATGACCAAAATACTGATTGTTGTATAGAGACAAAAAAACTCATTCTCTAATGCAACTTTCCTTATTAGATTGTAACTCTTTTGAAAACCAATTTGGACATGATTATCAACCAATTTTCTACTCCTACAAATACATAACAACAAAATATATATTAGAGACCGATCATATACATCTCATACTCCAATATTTATCAATTATTATCATCAAATGAGGAAAATTCATAGTGTTTGTATGAGAATTGAATGAGATTTGCAATAATTCAATCAAATGAAGATTCAAACTAGATTTTTGGGCAAAGAAAAGAAGGCACAAGTGGAAATTTATCAAGAAACCATTGAAGAGATTCAAGATTTTAAGATTCATCTTCATCTTCACAATTTATCAAAAATTTGGGTATATTTTTTTAACTTAAATATGATTTCTTGTAATTTCGATATGTTATGCTAGTTTTATACATTTCTAAGATGAGATGAACTCTTGTTATGATTTGTAGTTATTGATTATCGTTATTGTAGTTATTTTCAATTGTTTGATCACTAATTGAATTGTTAATGAATTTTATTGTTATCGGTAGAGACAATAGGGTTTAAGCTCAATATAATAAATATTGTAGGGTTCGATAGAGGATATAGATATACACCTATGTTTTATATGATTTCAATAGGTGTTCTAGTACTCATTAATAGATTTATCATGTTTGCATCTTTCATCGAGAGATAGAATTGTTACATGAGGGGAATAAATTTGATCAATATCGAGAGAGGTTTTTAATTAAATTAGGAACATTGACCAATATGAATGATTTTATTGTCACTTTAAGTTTTATACTAAAAATGGAATAATAATGAAGATTCGAAATCTTAGTAATGCATCCCACATATTTGAAAAACACATTTACTTATTTTCATTAGTTTAATTAATAATTTAGGTATTAGTATAGAAAAAAATCATAAAATTTGTTTGCTATTCAATTAAAGTTACAATTAATTTTAACTCGATCAAACACATAGTCATCGTGGGCTCAACACTCTATTCATCATTATATTAATTGACCACGATCCCGTGCATTTGTGTATTTTTAAAGAACCAAGTTTTTGACGCTGGTACTGAGGACTATTATTTTTGATAAGTTTAGTTAATTTTAGTTTTAACTTGAATTTTACTTCTTTTTTTTTTTAGTTTTGTTCATTATATTAGAAAAACTTTAAAGTGTTTATTTCAGGACATTGTATGCGATGTTCGAGAACCAATGATATTTCTCAATTTAACCCGTAGGTCAAATGAATATTCAAATTTCAAAAATGACAACTATTGAAACACCCCAAAAACAAAAAGTGGAAGACACGACACAGAAAAATCCAAATCAAATAGTCATCTAGGCTAATCTGGAAAATCCGAATCAAAACACGCTACAGTTCTTTGGAATAGCTACGGGGAATCCCAACTCCCATATATCAAGATTTCTGGTCATGTATGCAACTATCGAGTATCCAGGGGTGACCAGTGAAGCGATCAGACTGAAACTTTTCCTATACATATTGAGAGACTCAGCCAAAGAGTAGTTAGACACTTGTCAGCCTCAGAATATCACTACATAGAACCAATTGAGTCAGAAATTTCTTAGCAAATATTTTCCACCAAAAAGGATTGCAAAGCTAAGGGACGAGATTACCACATCCAACAACTGGACTCAAAATGCTATTCAGAGGCTTGAGAATGATACAAGGGTTTACTTCGCTAATGCCCACAACACGGATTGTAGAAATGACTTCAGGTGCAGTATTTCTACATTGGTCTGAATCCGATAAGCAAAGCTAATGTAGACTCTGCATGTGATTGTTCTATCACAAAAAGAATTGTGGATTAGGTCTACCTAATTATGGAAGACTTAGCATTCAATTATATACTTTGGCCCACTGAAAGGACGATTGGAAAGAGAGCTGCTGAAGTATTCGAATTTGATTCTTTGACATCAATTTTAGTACAATTGGCATCTTTAGCATAGAAGGTAGATCAGATGAACGCAGCTCAGATAATGAGACCGAAATGCAAATATTGTAGAGATGACCACGAGAGTGTTGATTATAATTTAGGGTCTCGTTTTGTTCAAATAGTAGATGATATGTACTACACTCATAATATTCAAATGTAACAACACAATCCAAATCCTAATACCTATTACCTATGCTGGATGAATCACTCAGGTTTCCAATGGAGCAACAATCTAGGAGCTCAGATTACGCCACGGTAGACTGCACCACCATGTTTTCAGCAAGCTGAAAATAAATCTTCATTAGAAGATCTTGTTACCAAATTGGCGAAGATATCTACCCAACACATGCAAAGAACAAATAAAACCTTATAAGTTCAAGGAGCTACCATCAAGAACTTGGAAAATCAAATAGAACAAATAGCAAAAGCACTTTCACAGAAATTACCAAAAGTATTGCCCAGTGACACTGAGACAAAATCCAAATAGTGGGTAATGGTAGTGAAGTTGTAGAGGAATAACAGATTGATGCAATAACTACCCGCAATGGAGTTCAACCGTCGAGGTTAATGTAAAGAAACCCGTTGCTACAAAAGAAAATGTACATACCACGGTTGGGTAGCAATTGGATAAATTCGAGCAAAACAAAGAAGTAGAGACAGAAAGAGCATCAGATGATCTAAAGGTTAAGAAAACCACTCCTCCTAAAGAATTTGTGCCACCACTACCTTTTCCACAAATAATCTTTTGAGAAAGCTCGATGATCAATTTGAGAAGTTCTTGGATATACTGAAAAAGCTCCACACCAACATCACATTCATCAATGCAATCCAATAAATCTCGATGTATGCAAAGTTCCTAAATGACATAATATCTAAGAAAAGAAAACTTCCAGACTTGGAAGAAGTGACATTGACCGAGAAGAGCGATGTAAGCCTGCAAAATAAATTGTCACCAAAACTCAAGGACCCAGAGAGTTTCACTTTAGCTATTTTATTAGGCAAAGTATTTCATTTTAATACTTTATATGATACATGTGCAAGTGTAAACTCAATACCTTTGTCTACTTTCAGAATACTAGGAACTGGGGAAGTCAAATGATTGAATGTGACGCTGTAGTTGGTAGATAGGAGCATCAGATATCTATGGAGCAAAGTTGAAGATATGCTTATCAAGGTTGGAAAGCTAATATTCTCAACAAACATCCTAGTTATGGACCTCGAAGATGACCCCGATATGTCATTTATCTTAGATCGACCATTTTTAGCAACAAGTCAAACTTTTATTGACATGAAGAAGGATTAGCTGATTGTGAGGGTGGATGACGAACATGAGATCTTTAAATTACATAATCTACCCAAATAACCATTAGTCCTGGAAGCAACCAAATCTGTTGTTGAAACAAGGGTTAAATGAGACAACATCTAAACGTCTAGGGAGCATTGCTAGAGAAGAGAATAGAAAGCTCAAAGTTTCTATGGCAAAAAGAGGATGTAAAGCTAAAAATTGTAAGGACTGTAAGGTTGAAAGACTCCAGCATGAACCATCATGATTAGTCCCTCCATTAGAGCTGGGCATAGGTTAAGTTGGATTGGTTTTGAGTCTAGCCCAAACTCAACCTAATATGTTCGGTTTGACAATAATTCAAAACAAAACCAACCCATTAACAGTTGAAACCCAACCCAATCCAAACCGACCAAACTCAGGTTGGTTTAGGTTGGCTGGTTTGGACTTGAGTCCAATTCAAGTTGGACATTTTTTATGAGCACAATGGTTGGGATCTTTTTCGTTGAGTCTGAATAATTTTTTTAAGGTTCGATACCATTTTGATTTAGACCAATTTTAGTTACATTAAAAAAGGTGATTTGAAAGGCGTTAAGTCGATTGAAGTTTGATCAATGGTTCATGGGGTTAAATTCCATTCCAATAGAACAATATAAATTTAAAATATTGTAAAATCTGCTAAATAGATTATATCATGATCAAATTAAATACATATTAAATCAATCTAAATACATGTTGAATACCCGTGTATTTTACTTATTGAATAAAATGAATTCAACATAAATACTAAAAATGTTAAATCATCCAAACTCAATACAAAATCTCATCCTTCAATCCAAGTGTTTAGTAAAAAATCACATCAAAAAATTGATTTGAGAAGCCGAGGCATGAGCAGCAATGAGAGGCAGAAGAGACGTGAGGCAGAAGAGAATTTTGATCATTAGGTTTTAGGTTTTTAGTACTAATTTTCCTTTTAATTTATCAAGTTAGGTTGGGTTAGATTTTGATAGATAATCTGGAACCCAACCTGACCTGACCTAAAATTGATTTCCTAACCCGAATCCAACCCAATTGAACTAAAAAATCAATCCAAAATGGTTGGTTTGGGTCGGGTTGATCGATTTAACTGGTTCGAATTGATTTTTGCACAACCTTACCCTCCATACAGTCTAGCTAAAGACTATACATTAAGCGCTTGTTGGGAGACAACCAAATTTTCTAACCCTTTTATTTATTTTGATTTCCGTATTGCATTTCATATAATGTTATTCTTGATTTATTGGTTGCATTAGTTATATGAACATTTCAATTCAGTTTAGGGTTATCTTCATCATGACACTTAGCCTAATTAAAAGAAAACATTAATTGAGTCAAAAGAAGTTTTCTTTTCATTCCTTCGATCGTTTTTTCCCCGTTTGATAGGTACCATGGATATTGACATCGGAAGTAGCTTAGAAAAATAAAAGTGCTTTAAATTGACAAATAGTTCCTCACACATTGAATAGAAAAATTTGAGGAGTACCATTTTTCTTTTCTTCCTCGTCCCCTTATATTCTTACTTATATTTTCTGATACCGAGGATAATGTCGGTTTTAAATTTGGGGTGAAACAAACCTTTGAATTTTTACTTTTTGTGTGTTTTTTGAGTGTTCGTGTCTTTGTTTTTCATTATTACTTTAGTATAATAAAAAAACAAATCGAAAGAAATTTGAAAAAAAAAATTACAATAATATATATAAATATTTCCTTGTTTTAGGTTGTGTGTTTGTGTGGCTTAGATAACTTAGCTTGCAATGATAATTAAATTTGAAATTTGGTGTTGATTTATGAACGGTGGATAAATTGTATGTTAGATTGATTGAAACTTAACTCTGCAAAACTTGATACTAGAATTGAGTTTTACACGATGATACAATA
Organism: Fraxinus excelsior; assembly: GCA_019097785.1. Classification (NCBI taxonomy): domain Eukaryota; kingdom Viridiplantae; phylum Streptophyta; class Magnoliopsida; order Lamiales; family Oleaceae; genus Fraxinus; species Fraxinus excelsior. The sequence continues at coordinate 5,285,443 of CM032628.1, read as the reverse complement.
AGTTGATTCATATGCCGGATATGTTGATAGATTGAACATAGATGCTATACCCAAAACTATTTTATATTAACGATCCTTAGACAAATTTAGCATAATTTGTGGATGATTTTACGGTTGTAGGAAGATACGGATATAAATTGGGATTCCTTATGTGAAAACTTATGTTTGGATTGTTTTAGATTAATAGGATAAAATTGGACAAAAATCTTAAGTTAAAGGTCGGTTTGATTAGATGGGTGTTTAATGATGGGTATTGTACTAATTAGGGTAGAAAATATATTTAAAAAAATCTTTTCGTAACCTTTATGACTCGAGTTATTAAGCCTGCTATGGTATTTACAACCTTGTTCTCTAAAATCATTCGATTTGGGAGTCATCGGTTAAAATCTCGTTACATGGGTCATGTAGAAAGTTTAAGGGATAGAGAATGTAAAAAAATGAAAATTTGAAAAAAAAAATGAAGTTGCAATTGAATTCTCAAAAACAAAGAGGCGAAAGGCTAAACTGTAACCAAGAAACACGTTTTTACATGCATGAACACACAATAAACAAAATGGAGAAATTAATTTCACTTACTCACCAACTAAAATCACTTCGATATTCAAGAAATGAGAAAATTACAACTTACACTTGTAAAAATAGATTTAAACTAGGGATGAAAAAAAACTTGACAAACCCAATATCCGTGGGCCCCGCCCCAAACGGGGCGGTGATAACCGGCTTAATCAGATATTCGGGTTGGGGACGGAAGATGAATTTTGCCCCGGGGCGGGGACGGGTAACGGGTGCCTCGCCCCGCTCCATTTAAATTTATTATTATTATTATTATTATTAGAATACAATACTTTAAATGGAAAATTTCACAAAATTTCATTAGTTCTAATAGAAAATGGCAACTAAAATTATTTATCTAAGTCTAATGAATGGAGGAAATAAAAACCCGCCCCGCTCTAATGAATGGGGGACAGGGACAGGGACAGGGCGGAGAATTGCTTGGCGGGACAACCTCCGCCCCCCCCCCCCTCCCCATTGCCATCCCTAATCTAAACTTCTACACAAAGGAACAAAAATGACTGATCGAAAGCAATTTTAGGGTTTATTAAAGATAGAAATCGACTTTAAGCACAACTTATAGAGTCATCCTTCGGAGAAAGAAGATGAATAGAGAGATGAAGAAAGGAAATATATGAATAGTCGTCTAGGAAAATGGTAGAGTAAATAATGGGTGATTCTGACAAAAGAATGTACGTGATTATTGTGTGTGAAGTGTCTACCCTCAGAGAGATGAGTGTTGCATGTAGATTTTTTTTTTTTGGTATGTAAGAAATCAAAATGACACCGTTTCCCTTTTATATTATTATTATTATAGTAGGACATAAATACATATATATATGACATCATTGTGAGCTAAGGATGATACCTTATAAATAGTAATCAACTCTCATCTTTTATGTATTGTAGGGATATTTTGAGGAATTCTTAAGTATTATTCACCATTTATTATTATTTGTTTATAATTTAAGCTCATGGTACAAATTAAAATTTAGATTCTAATTTAAGTCAAAGTCAATAATTAATTTTAATTACTTGTATCATACAACCTACAATTTTTCAATTATACATTTTATCGACTTTTATCAAAATTTTAATGAAAATTGATTTGAATCCCTACCAAACGGAGGCTAAATAAAGAGGTAATGGAGATGCTCTAAAAAGTTAAAATTAAAATTTGGAAATTTATTTTTTTATAGTAAAGATTCGTTATTGAAATTTTATTAAAAACTTAACTCTGAGTGGTTGTTCAATTGGTAGACCTTGAGTTTGCTCCCCAATGGTCACCAGTTCGAGTCTCCTCAGTGCCACTGAAGTGAATAATTGATCGTAAACTTCAAGGTCCCATGAAATTAGTTGAGGTGCGCACAAGTTGGTCCGAACATCCACGGTTATAAAATATATATAAAAAGCTCATTAAATAATTTTGAAAATGTCAATATTTGCTGTTGATGATGAACTTTTCTTTTACCAAATATTTTTCCAGAATCCATTGTCATTTTTCTTAGTCATTTTAGTTTAAAATACATGGTTAATTGTTATTTTCTCTGCAGTCATTTTCTTTGAAAATGTATTAATATGAATCAATTATTATATGTTCATATATAACTCATATTTGGTAGGATTAAAAATTAATTTCAACCACATAATATATAGGATTCCCAATTTTTCAACCATATATCGTATTTATTTTTATCAAAATTGACTGAAAATCTAATTTTAATCTCCGGGCATAGCTTTTTGTAGAGATTATTGACAAAAATACATTGATGTGCACTGTCCATATTAATGCACGAATTGGGATTTTTTCAACGCATGTGGCCCCATTATTATTCAACATAAAAGATTGAATATAAATCCTTATAAAAATTGATGTCCGTTAAAAAAAGACATGGAAAAATAAATTTTGAAATAATAATCTTTTAGAATTATTCTTAACAATAAAGATGCTCTTCCGACCGAAATTCAACTCACCACTACTTTTTTTTTCTTGATTATAACTAACCATGACCTCCTATATAAAGGACATGCTCCTCCAAATGTAAACAAAAAATGTGTCAATCGTCTAAGTAGTGCCCCTCACGAAAGGGTGGGCCCCACTAGTAAATATTTAAAAAGAGTGGGCCCCACCCTTTGTGAGGGGCCTGCTATGAAGTACACAAGCCATTACTGCTTTTGTGAAGGTCATTTCACCCCACATTTTACATTCATTAATTTCTTTTTATTTTTTTCATTTTTCATTCAACTACACATTTTTCAAATAAAATAATATTATACAAAAATTAAAATTTTTTATCACTTTCCACCATACATTCTCACATCAATCACTATTCCAAAATTTATATTCTCTTCAAAATGAATTTCAAACAGAGGCCTAATCTCTCGACGTAATGATGTACTCTGAAAACTGAAAATAACAGCGTCAGCCATCGATCGAGGTTTGCTGCATTTTCAATCACATGCTTGTCAAAGACAAAACATGTGGACTTAACATTTAGCCATCTTTATTTTAAAATCTTTTTAATTTTCATATTTACAAAATAAAATATCTTTTGAGTAATTTTAAAAAAATTCTCTACTTTTACCACATATTTTGACGCAGGATGGAAACCTGAATAATAATAATTGGTTTAAGATTTTTTTTCTTTCTTTCTTCTAAGTGATTTGCATCATATTATCTAAAGTCACAATTTTAAATTCTTTTTTTTTAAACAATGATTATCAAACATGCTCAAGAAATTATTGAAGGACTGATTTGCTGGAAGAAAATAATGGAGGTAAGAGGGATGCACATCACGTCAATTGTCTTGCAATGAAAAGTAGGGACGAAGATAGTTCCATTTGGACTATTTTAATTCTTATTTTCCGGCCAAACTATTTACAAATGTTTGAAAATTTTTAAACAAAACAAAATCATTTTCGACTGTTCGATTTGATACGATGACTTACCTTATGAAATGAAAAGCATCATTTTTCCGCAGTATAAATATATTGGTCTAAAATATCGAGAAAGCTTGAACAAGTATTTGTTAAGCTCGTGTTTGAGTTTCATTTTAATTTAATGCATTTTATTTATTTTCAATTACACATTTTTCAATGAAATAATATTATATATAAATTAATTTTTTATTTATTTTTACATTTTAACAGCTCATTTTTCAAATATATATATATATATATATATTTCAAAATACATTTATCTCAAAATCTCATTAAAATAGAGCCCAAACAAGGGCTAAATAAACGTTACATGAGTTATGTAATTGACAACGATTGAGAATCATAATCAACAATTCATTGACAAAAACTAGAAAATTTACCGAAATTTGACGCGTTTATTAGTTTTTGTCTCGCTCTATGCACCATTCATTATAGTACATGAACCAAGACGCAATAGGTCCAATGTTAAAAACCTACAAATAAGGTTTGATCTCCTTATTTTCAATATATATATATATATATATATTTTTTTTTTCAATCACATATTTTTCTATAAAATAATATTAAAGGAAAATTCAATTTTTATTTTCTAACCACCCATTATCTATAAATTTATTATTTCAAAATAAATTCTTAACCAATAGTTTCAAAACCACAATTTCGATTCAATTTGGCTGGTTATCAATTTTTTAAAATTTTTAATTTTTTCACCCCAATATCTGTTTGGGAACTTGGTAAGGTGTCATATCTAACATGGGTTAGGTGGAGCTTTCTTTATATGTGACTAACAATTGTATAAGAATTGATTGATGGAAAAACTAAACATGGATGGAGAAAGATGGTGAAAGGAGTTATTAAGCTTTCCTGGTGGTGTTTTGGCTTTACTAATGCAATATCTAACATGTACATATGTAGTTTGATTTCTTCTAAATTATTGATTTCACTTTCAATCTTTTATAATTATTTTTAATTTGATGATATTTATCGTATCGACCTTGACGACATTGTTTATTCTATACTCTAATTCCTAAATATAAGGAGTAGAAATTTGCCTATCTTACTTTGAGATTTGAATGTATGTAAAATAATGTATTTTTGTATGATATTATTACAAATACAATGTTACTTTCAAATTAATATAAGGTCCCATTGATGTTTGTTACGTGCGATATTTCAAAATCATAAAAATGGACATTTCCTCGAAGGAATTACTGAAGCCGTTCGTATAGTTTTCGTCAACATGGATTCCAGATATTGAAAGGGATATGGTGATGACATTTTTGTTTCATTTTCTTTTCTGTTGAAAAATGATGACCTTTTTTGTCTAATGTTGCTCAATTCTCTGTGGAATATCTTTTTTAAGTAAAATCATGACTTCTGGTGATTTAGAGAGGGTGAGGAAAGGGAGTTGTGACGCGGAATGTTAAAACAATAAAATTTTATATATTTTAAATATGATAATAATAATAATAATAATAATTAAATATATAAATATTTGGTCTGGTCTTCTTACCAAAATTGATTTTTTTATGATGAAATATAAAGAATCAATATTGTATTATAGCTTATAGCCTAAAAAGGTCAAATGACAAGTTCGATCTGTATCTAAAACTTGTGCTTTCGAATGAACAATTATTAAGTTGGCCATGGATTATCAACATGTAACGGCTTAAGAGGAAACCCCACAGCTAAATAATTACAAGAAACGGAGAAAGTGATGGCATTTTTTATTTTTGATTTTTCTATTTATCAACTAAAAAGGAAAGTTTTTAAGAAATAATAATAATAATAAAAAAGTAGTATCCAATGCCATTCTTTTCTTGGAACAGAGAGAAGGTTCGAAAACAAAAATAAAAAAAAATCTCATCAAATAGTTTTTTCAAACTTAAATAATTTCAATTTGACAACCAAATTTTACAATCTCATCAATCATGCAAAATTTCAAACAATTATGCTATACGTAAAGAAAATTTTGACGGACAAAACATGACGAGAATCGATTGGCAAATGGAAAGAAAAAAACAATCCAATCACCTTCGGTCACACCAAGATAAAAAATTCTGTCAAAAACGTCCGATGCTCATATCTTTTTCCAATTTCAAATGAGACAAGTATGCATGATTTAGCCAGACAAGAAACATATCCTTTCGTCTGGCTTATTCTCCCACTTATGTTAAAAAATGATTAAAAATCAAAACATCGATAAAGACGTGCATGTTTAACGGTTCAAGGCAATGAAATTAGTATTCCTTTATGGTGAATACGAATCACACATTTCCACAATTGAGACTAACTACAGATGGCAAGTTTTCTTTTTCTTAATATGACGTGATCATAGTAATTATTTTCATCATCATTTATGAAATTTGATCTTAGGCGTTTGCAATCTATATATCATTTTTCTCTTTTTTTCTATAATGTTTATATATATTTTGGTAAAAATTAAAAGATTAGTTTTAATTTTCCTGAAAAATACTGCTTCAATGTGATCTCTGGAGAATTAAAAATAATTAGTTAATTTATGCTATAATTCCTTGCAAAAAAAAATCTAGAATTCTTAAGTGGGAGTATGAACGATATTTTACTTTCTTTTCAACACATTTTATCAACGTTTTAGCTTAATTGCCCAAAATAGAGTAAGATACTTTAATAACACGTTGTCCATATTTGAGTCGAAATAATAGCACCATCGCATTTCAAGATTTCACGAGCACATTTACGAGGACATGTTAAGAAAATTTATATATCCTGGGGCGGAGGGAGAGGGTTAGGCTTGGGTTCAAGCCCATTTAGTTTCTTAGGTTTAAAAATGATTTATTTATTTATTTATTTTTTATTCTTTGTGTTTTAGCCAATATAATTTTTTTTTTCTCCCCTAGTTCTATCCCCGTCTACATCAATATAGATAGCATAAAGAATCAACCTATAAGGGCAAGATGTGCTTCTCTAACAAGCTATCTATATCATCATATTAGAATCTGAGTGTGACCCGAATTCCTTGTTGAAGTAATTGAAGTGCACATCAAGAAGAATTCAGTTTGAAATGCTATTAAAGTCTTATGTCAAGTTGAAGTTCTATTTTGGAAGCTTATTGGAAGTTGAAAATTGGTATTGGATTTGAATAAGAGTTTGGTATGGAGAAAACAACTTGGAACAAAAAAAATTATTTTTGGGCAGAACGCCCTGCGTCGCAGCACCGGGGCACCCGAAGGTGGCACCGCTGTACCTGTTCCGATTTTTCGCGCTTTTCTTTCCTTTTTCGTTATAGACTCAATTTTTTGGCATCCTACTTCATTAACAACTCTACTAAGAAGGTTTGGACGTTTCCTACGATTCATATAAATATTATGATCTACTATACAATTTCATGATGTAAGAAAATATATTACTAGAACTTTATGATCAATTGTGTATTTCTCCATTATTGTTCACGAGTCAATAAAATCTCCTAATTCTCATGCCATATTTTCTTGTCTTTTTTTATTCTTTTATTTGTGATCAAATACTTTATTATTGTGCCATATAATTTTAACATATCAATCGGGTGGTTGGTTTCATATCAAGTGGTATCAAGTAATACGTGATCCTTGAGTTCCCAACAATTAGTATCTGATGTTTTGGGCATAATTAACACAAGTGGTATTATAGAGCCTAGGTTCAACGGTTTCGCAAGAGCGCATTGTTTGATTTGTTCGAAGTTTTTGTTCGACGGCTTCCATGAAGTATATATTCCACTTTTGGATCGGAGCACTAAATTTTCGTTATGGCTGGTTAAGATGTCTGTAGTACTCACACAGCCAGATTTGGATGATACGTTGTTGGGAATTAACAAGATGCTCGCAACTTTGATCGCGGAGGAGAAGTTACGGAAGGATAAGAAAGCAGTTTCTCACATTCATCTTCATTTATCGAATGCCATTCTTTAGGACATTTTGAAGGAGGGTTCAATAGCTACTTTATAGTTAAATTTGGAACAATTGTGCATGACTAAAAATTTAAAAAATAAGTTGCATCTCAAGCAGCGTTTATGCTCTTATCGAATGCCAGAAGGAAGATCACTTAGTTGTATTTAAAGAAATCTTCGCTGATTTTGAAACTTTGGAAGTAAGGTATGATGGAGAAGATTTGGTCTTGATCCTATTGTGTTCGTTGCTAACTTCATTTTCTTCATTTAGAGACACGATCTTGTATAGTCGTGATACTCTCACAATAGAGAAGCATATGATGCTTTGTTTTCAAAAGAGAAGAAAAAGCTTCTGGTTTCAAAGGTCAGGGATGGATAAGGCCTTGTTGCTCATGGTGATTTTGGAAGAGCAAATCGAAGTCTAAGTTCAGTAATCAAATTTGTAACTTTTGCGAGAAGTTGGAGCACTTGAAGAAAGATTGCTACAAATTGCAAAATAAAGAAAGGTTGGCTGTAAGTCGATCTGGGAAGCAATCAGGAATTTCAGGTGAAGCAGACCTCACAGATAACATTTTAAGTGAGGGAGATCTCTTGGCTATTTCTGTCATCGAGTCTAAATCAGAGGAGGATTGGATTCTGGATTCAGCGTGTATGTTTCATATGTGTCCTAATAAGGATTTGTTTACTACATATAAAATCATTTCCAAAGGTGTCGTGGTTATGGGAGACAACACACATGTCGGGTTTCTGAAATAGGTACAGTCAGATTGAAGCTATTGGATGGGACAATTAGAACACTTGGTTAGGTTCGACATATTTTGGATTTGAAGAAGAATCTCATCTCGCTGTCTATCCTCGATTCAAAAGGTTATAAGTTCTTTGATGAATGTAGAACTTTGAAGGTTCGTAAGGGTGTCCAGTTGTATTGGAGGGACAGAAAATGTCTCAGTTATACATCTTACAGGGTCGTGCAAAATCTAGAAGAGTCAATTAGTACATGTTCAGTACCGTGATGGACATTCAATTTGGTACAATACATTTAGGAGCTCGTAAATGGTTGGATTTGAAGAATACTGTTCAATGGAGTTCAGGAGATATGGATATTGTCGCTTTGCCACCATGACCTACGGTGTCATTGTATTCAATTGTTAGGGATAAACCCAGTGGTAAAATGTATGTGGATGCTAATTTTGTTGAGTATAGTAAAAGGTGTACAATCTAGCAATTGACTTTCTTTAAAAGTATTTGAGTTTGCTTTTATTTTGGGGTGTGTTACAGCCCAATTTTGTGAATTTTAAAATCGTTATAATTTTTTGAGAATCTGAGGTAATTTTGTAGAGTAGTGTTTAGATTTATTGGAAGAAGTTGAGTATTTTGTGTTTGGTTGGAGAAATCAGTTAAAAAAAATATTTTTGGGCAGAACACTCGGCGCCAAGGCGCCCAAGGTGGCGCCACTATACTTGTTCTGTTTTTTCGCGTTTTTCTCCCCTTTTCATTTTGGACTTTATTTTTTGGCATCCTACTTTATCAACAAATTTACTAAAGGTGTTTGGACATTCCCTACATATTTCCTATAAATTCTTCTATATAATTTCATGATGTGAGAAAAGAGATTACTAAAACTTTAGGATCAATTGTATAATTTTCCATTATTACTCGTGAGTCAATAAAATTTCATAGTTTCTCTACCATATTTTATTGTCTTTTTTATTCTTTTACTTGTGATCAAATGCTTCATTATCGTGCCATATAATTTCAACATCTCAATCTGATGGTTTATTTCATATCAAGTGGTATCGAGCGATACGTGATTCTTGAATTTCCAACTATTGGTATCAAATATTTTAGGCACAATTAACACAACGCATCATGTTAAGGATAAATTCTGTACCTAGGGATGGAGGGAGGCAGGGGCGGACCTAGAATAATTTTTGAGTGGGGGCGAGATTAGGAATGGAGTCAGCCTGCTAAAGTAGAAGGGTTCAAAGTTGAAGAGGTGGGGGTTTGGGGGCAGCGCCCCCGAATTTTTTTTTTTTTTTTTTTGGAGTTGTTGAATAGTTTAGATTTAGTTGCATTTTCCCAACTAGTTCATGCTATATAGGCTATGAACGAAGCCTCTCACCCTGCATCAAACCCACAAATATATTCACTCTGACCATACAACACTTTTTGCAATCACAGGCGGTCAAAATGAGATTTACATAATATACCAATTCTTCAGCAATATTAGTCACCTGACTACTACGTGGCCAAAATACTTTCCTTTCGAATCGTGGACTTCAATTGTTAAATCATCTCCAAGCCCTTCTGGCAAGCTGTATTCAAGTGGGAAGGAAATTTAACCATCCAACTCTATGAGATTGAAGAACATGTAACAAGATTAAAGAGAAAGATATTACATACAAAACATGAGTTTTCACTAGATCCTGGCTGCATTCGAGATAGAAAATAAGCTAAAAAACTGTAAAAAAAAAAAAAAAAAAATTTGGTTTTTTTTTTCAGTGGGGGCGGCCACCCCCGCAGGGCCCTTCGTGGGTCCGCCCCTGGAGGGAGGGATAGGCTTGGGCTCAAGCCCATTTACTTTTTTAGGTTAAAAATGATTTTTTTAAATATGTATCATCCAATATTATTTTATTTTATTTTTCTCCTGGCCATATCTCTTTCTATATCATTATAGATAGTATAAAGAATCAACCTATAAGGGTATGAGGTGCTCCTCTAACGAGGTTGACCTATGAAGATAAAGCTCAAATCCCAATATAGTATCAAACCATTTTGTTAGAGTTCTAATTGTAATTGCCTTTATCAATATCCAAAATCTAGATTAGTTAAGTTGAATATGAGTTTTAATTAAAGTCAAAAGAATTTAAATTGATAGTATAGGTCTTGAAAGAGTCCAACATGTCCAAGAAGAGCATATGTGATCATTAGAATGCAATTAGAAGTTAAAGTATAAAAGTGTTGCACTAATCATGCTCTAAATTCTCAACTACAAGTTGCGATACATTATTCATATAGAAAATGTTAGAATTTGGACAAGGCTATTTCAAGATAAATTTTATCCATTTAAGTTATGTTTCCAAATCAATTTGAATGACCTTAATCCAATATTGGGAGAGAAAATTATGATGAAAATACTGACAACTGCTTAGCTGCTGCTCGCTTAGCATTCGAGCAGCGATCCGATGATACAAAATCCTATTTTAATTTTAATACTAATTTTCAATCATATTATACCCCCAAACACTACCTATTATATCCAAAGCCTAGATTGTCCCAATTGTATGTTGAATCATTATATTTATCATAGATCATTCCTTTGAAAATCTAAACACATTCTAGTGATTCTTTGATTCAACCCTTTGATTGATTATTCATAAGTTCATCCAAACATAGTTTTGTTGATTGAGCCATAATATTCCACATTCATTCACAGATCAGAACACTAAAATATCCTATTATCAAACACCAAACCCGACCTTCACCAATAAGCCTTCAAAATTTTGGAGTTTGGAGAAGAGGTGTTTGGAGTTCTTGAGCCGAAAAACGAGGTTCGTTCTTGGATATCCACAGGAGAAAAAAGTCACTCAGAGTTCTGAGAAGTGCAGGGCGCATGAACAATAGAGTTCCTTGGTGATTTAAAAGTTAGGTATTCAGAGTCAGCTAAGTTTTAACAGTGTCTGAACTAGTTGTGAGTTTACTTTTCTAGTGGATTTTAACTGACAAGTTTTTCCCGAAGTTTTTTCTATCTTTTTGCGAAAGTTTTTTTTTCCTGTGATCATATCTGGTGTTATTTATTGCTTTTGATCTACATGTTTATGTGATTGTTTAAACATAAGATTAATTGGATTAATTAACTTTAATAATCTAAAAACAATTAATAAATGACTTATTGCTTTTAATTAGATAATTTCGCACGTGAGTCAAAATAATTTGAACTTTCACATTTTAAAATACAGTTATTGTTAGCCAAATGAGTTTCATATTGGGATAATTGTAAAAGTGGCCCCGAAACTTCTTTTTTTCCATAGACTTTATCTCAACATTCACGTTGTGCCATCCACTGTTCCAAACTTTCCATTTTGTTATAGTACAAAGACAAATGGTTGGATCCTTGTAACCACTAATTTGACCCAAAAATACAAATTTGACCAATTTTGACCAAAGTAAAAAGAGAAATGATATATTTACATTTCGGAGATTTTTCATAGATATCATTAAATTTGAAAATTATACCAAAATTTGTCCCTTTTACTAATGGTGCTAAAAATGTCACTTTTTGTGTGAAAAGGTCCCAATTACGCTTAGTGATATCATTTTAGGAGCATTTAATGCTTAATTTGATTGTCCATTAATGCTATGATGTGATGATTTAATTTGTGTATTATAATCATTGGATATATGTATATTATATTGGTTAATATGACTTTTTTAATAAAAAAGAAAAGATTTTTTTTTGAAAAGTGAGTATTAACCGATTTCTTTTACCATTAACAAACTCCAACTTTCTTACTGTCTTCTACATTCTTTCATCAAGAAGAAATTAATATTGGATTCATCTTCCAATTTGAAAGGTTAGCATGTTATAAATTGTTTATATTTTTATATTATAACTTACCACTTTAGAAATGTTAAATACAACATGGTCATATTTATTTGAAATTTTCGAAATTATTATTCAATGATTTGTTTGATTTTCAAATCTTTTAGAATAAAAATATCAACATCTTCTACAAAATGTTGTGAATGATTTCATATTTAATGAATCATTGAGTTATTTATTTGGGAAGATGTTGCCATGTTGTAGTTGAGAATTGAGAATTGATGATCGCAATTAAAATTTCTTCCAATCAAATCCAATAAATGTTTTGAAGGTTTTCATAGTTAATGATTTACTATGCAAATTATTTGAAAAGGAGAATTTGTCAATTGGTAGTACAATATTGATGACCATACTTAATGTTATGAATAATTTGTTCCAATCAAGCACACATTACATGCTTCATGTCAGTTCCGATAGTTCAATCGTCAAATTCGACATTTCAAAACTATCGAGATAGACATTTCAACTGTCAATTTCACGTCTTCTATTGTATGGATGTAAATGTTCAAATGTGCCACTTTCATGTTATTAAATGTTGGCATATTGATTGTGCAGAATTTATATCATTGCAATCTCAACTTTTCAAGTGTGAGTAATCATTTAAGATTCATCGTATTGCATGGAGAAAAGTTTGTTCGTGTCATGACGAATGGAAGTGGAGAGGGGACAAAACAACTTCAATCGTAGTTCCGATAGCCTTAGTCGGACTTGTGTTACGATTGAATGACAAATTTGGTATTCTTGATCTCCGCACTCAAATTGAATTGAAATTCAAAATTCCAAACATGAATATACCACCGACCAAAATACAAGAAGATGAAGAAGAAAGCCATGCTATGCTATTTATAATCAAATTCTTGGAGGTAAGCAACTATGGTCATTTAGTACACAATCACTAAATCACAACTTAAGTTATCGCTTGATGGACAATTGGTGTGGTGGTTTAAGGTCTATGTGTACCTTTATCCTCTAAGCTTTATCCATAATTTAAGGGAAATGTGAATCTTAAATCATAAGTACCATTTTATCATAAAGTTTCCTTTATTAGTTGTTGATAATCAATTATCCTTTTTTTTTTTTTTATCTTAAGTGTGGCATTTGCCTGAAGAACATATCCTTTACTATTAGGAAACATTCAAGCTGAAAGAACACGATTTAAGTAGTTTATTAATATTATTTTGTTTATTTATGATATGAGTACTAGAGTGGAAATAAATGTTACAAATGTTAGAACAAGAAGAGTAATCGTCCCAAGTTATTTTGATATTTGTACTTCTCATAATTAGAACTCAATTAAGCAATCCAATTTTGTCATGTTCTAACTAAACAAACCAACAAATATGTCAAGGACAAAGAGAATCCAATCCTCTAAAACAAATAAAATTCGTTCCATAAAAGCAATGGTCAAGAATTCTCACAAGCTACATAATTGCAAAAGAGTTTTCACTCAATTGATTTTAAAAAAAATAATGGAAGAAGCATTATTCGCTTCTTTTTTCGAGCCAGTCTATCTTGCTTTATAATTTTTATTCATAAAAGCACTTACATTGTAATAAATATCAAAATAAGAGCAGGCCTCGAATGTTTACATTGTAAAGAAACAATAGAGAAAACGAAGAATGATAAAATGATATGTTCCCATAGCAACTAGGGATGGCAAAAAAGCTCGCCGGCTCGGACGGCTTGGGCTCGCTCGAAAAAGCTCGAGCTGGGCCCGGCTCAGGCTCGGTTACAATGAGCCGAGGCTCAGATCGAGCCTTATTTTTTGGCCGGGCTTTGCTCGATTCGAGCCCAAAAAAGCCCAGTACAAAAAAGCTCGAGCCACGCGCGAGCTTTTTCTTTAATTTATAGTACGTATAAATCGCACAAATTTTAAATTTTTTGAGTAAAAAATGTAGATTTGACATTAAAAAAATAAAAACACCTAGTCGGCCCGGGCTTAGCCCGCTAAGGCTCGGACTGAAAGCTCGGGTCGAGCCTCATTTTTTTGACTAGGCTCGGCTCCGCTCGGGCTAAAAAAAGCTCAGCACAAAAAAGTTCGAGCTAAGCCCGAGCTTTTTTTTTTTGCTCGGGCTCGGCTCGACTCGTTGACATAGCTAATAGCAACGTCAACCCTACATCCAACAAACATGACATATGAGAAATGATAATTTTCGGAGATGCATATGCACTCATATATACAACTATCAAATCGTGTTTATAATCAAATTTCTTGAGGGAAGCAACTATGGTCATTTAGTACAAAACCACCAAATCGTGTTTAACATAGTATTAATAAACTTCCTCACATTATTTCTTGACTCTCTTTCTCCTTTCCTTGGTGAATGGAGTTTTGGTAGATGCTGCAGAAATCGAATGCGTGTCAATCGTGATCTCTTTCTATTAACGATGTCGTTGCCTTTGATGGATATGGTGGCCGCCACCGATTTGTTAGTGACATCGCCTACGTAAAAGTAATATGAGTTGTATTAGTCATCCAAAATGCCAAATAATAACATAACATAGTCTACCAAGATCTAATTATCATTCAGCTACCTAAAATCAATATAATGTTATCGGTAAGAACAAGGTATAACAAGAAAGCAAAAAATGTTAGATTATAATAATTCGTATATGTTAATTCAAAACAGACATATAATGTTTAGATGAAACAAAATTGGACATGTCGACAAATGACTGCAAAACTGATTTATCGAGAAATATTGACTTTAAATGTCGAGAACAACGGTTCATATTGACGATGATTCAACCGATATATCAAGATTTAGTCATATGTCGAGAATAACTAAAACTAAATGTCGAAAATGACAGTTCATCTCTACAGAAGATCACATAACTGATAGGTCGAAAATTAGTCATATGTCTTGAATTCATAACTGTCGAAACTTTCATTTTGACAAATTAAACAATTCACTTAAAAGGCTTCTCTTTTCTTGTCTGAAGTTATAACTTCTAACCTAGTATATTTTACTGGTAGTCCAAGGATCTCAACATAACAAATGAAAAACTTAAACACCTAATACAACAGTATAGGAATCAAAATAAAATGAGCTCATACCATGAAAATTATTCAGTGTTAAAACCCAAAAGGAAGTTTCGATAAAAAACCTCTAGCAAATTTATCCGAATTGAATGAGATATTTGAGTTCAGTGTGGCTGCATGATAAATGTTTGTCAAGCTTTTTGACCCGTGTTTAAGCATCAAAATGGCCGAAAATGAAGGTATTCGTCGACGATCGGATAATTCAGTTTAGCATAGCTGCGTCAGAAATATTTGTCAAGCTTTTCGACCCACATTTAAACGTCAAAATGGGCGGAAACTAAAGTATTCGTCCGTGACACCAGTGGGCTTTTCAGATTTGGAATGAGAAAAAAAAAAGAGTGTGAGTTTAGGGTTTAGGGAAGATGTTGAATGAGAGAAACTGGGTTTGGTTTCGGGGTTTTCAGCTTTCTTTTCAAAATTTTCAAATATTACTGTGAGTTGATTGGTTGTCACATTTTTGTCACTTTTTATACAACTTTTTCGTGTTGTCAACTTAAGGACGTATAGGGTATTTAAATTCTCTAGAGGGCAAAAAATGTTAAAAAAATGACAATCTTACAAAGATTTTGAAAAAGTGACGTTTTTTTAAAATGAAAAGTTAAAAATTGACATGAAGTGCAAATTCCTCTTACATTTGTCCAAATATTAACAATTAGAACAAGTAAACTAAAAAAAATGTAATCTGCCCAAAACAAAGTATACCCCCACCCCATCTTCATCTTCTTTTCTTCCTACACTTACTACTAGTGCGCCTCCTCAAGATTCTGGAGCACATGCAGTTGATGGAATAGGTAATCAAAAAGAAACAAATCCCAACAATGAAGATGTTGAGAAGAGGAAGATGAAAAATATGGTTTGTGTTGCCCAAGATTTGTGGTTTTATTTAACACTCTCTTCCTCATTCTTAGGCCATCTCCAATGTGTGCACCAAATCTTGGTGCAAAGTCACTCCAATGTACACCAAACTTTGCATCATTTTGGTGCAAAATGGTGCAAAGTGAATAGTGCTATTCACTTTGAACCAAAACGGTTAAGTACAATTTTGTCCTTGACTTTCATTTTGTAAAACAATTGGTTAAGGGTATTTTATGTTATTTTTGTTATACATTTTTTAATACAATAAATTATTATTATTATTATTAAATTGTAATAATGTAATCAGTAATAGTTAAGGAATTAATTAAGATAGGAATACTCAAAAAAGTTGGGAGAGCTACAAACACATTATTTAAAATTAACACAAAATCAGGGATAAATAGGCTCTCACATTGCATTTTGAAACGTATTAATTGATCATTTGTGGGATGAATATATGAGTTTTGAGAATTAAATTACAACACTATTTCGACTTCGTAATCATGATGCCGGGATTCGAAATACATTCCTTTAAATTTTAATAACATGATTTAATATTTTTTACTTGTAGTGTTTCTATTAATTGTACTATATTTTTTAAATTTTTTTTAATGAATTTAATATTTTCGCTAATTTAATGTAATTATTTATTTAATAATTTACATAGTTTTAAAATAAATAAATACATGAATTTCCAAATAAATAAATTGTTAAGAATAAAAAAAATGAAGAAAATGATTAAAAATTGTTCATTTGGTGTAATGGGTTGGAGATAATTTTTAGTATGATGCAAATTTAGTGTAAAATGGTGCAAACTTACCTCAAATTTTGACACAACCTTGGAGATAGCCTTACATTTCTTTTTATATCCGTAGGTGAGTGCAAATTTCCTCGACCCATATTCCAAGCTCTCCCGGGTCACCACCGTCAAATCCAAAATTCTCAATCGTGACTTCCCTGCCGACGTCAAGCTTGGAAATAGAAAAATAATCTTTGGCATAAGTGTCATGGTGGACCTGCGCAGCACCACATAAGCTCTACCTGCTAATTTACGTCTGTTGGAATTTGGTTAAGAGAATGAAATTAAGTATGTAAAAGTGACTTTTATATCAACTTCAACCAAATATTTGGAATTGATCCGATAGTCAAATTATGAATATAAATAGACTAACTTATTCTACTCGTTGACTAGATCGTTGTGGTATATTTGAAATCTTAAAATCAATTCCGAATGAGTGAGAAATTGTGGTACAAAGTTGGATAGAAAAGATGATGCACGGGTTGAAAAATGACTATCTTTATCGCTCGCGCGACGGGCTAGTGGCAGTAAATACTGCGACATTTGGCAAATGTTGCTAAGTTTGGGGTGCGAAATTTCACTCACAACATTTCAGCTTCTATATAAAGGATCCTATGGACGTCCATTATATCTTGGGAGATAAGTGTCATAATCCGTTAGCACCGTTGCAGGGTGTTAAGAAATATAGGTGTTATTTTATTTTATTATTTATTAAGGGTAGAATAGTCTTTTTAGTTTCATTTGTTTTTAGCTTCTATAGTCTCTTTACATTTAGGTTAAATCGTCTTTTTGTATTCAATTTCATTATGCAAAATTCATAAAACACTAGTCTCCTATTTTTCTCTGTTTTCTTTGAATTGTTTAACAGGGTATCAGAGTAAAATTTCATGGGACAAGGCTTAATCTCAAACACGGCTTTTTTAGACACGAGATGATTTCGAGAGGATTTTCTTTCAGTTTTTGCAATCTGATATTTCGTTTTCCTTTCTTTTGCAATCTGTTTTTCTTTATTTTTTGATTATAGCTATTGAAAGAGACGATTCATTTCAATATGTGAGTGTGAGGTTGGATGGAAAGAATCATTCGTATTGGAGTTATGTGATGAGAAATTTTCTTAAGGGTAAAAAGATGTGAGGATACGTTAGTGGAACTTTTGTGAAACCTAAGAATACCGATGAGGGTTATACTGCTTTGGTAGATGCCTGGGAAGCAAACAATGCGAGAATTATTACTTGGATTAACAATTATGTTGAGCATTTCATAGGCAGCGAGTTGGGTAAGTATGAGATAGTAAATAAGGTTTAGGATCATCTGCAAATGTTATTCACTCAGTCAAATTTTGCAAAGCAGTATCAATTGGAGAATGACATACGAGCTCTTCAGTAGAAGAATATGAGTATTCAGGTATTTTATTCTGCTATGACAGATCTTTGAGATCAATTGGCTCTTACAAAATCAGACAAATTAAAGGCATGTGATGCATATATTGCTAGTAGAGAACATCAACGGTTGGTACAATTTTTAACTACACTTCGCAGTGATTTTGATGGACTTAAAGGTTTAATTTTGCATCGTTCTCCACTTCCTTCTGTTGACTCAGTTGTTAGTGAATTATTGGCTGAAGAAATACGTCTCAAGTCTTATTATGAAAATGGAACCCTTTCTACTTCTAATCCTTAAGTGTTAGTAGTACCTTCTAAGTCACTCTTTAATAATCAGAATAAGTTTTATGGAATGGTTGGCTCCGACAAGTGCAGTTTCTGTAAGCAGAAAGGCCATTGGAAGGCTCAGCGTCCTAAGTTGAGACATCAGAATTAATCGCAGCAACAATTTCAAACTTGGCAATCAATCACAATCGAATGCTCATAGACCACCTCAGGGCTATAAACCACCATAGTCTAATACTGCAGCAGTAGTTTCATCAGGTCCCTTCACGGATCCAAGTACTATGACTGAGTAATTTCAGAAGTTTCTCTCCATATAGCCACAAGCTATGTCTGCTTCTTCTTCTTCCGTAGGTCAGTTGCCTCAAAGTTCTTCAGGTATGTTACATTTTGTATGAGTTTTGGATTCTGGTGCTTCACATTATATGTCTCAAGATTCTTTATCTTTTGCTTCTGTGTCTCCTTCGTCTTCTATCCCTGTCATGACTGCTGATGACACTTCTATGCCTTTAGCAAGTGTTGGTTATATTGTCACACCTCACTTGTCTCTTCCTAATGTCTGTTATATACCGAAACTCACATTAAATCTTGCTTCTGTTGGTTAGTTATATGATTCTTGTAATTTAGTCACATTTTCCTCTTCTTCTTGTTATGTGCAGGACCTGCAATCTCATAAGCTGATTTGGGACATGTCGTATGAGGGGTGAACTATATATTTTGGATGAGATAAAAGTGCCGTTGTTGCTGCTGCTACTACTAGTGTTGATTTGTCTTATTTTCATTTGAGTCCTTCTTCTTCTAGTTTTTATTTATAGCATTCTCGCATATGTCATGTTTCGTCTTCTCGTTTGAGATTTTTAGCTTCCACAAGGGCTTTAGGAAATTCGCAACCCTATGATATTTCTGATTGTAGTAGATGTAAACTGGCAAAATTTTCAGCTTTACCTTTTAATCGAAATATTTTTGTTTCTTCTTCTCCATTTGATTTAATTCATTCTGGTGTATGGGAGATTTCTCATGTTGCCACAAAAGGAGGGTCTCGATATTATGTTTCTTTTATTGATGATCATACTCATTATTGTTGAGTTTATTTAATGAAACATCGTTATGAATTCTTTGAGATATACTCAGTATTTCGTGCTCTTGTTAAAACTCAACATTCTACCGTTATCAAATATTTTAGGTATGATTTGGGTGGGAAATACACTTCTAATAAATTTTGTGAGCTGCTTACCTTAGATGGAACTATTAACCAAACTTCATGTACAGATACTCCTGAGCAAAATGGTGTTACTGAAAGAAAACAGATGCACATTGTTGAAATTACTTGTTCTCTCTTGTTGTCTGCTTCTACTCCTAGTGTGTTTTGGGGTGAAACTGTTCTTACTACTGTAAGTTTGATTAATACAATTCCATCTTATTATATTTCAGGTTTTTCTCATTTCGAAAAGTTATATGGGTATGCCCCTGATTATTCTTTCTTTAGAGTTTTTGGTTGTACTTGTTTCGTTCTTCGTCCTCATGTAGAACATAGCAAGTTGTCATCTCGATATGCTATTTGTGACTTTCTTGGTTATGGTGAAGGTAAAAAATGATATCATTGTTTTGATCCAACAACTCAGAAACTTTATGTGTCTCGTCATGTTGTTTTTCTCGAGCATATACCTTTCTTTTCTATTCCATCCACTACTCATAGTTTGACTAGATTTGATCTTATTCGTATAGATCATTTTTCTAACGATTCTGATAGTTTGTCATCTCAGGTTCCTAGTACCTTAAATACACATTCTCATGTTCTTACATCGTTATCTTTACAACCAATTTGTACTGATCATTCTGTAGGTACTGGCATTTTACTCTCCGATACACCTGAAGGTCTCTCTTCTTCTATAGTCCCTCAAGCTCCGTCTGAAATTGTAGATCTACCTCTACGTCAATCCACACGCATTCGTAAGTCTACAAAGTTACCAAATTTTGCTTATTCTTGTTATTCTTCATATTTTACTTCCTTTTTAGCTTCTATTCATTGTCTCTCTGAGCCCTCTTCCTATAAAGAGGTAATTCTTGATCCACTTTGGCAACAAGTTATGGATGAGGAACTTTCTGCTTTGTATAAGACTGATACTCAGGATTTGGTTCATCTACCTCTTGATAAGAGTGTTGTGGGTTGTCGTTGGATATATAAGATCAAGACTAATTCTTATACATCAATTGAGCGATACAAAGTTAGGTTGGTTGCAAAAGGGGTGCTCTCAATAGTATGATATGAATTATGATGAGACATTTACTCTTGTTGAGAAAATAACTACTATTCGTACTCTTATTGCAGTAGCTTCGGTTCGTCAGTGGCATATCTCTCAACTTGATGTTAAAAATACCTTCTTGAATGGATATCTTTAAGAAGAAGTTTATATGGTACCATCTCCTGGTGTTTCACATGATTTGGGGTATGTTTGCAAGCTAAAGAAAGCGTTTCAAACAAGCACTTCGTGTTTGGTTTGAGAAATTTTCTGTTGTGATCGCTTTCCTTGGATTTACTTCTAGTAGTCATGATTCTGCTCTTTTTGTTAAGTTCGCTGATGCATGTCGTATCATTCTATCTTTATATGTTGATGACATGATTATCACTAGTGATGGTATTTCAATTTTGAAGACAGAGTTAGCTAGATAGTTTGAAATGAAGGATTTGAGTTCTCTACGATATTTCTTGGGTATTGAGGTAGCCTGCTCACCCAGAAATTATCTTCTTTCTCAGTCGAAATATGTTGTAGATATTCTTGAACGGGCTAAACTCACTAATAATAAGACTGTTGATACTCCCGTTGAGGCTAACACAAAGTATTCTTCTTCTGATGGTTTACATTTGTCAGATCCTACTTTATATCGTACTATTGTTGGGAGCTTGGTATATCTCACTATTACTCGTCCAGATATTGCATATGCTGTTCATGTTGTTAGTTAGTTTGTTGCTTCTCTTACTACACTTCATTGGGCAGCTGTTCTTCGTATTTTACGGTATCTTCGGGGTACAGTCTTTCAAAGTCTTTTACTTTCATCCACCTCTTCCTTGGAACTACGTGTATACTCTGATATTGATCATGACAGTGATCTCACAGATCGCAAGTCTGTTATTGGTAGGGGTGGGCATGTGTTGGGTTGGGTCGATTTTTGCTTCAACCCAAACCCAACCCAACGTGATTGGTTTGATCAAAATATAACCTAACCCAACCCGTGTAAATGTTGAAACCCAACCCAATCCAGTCAAGTATCGATCGGGTTGGATTGAGTTGGTCGGTTTGTGATGACTTGTCAACAAAAATTAAAATTATCCATTTTTCTATCATACCAAATTCGGATAGACAAAATTAAATAGTAAGTAAATAAAATTATCTATTATTTTATTTAATCATCATTTGCCGAGCTTACGAAGAACAAAGTGCATTTAACATAACACGAAAAACTTAAACTACATTTATTGTGGGAAGGATAGTAAGCTCTTCCTCTAAAATGCACCAAGGTAATTACAGTTACACTATCACTCATACTTTTTAGGCATTTTATTTTATCTTTATCTTTTTTTTAAAAAGTAGGCGAGTCGGGTTGGACGGGTTTATTCGGTTTTCATGAGTTAACCCACAATCCGACCCGCCACACAGCCAACCCACCCAACCCGTGTAAAAACAACAAAAAAACCAACCCAACCTGGTCAGGTTGGGCGGTTTTAGTCGGGTTTTGCTCACCCCTAGTTACTGGTTTCTGTATTTTTTTGGTTGATTCTCTTGTTTCTTGGAAGAGCAAGAAACAATTTATTGTTTTTCAATCTTCAATCGAAGCAGAATATTGTGCTATGACATCTACTACTAAAGAGATTGTTTGGCTACGTTGGTTACTTGCAGATATGAGAGTTTTTCTTTCTCATCCTACTCCTATGTATTGCGACAACCAGAGTTCTATTCAAATTGCTCACAACTCGATTTTTCATGAACGAACTAAACACATTGAGATCGATTGTCACCTTACTCGTCATCATCTTAAGCATAGCACAATTACTTTACCATTTGTTTATTTTTCTTTGCAACATGTAGATTTCTTAACCAAGTTGCATTCTATTTCCCATTTTTATTTTCTAGTTGGCAAACTCTCGATATTTGTAGCTGACGCATCATGAGTTTGAGGGGAAATGTTAAAAAATATATGTGTTATTTTATTGTTTATTAAGGATAGAATAGTTTTTTTATTTTCCTTTATTTTAGCATATATATAGTCTCTTTATATTTAGATTAAATTATTTTTTTGTATTTAATTTCATTATACAGAATTAATGAAACCCTAACCTTCTCTTTTTCATTGTTTTCTTTTAATTGTTTAACACATGGCAATATTGTTTTAAGAATAAAGTGTTTTCACTTGTATCGGATTTCGCTTTCCTTTTTGTTCTTCTTACTTTATTTCTTTGTAGTTTAATTATGCTCATGTGAATTAAACTAGATTAATTCTTTGTCTTGAACATCCATTTACATATTCTACCGCACATCCTCAAACAACGTATGTGGTGAAGGAAGTGATGGGTACTCATCTTCATTTTGTTCTAATTTGTGCGAGGGAAAATTTTATTGGGTGATATAGAGATTAATTCAAGGGCTGTTAAAGGTGAAGTGGTGTAAACGGAAAGCAAATTGAAATGATTGTGGAAAATGGTGTTTTTTATGGTGAGGGATTGGTGGCTGATTGCTATGGGATGTCGGCAACCTCTGTTGGGGATTTTACAGGGGCTTCTACTGGTGAAGATATTCGAAAATACATCACATCGTTGCCAATGGATTTGAAGACCTATTCACACCGGCAATACGACAATTGGAGGCGAAAGAGAAGAAGATGAAGATGGGGTAGGTTGGTTAGTGGTGGATGGGTCGGATTTCTTAATTTTTTTAGTTTAATATTGTTAAATACTCAAAATTTGTGTAGACCTCCTAGAGTATATGGGTCAATTGGAAGAAAAAATAAGTCAAATGGGTGAAATACATTCAAAGTACCCTCATATCAATTTTTAGTCAAAAAAAAAAAGTTATGTTTTAGATTTTTAGCTTTACATTGAAACTCATTTTTGGAATAGTAAACATTCGAATGGGAAAATTAATAATTCTAGAATAATTGTATTAATTCATCGGGACATGACTAGGTGCGCGTCTAGTACAAATTTCCAAGCGCGTGCATGGACACCTTATGTATGCGACTAAACCCAAATTCAATCTTAGAGGCATGCACCTCACAATATACTAGGCGCATGCCAAGACAGAATCTGAGAAAAATAAATTTCCTTTTCACGTTTTAGCAAGTTTTTGGATGATATATTTGGCATCTTTTATAACTTAAGGGAGGTTCAGATCATGGAAAACATTTGTTTATCATTGAAGAGAGGCTATCAAGCGGTGAAGAAGAGTTTTATAATAAGAATTGGAGATTCAATGCTCAAATTGAAGTCATTTGTTGAAAAATCGAGTTTTCAACATCTTCTTCAAGTTATTTTATACGTGTAATTTCTTTTCAATATCTTTTGTATAATTTGAATATCATAATTCTAGGTTAAACTTCTTTTTTATTGGATGAATGACGAAACCTATTGATTGCTATTTTCAATTCAAATATTAAGAATAATAGTGAATTCTTTGTGTTTTCAATCAATTATGCATGCTTATTGTTTTATTTTGATTGCTTAACTATCAATTAAATAACTTGTTGCTTATTGTAGTATTGGAAGACTCATAATATTTTAGAACATTGTATATTGGACACACAGACGAGAGCATTATGAATAATATTTGTGCCGTCGCAATCCATAGTGATAATTGTGTGATTGAATGCATATATTTGCATATAAATTCATACTAGGAACAAAATCTAATCGTGCTTAGGATATGCTTAATATCTCTTGGAAAAGAATATTACATATTAATGGATTATCAATTATCTATTATCATGAATATTTGAAGAACACTAACTTACATGGTTTGATAATTAGAAATATAGATCAACAGATGGATTTTGAATTTCAATACATATGTTTCACAGCTTGATAAAAAAAAAACCACTCTTTTACATTATTAGTAGCTTAGACAGGATAATTACAAACAATCAAACATCTTTCTTGTGTTACAACTATCGAATTTGATATAAAGTAGTAATTTATAGTTAGTAGTTATTCTTCATGGGACGATAATTTAATGCATCACATTATTACTTGTCAATGATATCGTACGTTTGCGTGTTTTGTCAGAACAATATCCTTTGGATCACCGCTCGTGACTACCAAACAAAACAAGATCACCAGTATCCACTAAAACAATAGTGGATTTATCTGACGCAAATGTTGCATTGGTAGAGCAGATCACAATACAATTCTCATTCAATATGATCAAGTTTCCCCATTTTTAAATCTCCATCGCAATGATTTTGATTTCTCTATTTATTGATTTGTGATTCAAGGGTCTATATGAAATTAGTATCACTTAGACTAGACACGTGGTAAGATTATAGGTCACTTAAATAGTAAAATTTAAAAGTGACAAGATGGCCGAGTAGCTTGTCGCTCGGCCCATGGAGAGCTCGAACTTGTTACGGGACGAGCTTGAACACGAATTGAGTGGGGGCTCGGACGACGAGCCGAGTCAAGGTCAGAGAGTGTACCCATGAGCCTAAAGTTCATGAGCTTGGGTTCGTGCTAGAACAAGCTTGAGCTCAGCTCGACTCGACTCGACTTTTGTACATTGGTCAAGTGGTTTGACTTGGCTCGATCCATTGTCATCACTAGTTCATGTTTCTAACTAGTAAAATTCATGTGATGTCCCGGTTGTACATGGCCAATGTGATCTTGTACAACGAGCATAACCCTTGATGTATTGTCCATAGCAGTGGTTCAAATGTACATGTTTCGCAAGGAAAGTCGGGTCTCGCTAACAATTAAAAAAAATGTGTTCAGACAATTGTGTAAGGAACAGACATCTTGATACAAAGTTCCAAAAATGAGTGTTTGATTCATGGTCTTTTTCTTCTATGCCTTCTCTTCTTCTTTATACTCATTGGACAGTTGTTGTAGAACCGCTTGAACCTGCTAATCGTCCTGTAACTACTCACGTTCTTCATCATGGCTGACTTGTCATGGAACTTTCGTCTCTACTTGCCGTCATTACCTTCACCATTAAACTGCTAATAATCGAGACTTTCTGGGTCATGGAGCATGATGAAATTGTCCTTTAACTGCTTTTGGTAACCGTCACTTGAACTATCAGTGTGTCCGTATTCTGGGCGTTTCATAAGATTGGCCAATAATAATGCTGTCACCCTGAGTGTTAATAAAATGTTGTACTCGCGCAGAGCTTAGGCATCTTGTGGACTTGGGCGATGATTGACCTCCATTGCACAACTTTGTCTTGGGCCTTTTACATGTTTTTCCTTAGGCCTATCTTTCGAATCTCCTATTTGGGGTTTCGCTTCTTAGGCCATTTTTTATGCGTCAACAGTACTAAATAAAGTCATGTGATCTTTCATCTTTCACATCATTATTTTATAAAAAATTATAACTACAGTAAAACTCAAGCCTTTTTCTTGGACTTGATTTTCATCCATACGCACAACAAAATACTGCACGTCACTATATCCTGTAGAAGTATTTGCTTTACCATATTTTACATTGCAACATTTCCAAAGGTTCGGCTGTAATTTTATATGAACAATGCAATTCATAATCACTGCTTACCTCTAAAATAGTGACATGATATTTAGATATCTCAATTGATTTATAAGATTTAAGATGTCAAATTAATTAATGCCAAATCAAAGATCATTGGCAAGCACCTCATTTGTATTATGTTGGGGTTATTTGTACACGTTAGAATTTATTGTCATATAAGATAACATGACCCATATAGAAAAATGATGATGTGACTAGTTAATTGACACTAATCATCGTCATAATTGTGGAAAGATCTACGTTGAAGAAAATATTTTTCGATAAACTAATCAATAACCACTTGTAAAGCTAATTTAAATGTTGCTTGTTATGTAGACAACATATGAAAGTACACTATAGGCCATTTGAGTACATGAATAATGTTAAGTGTACATTGTTTGGTTGATATCATTATATATATTCCATTGACGTTCAAAAAGTTATGGGCGAAAAAATGTGTTTTTTTTTATAAAAAAAAAAAATTATTGTCAAATGACGTGTTGTCATATAGCACAACGTAAAAAATAATGTACATGTATAATGATAAATATATATCTCTAACTAAGCCCCCGTTTGGTGCACATTATTTCCAAAAGAATGTATTTTTTTGTTGATGTAATGGGGAATATGTGGTTGAAAAAGAATGAAAAGTTATTGATGCGATAGAACATATTATTTTATTGAAAAATGTGTGATTGGAAATGAGTAGAATGAGAATAAAAAAGAAAATGGGGCCAAACATGGATTCTTCAGTACATTTTCTTTTCAATGGACCGGAAGTTCTGTTATGGGATAAAAAGAATCAAAATTAATTAAAAAACAAAATATCCAATTTATAAAACAAGGTCCACTTTTGTCATTCAGTCTGAAAGGTAATAAATTTGATCCATCCTTGTGTTGCAGTGTGTCCACAGTCCATGTGGCCATTCTATCACGTGAATTCTTTTTATTTACTCTTGAATGTCGTATTGTGTAGCTTTGAATTATTGGTGTACTATCAAAAAGCTCTCAACAAATTTTGGGTCCAGTCTCTATGTAATTTTGAGAACGTGCAAATTATAATTATTACTATCGAAAATACATTGCAGCAAAATGTGATGCATCGTCTCGAAGATGATCCTTCGGTTGAAGCAGTGTAGTTATGGACGAGACACCCTAATCACCTCAAATTGACTGTCATGTGAACTGTCTTATGACACAAAGTTGACAATAATTAACTTGTAACTGTGAAGTCATCGGTTAGTTTCTAATCTGGCCCCTCAATTAGCATCATTTCAACGTGTATTTAACCCAAAAACCAAAAATTAAGTAAATAGAGAGATCGTATGAATCTCTTACTAGTCCCAGGCATTAATATAAGAGTTATGTTATAGTGACAGACTCAATGATAGAGAGAACACATGTTAGTACATGATTGACGAGGCAAACGAGAGTCCTAATAACTTTTGTGAGAGATCAAATCCTAGACTTAGATCATCTTATGTTTGACAAACTTAAAGTACAGAGATTGTCATATTGAGTAGAACAAAGTTATACGTACAGACAAAGAAGTTTTACACATACTCACATGGATTGGCCTCATGCGAGACTCGTGATAATAAAAAATTACCAAAAAAATCCCACCATCCTCCCTATTATGAGGTATAGTGGGGAACCCCACCGCGTACCAACAACACAACTCTATTGAGTAAAGTTAACTACACAAAGGTCAACTTTCCGGGCTAGACTAGATCAAAAGATCTTGTTGACTAGAGTTTTCATGCTTTCCTTAAATAAGAGATTTATAATATTACAAAGAATTATAAGAAAGAAAAAAAAGATATGATAAATGAAAGAAGGCGAAATAAATAGAAGATATTTTACAATAAAATTATCTAGGATAATACATAATTTTAATAAAATAAAATAAAATCTGAGAAAATATATTCACGTAATAACCACGTTAAAATGCCTCTTTAAGAAAATTATTAATCAATTTTCACTTCATTAACTAACCGTTTCTCCCTCCATTCAACCTTCCTTCTTTTCTTTTTTGGGGGCTTCTCGTTGCACATTCTGGTTGACGGAAAGCATGGAAATCAAGGTAACATATATATTTTCATTTCCCCAAATATTGCAACAATTTTTGTAAGGACAATTAATATAAATATATTTAAATTTTATGATATGCATAACATTCACTGCTATAACTCAAGAATTAATCTACTTTGTCAAGTATTTTTAACATCTAAGACAACAATAAGGTGTGATAATAAGTGATTGAATGACAATGTTGATTGTTTTTTTAAACTGACAAATGCAAAATGTCATACGTCATTTTGTCAAGGAAGGTGGTAAGGTTGTCAGACGATGTAGCAAGACTGATAACACAATGATAAATTGATCATTGGCCAGCTGAGAGGTAGAAGCTTGGCCACCACTGTAATTTGATTTTTTTATTATTTTTATTATTATATTTTGTGTTTGAAAAAAAATTAGTTAAATAAAGTTTTGTCCAAACTTTGTCAGTATTAACTACACATAAACTACATCGACCCGAATAATAGGAGCAAGACTATTAAATCAACAATTATTCTTGTTGTACAGAACTATTCATCTACCAGATAATTTCAGATCCTCACATGGTGGACTCCACGCTGAATAAAAAATGGCCAAAAATCCCACCCACCCCCCTTATGTTGTGAGTGTCTGGCAGCATTTACAGAAGCACGGCTTCTGTAAATGTAGCACTCCTCTTAAATCAAACAACACATGCTCGTCTTAGTCCAAACTCCAAATAACCCATCCATCACAACACTTCAAATACGTTACAACAACAAATGCAATCTAAATCAATCACTATTTCATAACGGAGAGATGTTTTTAGCTCGAAAATTTCTCTCCACATGGGGTATCTAAATGTTCTTACACATGGATATCAACCTCGCAAAGTTAACAAGATATAATGTAAAAATTATATTCTCCTCAAATATTTACTCATATTCAGTAAATTAATCATGTGTTAACTAAATCATCGTGATAACATCAGCCAAATATAACATCGAGTAATATTATTTATCATTATGATGATAGAATATTAATGATGTGTTTACCCATTATCCCTCATATTTCTTCTTATCTCTTCTCACTCTCTTATAAAAATTGAACCGCTCAATCAAATTATTTCATATAGACTATCAAATCATCTAGATTCCATCATAATAATAATAAAGAGCATTATTTTATCACATCTTTGTCAAAATCAATCAATTTAAGCATGACTCAGCTAAAACTTGGTTGTCCAATTAGAATAATTCAAAATATTTATAGCCATTAAAACCAAGTATTGTTTGAGTGACTAGCAAAGGAAAGAGGCATGCACTATTAGGGGTGTCAATTTCGCTCGTTGCCTTGAACGGTTCATGGCTCAACTCGAGAAAAACTCGAATCGGCGAAACTCGCTGCTCGATGGAACCGAGTCCCATTTTGGGGCATTGGCCTGAGCTCGAGCCAGCCCGAGCCACACGGGCTGGCTCGTGTCACAGACTATTTCGGCCCGTGACAAGCCGAGCATTGAAAAATAAATAAATAAAATTTAAAACCCAATTATAGGCAGCTACATACTGTCTTTGCAAGCAGGTTGCCTGCTATTCTTATATTTAAAAAGAATGAAAAAAATCGTGAGCTGGATCTGCTCGAAAAGGTCTAAGTCGAAAGTTCAGATCGAGTCTAAATGTTTTGATCGAGCAAAAGCTCGGATCGGGCAAAAAAAATCCAAACAATTTTTACTCGAGCCGAGTTCAAGCCTTAAGTTTAGACTCGCAGGTTAACTCGATTCAACTCGTTGACATCTCTAGACACTATAAACCAAATCGATGGGATGTAAGCAATGATAAGGACAAGTCCTACGAAATAATTTATGTGATTCACAAGAGAGCATTGAAAGGTGGATCGTATGTTTAGCCATGAATCTAACTAGAGAGTTGCAAATTGCTGAGTTTGGACAAGGTGGCTGAGAGTTCCTCCGGAAAAAAATACTTGTCCTTGTTTAGTACAAATTAAAATCTAAATTTTAATCTAAGATAAGATCAACGATTAATTTTAGTTACATATTTTATGTATCTCACAATTATCCATCCAAACATTTTCATCAACTTCTATTAAAATTTAGTAAAAATTTGATTTTAATTCGTATAAACGAGGACTTATACCAGGTTAATGGAACACATGAGGTATATTAATTGCTTGATTTTAATCGTGAAGTCAGACATGAAAGAAACTGCATAGTTAAGTGTTGGTCAAACTTGCGAGTTTCATTATTGGATGAATTATAGGTCGAACAATGCTATGGGTACAAGAAATTACCTACATGAATTGGACATAATACATACAACAAGTGGCCCCCCATTTTTTGGCAATATTTTATTCAAGTAGGGCTCGCCTCCCATGTGAGAGGAATTCAAATTCCAGTACAAAATCTGGTTTTTTTTCTTGTACCTGTAGCATTTTTCTTATAGGCATGTTTGATGGTCATTTTATATATATATAATTTTTTTTTTCAACCACATATTCAAATAATAAAATATTTTACACGTAAATTAAATTTTTTAATCGTACAATCTTCTAAAAATCACTATTTAAAATATTATTTTTCTCAAATAATCAAACATGGGCACAACTTTTATTACACTTGTTGCGTATTTTATATCGCAAGTGTACGATATCGTAATAAGTAATATAGTGGACCTAAGAGTCCGGATTATCGTTCCCACGAGAACTATACTTTAGTCTTAATCTACTTTCTAACTCTTATTTGATGAAAGTAAATCAAATAAGGAATCGTGATAGTTAGAAAGATTGATTCTCTTAAATGAACTAATGCCTAAAGCTAATGAAAATTATGATGAAATAACAAATACAAATAGATCAAAGATTCATGTATATAAGATGTATTAGGGCAAAACAACTTCATCTAATGATCACCTTAATTCTCAATTCAAGATTCTAGCCTAACGTAGTGTTCGGTCGAATTCTCCTACGGTATTCAATTTACCCCTCTCGAGTTCTCATTGAGTCTATTTAACTAATTTAATTTCATATCTCTACGCGAATTACCCTTAGTTAAACGAGTTATGGCACTAGGAATTCATATAACGACCGCAACACTTAGTATAGGTATCTTTACACGTTATACCTCGTTGTCGGATTTTATTACACGTTCTAAGTCTCAAACTCACCTCTCGATTCGTAAGAAACTCATTGGATCATCAAATTATTGATCAGGTAATTCAATGCATTGCAATCATAATAAAATCAACGCATGGAAGAATAAAACTCAAAATTCATGGATTAAAGAACTAAGAGTCTCAATAGATTACATTATTTGCCCTAATAATGAATTTAGCTACTCATAATCAAAACAATGAAATAAATAACTAAATTCGAATACATCACCGGATTTAAATGATAAAAAGATGGAAAAGAATCAGCTATTGCACCAAGATCTTCTTCCACTTCCAATCCTTGATTTGAACTCGAATCCTTCATTTTCGATCTTGTGTTTTTCTCTCAATGTTACAAAGTATGGAACCCCCTTTTCAATGTGTGGGAACTCCCATTTTCAATGTGTGGGAACCCCCTTTTTAATGTGCCCATAGGTCTATTTATACTTTCATATACGTTCTTGGTTAAGTTGGAGTCTTTTTATGGAGTTTTCGCGGCCCAAACAATAAAAACTTAAAATCTGTGGCGGCGCGCGGCGCTTGAGCGCTACAGGACAGCGCTTGAGCCCTGAAAATCTGTTAAAAATCCATTTTCTTGCTAGTGCAGCGCTTGAGCGCTGAGTTTATAGCGTTTGGGCGCCAAGTTTCTGTCCACTTTGCATCTGTTTCAGTATTTCTGTCATAACTTTTTCTTCCGATATTCGATTGAGGTGATTCAAGATTTGTTAGAAAGATAACTCGAAGGGCTACAACTTTAATAGAAATAGCTCTTCTTCAATTCGAACGTTTACTAGTCCAAAAATGGGTTTCAATCTCCAACTAAAACTTTGGACATCTTTGTGCGGTTGAAAATTGATTTGTTTTCACTCCTTTTGATCTTTAGTTGCATCCATTTGACCTCTAGCATTCTCGAATCTTCATCGTGAGCTTCGACACAACTTTTGAGTATTTGTACTTTAGTCCCCAAACTTTGGATCTTACCTCTTTTTCGCCAATTTTGCATTCTTTTCTCCAATTCTTCATCTTCCATCGAGTTTCACCTCATAACATATTATATCATAAATTAGGCTATAATCTCATTAGAAGAACGACAAAATGTCATTGTTTAGGAGCCTAAATAAGTGTATAAAATATACTTATCAACACTCGACGTATCATGACTATTAGTAAATAATATAAATAATCATCGTGAAATTTCTTACTATTTGAAAATATAGTTTTGTTACATTTATACCGTTGTTGACAGTTTTGTTTACACCTTTTGATATGATACATAATTTTACTATTGATTTTAACAACACTTAATCAAATCAATGGTCTCGATTTTAACCTCAAAGGATGTCTAATTAGTTATGGACATGGGTTTATAAATAACTTAATTTTTGAAGATAACTTTTTACGGTATGATTTAGCTACTAGCTACTTATACATACAAAATGTATACCTTGGTTGACATCTCTTTTATGTAGGGGTGGGCGTGGATTGGGTTGTGTTGGTTTTTGCCCCAACCCAAACCCAACCCAACATTATCGGTTTGTTAAAAACCCAACCCAACCCAACCCACGTAAATGTTGAAACCCAATCCAATCCAACCCAATTATGTGTCGGTCGGGTTGGATTGGGTTGGTCGGTTTGAGAAAAATTTATTGCACAAAAATTAAAATCGTCCAATTTTTTTATGTAAAATAACATTAATAATACTCATTAGTCATCCAATGTCAATAAACTTGAAAAATAAAATAGTACAATCCATCAAATATTCATCAAAATAATCCATCAAATATTCATCAACAAAAATCACAGCTTAATAAAAAATAACAAAGCACTTCATACATGGTAAAATCATACTTAACATGTCCACAAGAGACTATTGAAATGTAATTTCATATGAAGGAAAATATATCATTATTTCAAGTTACGATTTAAAAAAAATAGAAATTATAACACTAGTAGAATTCAGCATGAAATTTCATAAATATATGTACATATTTTTGTCAAACCATCAATAGATTAATTACTTTTAAGGAATCAATCAAAAAAATAAATATAGTTATGTTGCTCTCAATAACAAGAATTAATGGAGTTGAGCCAAAATACGAAATAAACAAAACATTCGTAGAACAAATCTACATTGAAGAGAGCGGAGATTTAGTTTTGTTAATTAGAAGGTCAAAAGACTTCAAGTTTTGTTAATTAGAAGAGAGAGGAGACTTAAATTTGTTAATTTCTTGGAATCCTTTGAGGATAAACAAAAATAAAATAATCAAAACTAGTAATTGAAAGTTGAAAATAAAAGTGCGTTCAAAGTTCACCTTTTTTTTTTTCGGGTTGGGTCGGGTTTGGGTTCCTAACCCGCAACCCGGCCCAACCCGACCCGATTAAGCAAACCGAAACCCGAACCCCGCCCCAAAAATTCAAAAAACCGACCCAAACCGGTCGGTTTGGGTCGGGTCGGTCGGTTTGGCCGGTTTGGTTTGAGTTTTGCCCACCCCTACTTTTATGTGTCAAAAATTTGACGATTGATTGTAAAAGATGTCGTTAAAATCAATATACTAAAATCTGTCCACTCAAACAAGTGAAAAATGTTTCAATCTCTGTGTACATATAAGAGTGAATTGCATATTTGGTCACCGAACTTTTAGTCATGCTTCCATGGAGTCACTGAACTTTCAAAATCATCGAAATCATCATTGAACTTTACAAAAGGTTTCCACAAGGTAACTGAGTTTTAAAAATCACCACATTCATCACTGAACTTTGCAAAATGTTTCCCAGTGGTCAGTAATTAAATGATCTCCTAAGAAACCTTTTGTAAAGTTTAGTGATCCCGTAGAAACATTTTGCAAAGTTAAGTGAGGAATGGGGTGATTTTTAAAGTTTAGTGACCTCGTGGAAACATTTTACAAAGTTCAGTGATGATTTATGTTATTTTGAAAATTCAGTGACCCCTTGAAAGCATGGCTGAAAGTTCAGTGACCAAATATGCAATTCACTCGTACATATAATATAATACTCGACGGTATTAAAAACAAGAACAATGCTGAGTTTCACAATCCTCTCACAAAGGGAGTGGGGCTTGTGATTTTTAAAATTGCAGGTCGCACCCTCTTATGAGAGGGATGTCACATATGATGTACACTAAGGATGTGCATCTAGCTAGGGCTGGGCAAAATGTCCGAACCGAACCGAACGGGTTTTCTTAAATTAAAAACCCGAACGGGTATCCGAATCGAGAACCAACGGGTTCGGTTCGGTTCTCGGTTCTAGACCAAGAACCGAATAAGTACCGAATTTTTTTTTTTTTTTTTTACAATTGAGCATTTGGGCTTTAAGTATATTGAATATAACCCAAACCGACCAACATAAAAAAAATTGCAAAAAAAAAACCACTAAATATAAAAGGGGAAGAACCCTAGAATTTTCGGTCTTCTCTTCTTCTTCTCTCTCCAGTCCATTCCTGCCGCACAACATGTTTCTCGTCCAGTCATGAGTCATTTTCTCTCAACTTGAAGAAGTCATCCTCCTTCTAGTTCCCACACTAAGTTGGAGTACTCTCGTAATTATTCTTTTCATATTTAAGAGACGTGAGATTTTACCCTCTTAACGCTAACGTGCTTTCGTTCTTTTATCGTGTTTACAATGACAAATTTTTTAAGCCTTCCAAGAGCTTTGCACAGAGATTTCCAGCTCTAGTTACTGGATTCTTTTTCTTTACATGGTACTCAAGAAATTGTTAACATTTTAATGGTACATGACAAGTCAAGCAATCGATGATTACATTACATAGTTGGTAAGCATTTTTAATACTTTAAAATACTACGTTCATTTGTAAAAGTTAAGATTGAACCTGGTCAATATTCACACGCAGATTCACTCGGTGAAAGTACTGAGCACGTTGGGATTGCCTCACTTCTCACAATGTTTTCAGAAAATAGGAATGATTTTGGTACCACTTCTCAAAATGGAGAACATAGTTAAATGTTTTTATATGTTACCTTTTGGTAGGCAAACAATGGAGTAGTAACTGTTTGAGGGAAGCAACAAAAAAAAATTGTGATCTATATTGTCTAGTACTAAAGTGTTAGCATTTTGTGAAAACTTTCTAATATATTATGGATTAATTATTCAAGACGCATTGACAAAGTTTTCTAAATATATTTATATAGTGTTATTATAAATGTTAAAAAAATTAATTATAGTAGGAACCGAATGGAACCGAACCGAACCGAACCGAACCCGAACGGTTCCAGAATTATATCTGGAACCGACGATTCCATTTACTAAATACCCGAAAATTTCTGGAACCGAAAAAATCGAACCGAACCGACCCGCGCCCACCCCTACATCTAGCATTTCTTTAAAAACAATTTTCATCTCCACCAAAGCTTCAGGAAGGTATCAGTCAACTCAAATAGATGAAAATTATGTCAAATCTTTTTGAACATATAATATAATCCTTGGCGGTATTAAAAACAAGAATAATGCTGAGTTTCACAATTCTCTCACATGGGGAGTGGGGCTCTTGGTTTTTAAAATTGGGGGCCACACCCTCTTATGAGAAGACTGTTGCTCATGATATACGCAGAAGATGTACATCTAGCATTTCTTTAAAAACAATTTTCATCTCCACCAACGCTTCGGGAAGGTATCAGAAGTACGACTTCTAGGACAATGTTGTAATTATTTTCTTTTCAAATGGAACCAAGGGATCCCAAAAGTTCTCTCCTCTTACCTCAATTATTTATCCGAAAGGACAAAAGCAAGAAAAACCGACATGGAACTATTGAAAGATGAGAAAAAAAAAAGGGATCAATCATATTCGACCTCTATTCGAGAAA
Organism: Fraxinus excelsior; assembly: GCA_019097785.1. Taxonomy (NCBI): domain Eukaryota; kingdom Viridiplantae; phylum Streptophyta; class Magnoliopsida; order Lamiales; family Oleaceae; genus Fraxinus; species Fraxinus excelsior. The sequence continues at coordinate 5,249,318 of CM032628.1, read as the reverse complement.
CTTATAGTTCCTATTTAGTAAAAACTAAAATTTAGATTTTAATTTAAACTAAATTCAACAATTAATTTTAGCCATATAGTTTATGAATTCTATAATATTTTAACCACACATTTTATCAACTTCCATTACAATCTACTAAAAATCAGATTTTAATCTCCCAACAGAGCATAAAAAAACCGTATATAGAAGACATCGAATAAAGTAAGCTTAAGGTCCCAAAAATCAGAAGTCTGGTCCTGAATACACGTTTTTTTTTTTTTATGAGGTAGCTTATAAGATACATCGGGGGTCCACGAGGAAGGTGTAAGCCGATATTTATATATAAAGCTTGGAACAATGGTGAGGCTGACAAGGAAGGTAATTAAGCATGAAATCTCTGTCTCTTTTTACATTTATAATATAATTTACAGGGTTCTGTTTAGCTGCATATTCTTTAGTTTCTGTTGAACCTTCTTCAGAGGAGCCCGTAGTATTTTCGTGCTTTGTATTTTCTTCATGCAAGAAGCTTTTCACTTATTTCAGAATAATTTACTTGTCCTCCTCAAAATGCAGTTTCTTTTCGTATATGGTGGTGCTAGTGCAGAAATTAAGAAGAAAAAGAGCTTAGTCAATGGATTTCTCAACTGCCTCGTGGTTCTCAGAACTGGTAATTAGAAACTTCACCTAGCTAAACTACATCGTTTTATAGTACCACGTAATGCCTGCATGGTCCAAACAGACGATGACAAATCTAAGAGCATCAAGGATTGAGTAAGTAATGCAGGGGAGACACAAAACAGTCAATGACTGCCATTAATGTGTGGTTATAATTCACCATATCCTTATAGCATAAAAAAGATTTAAAGAAATTAAATAATACTTGTTATTCTGCAATGTGATAACTGATTAATATTACAGGGAGAGGAAAATTCAATTTTCGAGGATCAATGTGGTTTCATGGACTCATTTGATGAAGATTTGGCTGCACTTCTTGGAGAAGAATCCCCTGCTTTGTCTCCGCGAAGTAATTGCTCATCAACTCTGATTCGGAGTAGCAGCTCTTCCACCGATTTGCGCACTTCATCATGCATGGAAAAAAATGAAACGGTCATGGAACCACCATCCAAGCAGAAAAAGCCTAACAATTATATCTTTTCTAGGCCTAATCTTGTTCCCTCTTCTACTTCTTCTACTCCAATCATTCTCAATTTTGGCAGCGTCAATTCTCCTGAAAATCCTCAGCCACTGAGTCTAAGCTCCTTGAATCGCGAAGAAAAGGCAACAGTTTCTGAAATTTTAAGAAATCCTGATGAGGCTACTAAAAGCGCGCCAATAACAAAGAAAACCAGCCGGGTTAGGCCGCCATCTCAAACCTACGATCACATAATTGCAGAAAGAAAGCGGCGCGAGCAGCTCGGCCAGCAATTTGTTGCTCTTTCAACCCTTGTTCCTGGCCTGAAGAAGGTACTGAATATTTCATTACCTTATAATTTTATTTTATTTTTCATTTTAATTTTGCCTATAATTATTAGTCTGTTCAAATAGTAATAACGATAAATTTTGACCTACGACAATTCTTTAAGCATATGATAATTGACAATGCAGATGGATAAAAATTCTGTACTGGGAGATGCTATCAAGTATTTGAAACACCTCCAAGAGCGTGTGCACACTCTTGAGGAACAATCAACAAAACAGAACCCGGAATCTGTGGTTGTCAAGAAATCAAGGCTTCAAATGGAAGACGAGGGATCGTCCTACGAGATTAACAGTTCCTGCGAACAGCATTTGCCGGAAATAGAAGCTAGAGTGTGCAACAACCACATTCACCTCAGTATCCACAGTAAGAAACGCGATGGGGTTCTGTCCAAAATACTAAATGAGGTCGAGAAGCTCAATCTCACAGTAATATATACTAATGTCACGCCATTTGGAAATTTTGCCTTTGACATAAACATTATTACTGAGGTAATTACTCTAAGATGATTTTTTTTTTTTTTTTTTTTTTTTTCCCAATGCTCGTGGATTTATTATTTCTACAAATTATTAATATATATTGAACTTTTTATTTTGTAGATGGAGGAACAATCCATCTTGACCGCGAAAGAGATTGTAAAAATTCTTGATTCGGCCCTCCCCCGTACTGCATAGATAGTGCAAAAGATAAACGCGATTAACGACCTTGCCCAAGATTCCAAGATGACGAGTATAAGGAGCTAACCCATGGATTCCATGGGCGAGCAGATGAATTAGGGTCGATGTGACTTGTCCAAGAGGTCATAATTAATCGACCACGAAAGTAAAGAAATGCATTTTCTTGTTAAGTATTATCTTTAACTATTTATATAATTCCGATGTCCTCTTTGGAGCTTTTCTTTTGATAGTTAACCTGTTTATCGGGAAAATGGTCCAGACACAGAGTACCGTAAAGGGTTACCAGCCATGGTAGTACAATATTGCCTAATCTGTCCATGAAATTAGTATGCAAGGAAATAATGATGCAATATTAACTAAAAGTGGTAACAATAATGCGTGGCTTTAAAATGGCACAATCAATCAAATTGCTGTCACAAACAGTACCTAACAAAATTTAGAACACGTCTGAGTTTTTTATACTAAATAAATAAAATATATTAGTCACTGAGTTAGGTTTGAAGCAAATAAATTTTCATTAGATATATAAGTTTACGAATAAATAAATTATATTTGTAATATTAATATAAGAGTTGCATTTGCCCATCCATTAATCTAGTCCCCCTGTTTACAAATGTGCAGAAAATAAACTAAAGTGATAAAGTTTTCTTGACCATAACAACTATGGTATGTGTGCTGCTTAATACTTCATTTTTTTTTAAATTTTCTTAAAGCATTTAATTAACCCATATTTAGTAGAAATTAAAATCAAAATCTTAATCTTAAATATGAAAGGAGATGATATGTGTACATTCCTCAAATCACATGCATTTATGCAAATTGCAAAGGAAAGTCGGAGTGGTACATAGACAAGATGGACAGATGAAGGCAACTCTGTTTTGATGTTTTGTACGATTTACACTTCCATAACTACCAAAATATTTTATGAGATTTCAAACTCTTACAAGCATATTACAACTCCACTAGTTTACCACACTTGCGAGCAGAGCAGCAAGTCGTTGGCAAAATAATTGTGTGAGTCACTCAACGACTAGCACGAGGTGGCTATATTATACAAACCAAATGTACAAAACAATAGATCAACGTGATCTTTTACAAAACTTTACTCCCTAACCACTGGAAGCCAATATATCTACGATAAAAGACTCGAAAATATTGTACCCTTCTGTATCAACACAGAATAACTCAGATTCGCCTTAAGAACCCTCACAATCACAGGAAACGTACAGCTTCTTCAATGGACTAGAAGAGCTCGCCGTTGCTATTGAAATAATATACTCTTTCACCAGATTTCACCAAGAAAAACCAATCTTCAAACAGATAAAAGAGTAACTCAAAACCAAAAGAGAAGACTGAACACACTAGAGGACCATCGAGAAGATGAAAGAACGGAATGGTTGAAAATTCCTCCGGTTTTACTCAAAACACAATAATATATCGAGATTAGGGCAACATATGATCCAATGGTCGAGAGAAACTTGTACTTTTAGTTATAAGGCGAAAACAACCAAAGTCGCATTTACCAAACATGCTTCTCTCTAGATGGACTATTAGGCTTGGGCTTCTTTAGTCAATATTATAAGGCAATAGCAAGTTGGACCGAATGCCATTTTGATCATCACCTCATGTATTGGGTTGGATCTGGCATCACAGTTTTAACAACCTATTCTTAACAACCTACATGACTACTTTTTTCAGCCGTACAGGGTACATTCTTGGTGGGACAAGCCATCTCGACTCATTTAACATCCCTATCTATTTTGACATTTATGTTAACATCTCCTTTTTCAAAATGCTCAACTTATGGACATTTTATACTTTAACAATGAAATGTTCAATAATGTAAATATAGTCTAATACCCATTTAGTAAAAGTTCGATAATGTAGATATAGTTCCTCTTTGTTTTCCTCTTTTCTTAGTGGCTGCAAATCACCACCACCATCATCCTTTATAGGAGAGAAACTAGTGTCAACCAAGTGTAGAAGTTGGGGTCGGAGACTCCTTGATTGGTGTTTATTTGGTTGAATAACTGAGTAGCTCGTGTCGTGAGATATTTGGTCAAGTCTCCCAGATTTAAGATTTCTCGGAGATTCCGTCAACAAACGGTATCAGAGCTTGTGTTATTGAGAAATCTTTGAAAAAAGGGGCAAAAACTAGTTGGAAGTGGTTTGAAATCGAGGGTGAAAATCATGCATAAAGCTGGACGAGAAATTTGGATCTTTCTTCAATCTACCAGATCTGATTTTCTGTTTCCGACCAAATCAGTGGCCATTTGAAAAAGCCAGGACCAAGGCGTGCTCGGTAGACCAAGGTGGTGCTCGGCATGTGAGGCTAGGTGACAGCACGTGTGGTGGTGCGTGGAGTCCACACGCGCATAAACTCTACAAGCGCATGAGGGCGTGTTTGGCAATGGCTGATGATGTCATGTTTTGATGTTTGCTTCGGGAGGCATGATGGACCTTGTGGCAGTGTTCGTTTTTTGTTTCGAGTGATAAGGTGAAATTGGACGATTTTGCCCTTGTTTTGACGGTGGCTTATTCTGAATCTCATGAATGACGATTAGGAATAATTCAAAGCACATAAATATACGTATGAGCTCGAGACGTATTATATGGAGAGTTTATCGTATGATATCCTTCCTCCATATTGGTGGACTATTCTGACCGTTACATTGGCGTAATGACATGCAGCTTGCTATACTTTTTGGTATTTCTTTGAATCTCTTCCCATTCCCTCTCCCTATCATGATTTTTTGGCTCTTTCCATCATTTGGATCTGTCAAGATCAACATCGATGGTTGTGTCGAGTATGGGTTTGCAAGCTGGGGAGGCATCATCAGTGACTACGCAGAAAATTGGATCAGGGCTTTCTCAGCTTCATACGGACAATGTATGATATTAGAAGCAGAACTCATGGCTATTCGTGATGGGATACTATTGGCTAGAGATCTTGGTTTGTCAGATATTTGGGTTGATAGAGATTCAACTGTTGCCATTTACTGCATCACCAGAGGTGGCGGACCGTGGCCTATCCAGGGATACTCAAACAGATTGTAGATATCGTTTCATCTGAAAAAGATATGGTCTCCCACATTTTCAGAGAGGGGAACCAAGTTGCAGATGCACTTACTACCGAGGGTTGACATCATCGTAGATACCAGGAATATGGTCTAGCTGACCTACCACGACATATCAAGGCGCTTGTTCAGATTGACAGGTATGGTTTGCCCAGCACTAAAGTTTAGGTATTTGTATTTTGCTTTTATTTTTTTTATTGCTTTAACTTGTTCTTTTTGTAAGGGAGGTAGTATTTCCTTATTTATTGATTTCATTGATATCATTTATAAACACGGTATTCTTCCGCCACAAGTGATGACATTTTAATAAAATTTCGAAGATACCGCCCTCCTTCCACAAAAAAAAAAGAGTTGACTCTTTAAAATAGAGTATTTTATATTTAAAGAGTCTTTTGAAATTGTTCTAAGTATATAATAGTGATGCTAGCTAAGTTTTCTTTTGACAAGTAGTTTTATGGGAAAAATTTATGGATCAGGCATTAACTCTAACGAAATCAATATTCAGGCCATAAGTTTCGTAGTTGCAAAACTGAGGTATTTAGTAATTTGTTAAATATTAATTGTAATATATTAACAAATCAAGTTCCACCATCCTACTGATCCATGATTTTTCTATTACATTACATTCAATGAATTGTGTTTGCAATTAAGACTCCCTAAAATACCCAATAACCTTCCTAAAATACTATTTCGACTTTGTTTCAACGGTCTCCCCCTCATTTGATATTGACGGAAGTACAATCGGGCTTCCAGGTTACAAGTTGAAAGTGTTAATAACCGGTCACAAATTTAGATTCTGGCCAATGGATTTCCTTCGGCTGACAATTTACGGTAGTAGATTTGACATTACCGATCACAGTTCGGAGGTGCTAATCTCCGGTTACAGTACAATTATGTTCGTAGTGCTGGAGTGGATTGGAGTTCAGGTCACAATTTCCATTGCTAGTGCCGATGAACTATTCCAAGGCTTGAAGGTCTCGTGAGCAAACTTTAAAACTCATCAGGGGTGATCCAACTGAGTCATTTGGTAAGATACCTAGCTACTTGTACATGCTTAAACAAAGGAATCCTATTTGAATATTACTTCATAGCCCTTGATGCATCAAATCAAGGTTGGAAGCATTGCAGACCTGTAATTGTGGTTGATGGCACCTATTTGAATGGACACTATGGGGGCACTCTCTTCACAACATGTACACATGATGCAAATAACAACATTTTTATTCTTTCATTTAAGGTTAGAGATAGTGAGAACAATAGATCTTGGACATGGTTTTTCGAGAACTTGAAGAAGGCTTATGGTTACAGAGAAGGATTGTGTTTCATATCAGATCACTATATTAGTATCAAGAATACTATAGATCATGTTTATCCAGGAACCTGTCACGGGATTTGTTCCTATCATTTGTTGTAGAATTTGAAATCATACTACGGTAAATCAGGTCACAATATAACGCAAGCTTTCAATTCGGCCGTCCGATCATATACATTAGCAGAGTTTGAATACAATATGCACTAGCTCGACATGATGAACGGAAAGATTAGGCGATGTTTGGTAATGTACTACTTTACAATTTCCATACATTTATAAAATGGTCACAGATGTAGTTTACCTGATATTCATATGCATGGTTGGTGTTTTTAGGAGGAGGTTGGACTTGAAAAGTGGTCACAATTTCACATGCCAGCAAATTGGTATTCTATGATGACCCAAAATATAGTAGAATCAGTCAACGCCAGGGCTGACCCTGAGAATTTAGAGGCCATAGGCGACTAATTATTATGAGGTCCTTTAATAGCAACATTTTAAAAATTAAATAAATAACACTTTTATATTAAATAAGACGACTTTATATAATTCGAAAGATAGAGTAGCAAGTTGAAACTTCTCTCACAACCCGAGAGATTAGGCTAACATAAGATTTAACCTTCTTACATTTTGAGATGTAAAATCAGTAATCAAACTACTTAAATCAAGTTTTTCCAACATATTTTTTCGATAGAAATCATAGTCAATCCATTCAATCGCTCTTGTGACATGGTTGATCGAAGATAAGATTTAATTAACTTCAACTTTGAAAAACTTCTTTCAGCAGAGTCAACTGTGACAGGAATAGTCAATAATACTCTATAAGCAATCCAAGCATTTGTAAAACAACATTCCATTCTCTTAATGCATTCCAACACATCAATTGCTCCAATAATTTCTGCAGGTATTGATTTCCTTAAAACTTTCAACTCAGAAAATAATTCTACCCCATCAATATCAGAAACCATATTATGCTTCAAATAATTTTCAATGTTAATGCATGAACACTTCAAACTATCATTATCAATATATTTAAGTCTTTTCACATCAAATAAAAATTCAAAAATATCATCATATTTTCGAAATTCCTCAAATCTATTCTGAAGTGATGATAGAGCCTTAACGACTATATATATGAAATAATTGATCTTGAAAGATTCTTCAGCTGTTTGTGTTATTTCTTCATACGGAATCTCATCAAATTGTTTCTTTCTATGTATAACCCGTTTTTCATGAAATATCGGTTCAATTTCTAATTCACTTGCGATTTCTTTAGCATCAACAATGGCCGTTTCAAACCCAGATTCTCTATAACTTTTGAAAAATGAAATGAGCCCTTGTAAATGGTTTATGGCAACATCAATATGCATGTCTTCTGCTGGCAAAAGTTTGCTTACTCTGTTAACATTATTCAACACTTCATACCAAATAATCATTCCAAGCAAGAATTCAAAATTCTCAATTTCATATGTGACCAAACTCTCTACCTCACTTTTTGTCTTAAGATCATCAACTTTTGTCAATTGAAGTAAAGCTTTTTTTATCTGTAGAGTTTGAAATCTTATCGCTCTAACACTTTCAATATGACTTTCCCAACGAGTTTGTGACAAAGGCTTAACGGTAAGGCCATTTACATTATCTTTGAAAATTTTCCACCGTTTAGTAGATGACGAAAATAAAGTGTATATACGATGCACTACCCCAAAGAAAGATGCAGCTTTTGAACAACAAGTGGCCATATCACAAAGTGCAAGATTAAGACTATGACACCCACAGGGACAGTAGAATGCTCTAGGATTTAGTTGTAATAGTCTATTTTGGACTCCTTTATGTTTTCCTTTCATGTTAGCACCATTATCATAGCCTTGACCCCTTATATCATCAATATCAAGTTCTAGATTATTCAAAGCACCCACAAGTTCATCAAAAAGTCCCTTACCAGATGTATCATCCACTAATAAAAATCCTAAAAAGAATTCTTCAACCTTCACCGAACTTGCTGAAATATCTACGCACCTCAATATTATTGACATTTGTTCTCCGTGACTCGTATCGGGAGTGCAATCAAGTATAACAGAAAAGTATTTAGAATTTTTGAGTTTCTTAATGATTGTTTTTTTTTTATCTCACATGCTAGCATAAGTATCAACTCATTCTGAATTTTGTGTCCTAGATAATGATAATGAATCTCTTTATTTTGGATTCAACGAACATGCTCTTGCATTATGGGATCAAACACATCAATCATTTGAATTATGCTTAAGAAGATATCATTATTTTCTTGGTATATCTTCTCATTATCTCTACGAAATGCTAAATTATTTTCAGTAAGAGTTTTCACCACATATATTATTCTCAGAAATACTTGTCTCCAAGGTTCTCTATCTCTATTGATTTGTTCTTGCACACTTTTATCAATTGTTTCACTTTTTTCAAATCTCAGTTCCATTTCAATCCATCTATTCATGTTATTGAAATGGTCACAACTTACTTCATGCATTTTAATTTTTTCACCAATATTTTTCCAATCACTTACTCCATCATGTGCCAATTGAGATCGGATTCCCTCGTTCTTGAATAGCTTACAACAAAAGCAAAATACTTTATCCAAACTTTTTGAATATATCAACCATTTTCTATCATGCTTATCTCCATTGGGTAATCTTCGAACGTAATGTGTAGATGAGAAGTGTCGATTTGCTACATCTTTCAGAAAATTCACAACATTCTCTCTTATAGGACATTTCATTACAATTAAATCTCTTAAATTCTTATTCATATTTCCCCAATTTGCTGGATCAATAAAGTCAATGGAAAAAATAACATTATCTCTATCAGTAGATACCTCTTTATTGATCAAACAATCTTTTTCTTCAATTGTATTTTTTATATTATCATTCTCATTAAACTCTTCTTCAATGACTATGTCCTCGTTATGTATTCGTTTATTGTTACTAAAAAACTTATCAAGTGCTCCCTCTTGAGATTTAATCAATTGTTCAACCTTCTGTTTCCTTTTTCTTTTGGCATATCCAGATTCAAATTTTCTAGTAGACATAGGTATAAACAAAGAGCAATAGAACCTGATTGATGTATCTGAAAATTCTCAAACTTCTCCAATTCTCCAAAAATAAAGGACCCAGCAATGATAAATGAGCTGCAATAAATTCAATAGCCACTTTTGTTTAATCCAATTCCATCCATGATCCAATTAAAGTATTAAACTCAAATCCCACAGCCATTAAAAATCCCACAATCAATTCAACATAGTATCAAATAAACTCAAATCCTACAACAAAAATAAAACATCAAATCTGAATGCCAAATGCCAATTCTGAATCCCACAATCAGTTATTCTGCTTATTCTATTCTGCAATGCCAAATTGCCAAATGCCAATACATACCAAATTCTAGAGTCCAAAATTTTCGACTCCAATAAATGTCAAATTTCAGATTTCACAATAATCTTAACAGTTAAAAGAGAAACTAAGTATGAAAGTATCAAATAATCAAAATAAAGTAAGAACGGAGGTCAGAGATGGAGTGTTAGGTCGAGGTTTACCGTTTGCATTGTTGATTGTTGAGGTATTGAGTCTTGAACTTGATTCCTTGAAGTCTGAAGAAGCTCCGAGAACTTACGAATGGTGGCAGCGAACGGGCTACGGTTTGAGAGTACAGAGAGTCAGAGACAGATGTAGCAACTAGCAATGATGGCGACAAATGGTGTCTGATGACTAGTGAGTGGTGAAGATGGTGAAGAGGAGGTGAGACGCGAGACGCTAGAGGATAGGCGATTTCTTGAAGAATGAAGAATCGAAGATGAGGGGTTTTGTTGGGCTTTTTGGGCTGGGGAGTAGTGGTCTTTTTTTCGGCTCAAAGGAGTTTTTTTTTGTGAGGTCCCTTAAAATTTGTGGCCCAAGGCTACTGCCTTAGTAGCCTTGGGCCTGGGCCTGGGCCAGGCCTGGTCAACGCGGTCACGAAAGCAGCAAATAATTACCCTATCATATCGTTATTAGAATTTTTGAGACAAACTTTACAGACCTGATTTGTAAACATAACGAGGATACACGTGACACGTTCATGATGTTGACAAACAATTACGAGAAACTTATAAGAAAAATGAGCACATTTAGAAAATGAGGATATCCTTTTCATTTTTATATTGAACTGAATAAGTCTGACCTGATGAATATTAATGTGACCCAAAATAATTTTATGTGACTTGAAATATATTGATTTGACTTACTATAATAATGATTTTTAACCTTTCATGTAAGTGTTACCTGTGAGTCAGTCACTGTTTTTAGTCAAAAATGAACACTCGTCCTTTGACGTAGATATAGATCAACGTACATGCACATGCAGGATGTTTCAAGTGGATCTGTTTCCATGTCCACATGCATTGGCTGTGATTGCACATACTAAAATGGATCATTATGCCTATTGTTCTTATTATTAAACAAAAGATGCATACATAAATGCATATCAAGACTTCGTGATTCCAGTTGGAGATCCAGTTGAGTGGACCAAGCCTGTAGACTTGCAACCAGCAATTGTATTAGCTCCTTATCAAAAAAGGAGTTCTGGTAGGCCCGTTGAAAATAGGAGAAGGTCATCCGTGAAGGGAAATTGACTGTGAAATGTGGATATTGTAGAGGACATGGTCACAATCGTAGAAGATGCAGTAGCTTGGTTCCATTATGTCAACTTAGACCATAGACATAATAATTTCCGTTATTCTTTTACATTCCATTAATTTTTTCCATCTATCAATTGATATGTAAACAATGACTATGTGGCCAAAATGAGATTTTTTCTATAATGTAAGGAAAATGGGTTAAGTGAGGAAAATGTGACGTAAAGAAAACTTAAAGAACTTGTATTTGTTGTATGTGAATTCTGGATATGCAGGACAAATGTTTGTGACCTTCATTATCCCCTATGACTTGTCTACACGTAACCAGTATGAAATGTGACCACTCAACATCTCATCGAATACAACAATCAATGACCAAACCATTAATTGTGACTTGTAAACACAGACGGTGTGACCAAATTCAATGTTTAATGTAATGGAAGGAAAATGAGTTAGGTGATGAAAATGTGACCTAAATAACTGTTAAATAATTTATATTTGTAGCTTGTGACATCTGGATATGCAGCGCAAATGTTTCCAGTGAAGATGCGGCAGTCATGCCTGAAATTAAAGTAACATAAATTAATAGATATGGAACATAATCAAAACAATTTGAAATTAGATATTCGGTTACAAACTAACCCGTTCTTCTGTTGAGGAATGTTGCTGTCAGTCATTAACCTAAAGTCCATACAATCTTCATCGTCGTAGTTAATGTGCTTTTTCCAAAGTCCGACGGAGTTCAGGAGATAAGGGAAAATTTTTACAAACGGTTCAATGCCAATACGAACAAGGAAGTCACAATATGTCTTCCCAGCAGAGTTGAACATGTGCAATGTGTGTGTACTGAATTCCAAGATAGCAAGCATCCAGTGTGGCTTGTTTGTTGGTATAATGGGCATGAAGACAAAATCTACTGCTTGCCGGGAGAGCTTAAACGTAGGCTACCTTTTGTAACAACGTCTATCAGGCTGGACTCTGAAAGCAGAACAGTAGGATCTTGCTTGAACTTGGAATATATGTTTTTTAGCTTCATGTTGAACCATGAGTCCGTGGTAGTAGCTTTCAATTTGACATTCTTCCCATGTCTTGCCAACTGGCGGATGTAGTAGAAACAAATGTCTATGTGCTGTGGCATAAGAATAAAAATAGGATCGATTATGAGGCATAGAAATGAACTGTGACATACTGGTGTGACCCGTGACCTCATGTGATTGCTCAATATAAACCACGTGTGAGTTCTGTTTCGGTCATTCTATGAGAAAATGTGTATATACTCATTCTTACCATGCTGCTAAGTGAGGCCTCAGAATTCACGAGCTCATAGAACCAGGTTTTACTCCCTACTTTTAACGGACCAAACGAAAATGGAGGAATGATATGATCATCAGCATCGTTGAACTTTTTCCTGTAAATGAGTTACGATCCATCATATTTTTTTTACATTCAGATGTTAAACAACTTCATTAGTAGAAATTGAGCTTGCTTATTTTTCGGTTTGTATCCACGTTGGAACCAACTCTGGAATGCAGATATATCGGCATCTTCTACGTTGCGGTTATAATGCTCAAAAACCAAAACTTTCTCAGATTGCGTGAGATATTTTCCTTCAACAGCAATGAATGGAGTTTGGAGTACCCTCGCAGGTCTGGAAACCCTCTTAATGGGTAATCCTTAACTGAGCTCAGATACCGAGGATACCTGCATATTGTTGAACATTTAAATATTGCAGCTTACTGGTATTAATATTTGTAACTTGCAAGTAACTCGTGAGCTAACACAAATTGACATCCATGACCTGCTAGGACTCGTGACTTAATGTCAATTGACATATGTGACCTGCATGGACTAGTGACCTAATGCCAATTGGCACATGTGACCTGTATGGACTGGTGAACTAATGTCAATTGACATCTGTGACTTGCATGGAATCGTGACCTAATGTCTGTTGAGATCTGTGACATGTATAGAACTCGAGGGATAGTACCAATTCACATATGTGCCCTGCTTAGATTCCTAACCTAATGCCTGTTGACATATGTGACTTGAATAGAACTTGTTTCATAGTTCCATTTCACATTTGTGACCTGTATGGATAACAAAAGGAATTGTGAAAGTCTCCAATTTTAGATTGTACCTCTGCCTGTCGTTTTCGTGTCTTGGACAGCAGCATCTACGACGAATTCAATCTTTTGCTGAATTGTTTTGGATTCAGTCGGAGTTTGTGGCTCATGTTGCATAAATCTAAGACCCAAATCGAAGGAAGGAGGCTGGAGGCTGGGTTGGATATCAGGGTTATCATCAGGAATCATCTTCCTCTTATCGTTTGTGTCCATACTCGATCCCACCTCTTCAATCTAAAATTAGAGCATATATGAAAATTAAAATGAAACCGTGTGTCATTCAAAAAACAAAAATACTATGTCATACTTACTGCAGTAGGCTTTTCAGACACCTTAACAGCGTGACCTTCCTGATCATCTTTAGATCTTTTGTCGAGTTTTTTCAACATCTCTTCCATAGTCCTAGATATCAACGCAGTCATAGAATCAGACATGAACTGCATGTTTGTCCTTATTTCTAGCATGTCACTTCTAATCCCATTTTGTTTCTACACAATTTCATCCATCTTCCTCATTTGTTCAACTTGTGTGGATGTCAGATGTGACCTCATCTCATCCATCTAAATAGTCGGGACCTCGTTCTTCGAGATAAGTTCATAAATTTGCCCGATTAGTTCTTTCCTCAAATCCTCGATTGCCTACATTGTGTGTACAATAAATCAGTTACGTAGAAATTGTATGATGTGAAATAAGAAAGACACTAGTTTGCCAATGCAAGTGAAAATGGATTATGTCCAGTAATGTGTGTGATTTGATTATAATGACATGAACAGATTAAAATTTAAACAATCTGCGACCAATTTATATGAAAATGTGACTTATGAATACAGATCTATAACTTCCATTGGTTTAAATGACATGTGACCAATGTTAGTAATTTGACCCGAGTTAGTACTTCCACGATATTAAGTTTAATAACAACTTACGTCGTCTACCGTTGGGACATCTGAACGAGGTTCCTACGCATGCCGAGGTTCAGCTGATGGACCCTCCTCGACTGGAGAGTGTATATGTGCATGTGTCTCCCGCCACATTAGTAGAGTGTCAACAAAGTCGCCATCACCGTCATCTACAACAGCGTCATCAGTTCTACCATCGATTATCATAAGAATTGTTGTAGTCGTTTTTCCAACTAACACATCTGCCTCTCCACTCGTTCCAGCAACTGACCTTTCCATCCTTCGCTTCTGTCTCACACCATCACGTAGCACACTTGGCTAAACTGGTTTGATGTATTGAACCCCAATCATATACGGCATATGCATCTCATTTTCTAATGGGTCAAGGTCACAGATTAGGACCTGACATAAAACCAAAAAAAGCGTTGTTAGTAACGATAAACATCTTAAGAATCTATTATTTCCATAAATTTGAAATGCTTACATCAGGGTTTGAGAAGCATTCAGATCCTTCAAGTTTAGCCGCGGATGGCTTCTTATCTGCCTTCCAGTTCAGGATTCGAGGATGGTATTTCGGCATCCTTGTGACAATGGTTCCAGCAAGACTAGGAATAGTCTCTTATATCCATACTTGAAATGGTAGTAACAGACCTCTCAGCCTGTAATGGCTCATCCTCTTACTCAGGCCCTCTCTCATGTCATTCATAGTGGTTTCAAATAGGATCTTTCCCCACAGAAATGTGTCCATCACAAAAAAGTCTTCCATAAGCACAAACAAATAGTGATCAACGACCTTCTTATAGTCTCTTGGAAACAGGTACAATGTAATAAACTACAGTGCTCCAAGCTTTGCAATATCTTCGTCTACAAGCACTTCAACAACATCTTGTTCTGGAAGTTGACGGATTGATATGAATGCATTTCTCACATCTTCATGTGTAACAGTGTTCAATTGGCTAAAATATTTTTCCTTCAACCTTGAATGACTGTTTTCAAGTGTAGTTATGTCACTATTCCCAATGCATCGGAGACTCGTTACTAAACATAATTCAACCATGGAGAACCTAACAAATCTACATGATATGCAAAATCACAGTTCATCTTCATTCGATGCATGCACTTATCTGAGAAGAAAGTAGTGGATCAACTGTGGTTGAAGAACTATGTCATGGCACTCCAAAAAATGCGCAAAGCACGTACCCATTAGTATTCTTTGTTGGGCTTCGCTCAAATATTTTTTCAGGTTGATGATAGCACCCTTTGCCATAAACGTGGTTATTTTTCCCTAGAAACCATTTATGTTGCGGTAGAATGAATTTCCATACCTGCAGCAGAAATTTATATCAGGCACAGATGAAACATGACAGGGGTCACAACAACAAATTACGTAATACACTCAGTCACATATGCGTATCCTACCTATAATAAAAGAGGCAGTTTGCCTGTTACTGTTCATAAGCCGCCGGCTCGGCTTGCCTTAGCTAAGTTTTTTTTTTTTTTTAATAACGTTT
Organism: Fraxinus excelsior; assembly: GCA_019097785.1. NCBI lineage: Eukaryota > Viridiplantae > Streptophyta > Magnoliopsida > Lamiales > Oleaceae > Fraxinus > Fraxinus excelsior. The sequence goes on along the minus strand of CM032628.1, from coordinate 5,233,630 downwards.
GGTTTAGTATTTTAAGTTACGAATATTCATTTTAAATGATTTAAAATTTATTTGAAATATTGAAGTGCGGTCATGATAAATACATGATTGATAGATTTTATGGCTTAATTCAGCTAAGTCGTTCTAGGGATATTTTTTTTTTTTAACGTTTGGTTCAGTATTTCAAGTTACGAATATTCGTTTTTAAGCGATTTAAAATTTGTTGGAAATGTTAAAGTGCGGCCATGATAAATATATGATCAATAGATTTTAAATATAAAAAATAATTTTACATTAATTGTGGAACGTAAAGTCGTGATTTTTTTATATCACTTTTCAATCCCAACCCATTCCAATATCTTTTTTTTCAAACTTTATTTTCCTTCAACTTTTCTTTGTCTATTACTGTTCATTAGGCCCGGCTAAACCATTTTTTTTATTCTGTATTTTATGGTTCAGCTAAATCGTCTAAACCCTTTTTTGGTTTTTTTTTTTTAACGTTTGATTTAGTATTTTAAGTTACGATTATTCGTTTTAAGCGATTTAAAATTTGTTGAAAATGTTGAAGTGCGGCCATGATAAATATATGATCGATAGATTTTAAATATCAAAAATAATTTCACATTAATTATGAAACGTAAAGTCATGATTGTTTATATCTCTTTTTAATCCCAACCACATTCCAATGTCCTTTTTTCGAACTTCATTTTTCTACAATTTTTCGTTTTATTTGATATTTCGCGATATAAATATCCATTTTGATCGATTTAAATTTAAAAAAAAAACTTAAAATGTGATTAATAATAAATATATTGTCGATTAAGTTTAAATATAAAAATTATTTTAAAATATTAAACGTAAAATCATAATCGTTATTTTTTCTTTTATACCTCATCCTCAACCTGCATACTCATATCAATTTCTCTCAATTTCATTTTCTTCAGTTTCTACGGTTAAAAAAGGTAAATTTATAGCGTCAAAATGGGTAAATTATTAAACGTAAAATCATAATCGTTAATTTTTCTTTTTTAACCAACCATCAACCCTCATACTCACACTAATTTCCCTCAATTTTATTTTTCTTCAGTTTCTATGATTAAAAATGGTAAATTTATGGCTTCAAAATGGATATTGAAGGAATTCAATGATTTTCAGAAGAATCATCCAACATCATGCAGTGCTGGTAGACGTTTCTACGAAGTGGATTACTTTGGTTTTTTTTAAATGGATTTAATGTACAATATTATTAGAACATGATCAAAAGATATTCGACAGAATTTATGAAATAAGGTGATCGTTTGTCATTCTTTTTGCCTCTATGATGGAAGTTTTCATTGTATTGTGATTTTAATATTAATAGAGACCATTGATTTGTCCTAAATTCTGCACTGTATTATTATTAATTAATTAGCTTTGACTACATACATCTTGCATAGGGTCTTTGTAAAGAAATTAAATACTGGTGCAACTAATATATGTAATTGGAGATTCTATGAACACGAGATGAAGGAAACATAATGTCTTACCTCAATAGGTAGAAAAATGAGGGCTAGATTGAATTTCATTATCCCTTTAACAGGGTATCAACACAAATCATCTATGCCCCGTCTTTTTTAAAAAGAACGGTGAGACCTTCAAACGCAAAGTCTAGAAAATAAGCTTTGAATAAAATCTTTTAATATTATTTTTGTCATCTATCATCATTTCAAGTGTTTTAAGTTTAATGTAACTGATACTTAAGAAAAATAATTTTTTTAATATTTACGCTATCATGTAGCCAACTATACTAGGGCACGTACATCTAACTAGTAAACATATAACATGTGATGGAATCTGGTCACAGACACATTATAATCTCAATGACATGTGGGAATATAAGTCACAAATCCCTTACACTCTGTTTGAAATTTATACTACAAAAAGACCCTTCCAACATATAAACCCCCAACCTGCAGCAGAAATATATATCATGTCACAGATATAACATGACAGCGGTCACAGCCACACATTACATAAAACACTTATGTCACATATGTGTATAATTATATAACATGTGACCAATGAGGTCACAGACCCATTAAAATCTCAATGACATAAGGGAAGTAGGTCACAAATATGCAGCAGAAGTATATATTAGGTCACGAATGTAACATGATAGCGGTCACAGCTACACATTACATAAAACACTTAGGTCACATACGTGTATAATTATATAACATGTGACCAAATGAGGTTACAAACCCATTAAGATCTCAATGACAGAAGGGAAATAGGTCACAAATCCATTACAGTCTGTACGAATGGAAATTCCAAAAAACACTTCCAGCATATAACCTCCCAACCTTCAATACTACTTTTCAGACAAATTACAATTCACAAATGAAATAAACAAACAAATGTGTAACTCTGAAAACACCTAAAACGTCACTGTTCGGTATCATAAACGAACAAAAAGTTAAGTTACCTTCTTCCCGGACTGATTGCTACTTGACTCATGCGATTTTTGCTTTGCTTCTGGAATTTTATTCGAACTGTCCAATGTCTTCATTTTGCTTGTTTGACCCGACGTTTGCACCATCTTCTTCCCCTTCATTTCATCATTTTTTCGTCATTCCTAATCTCTACCCACAAGAGAGAGATAATCACACTGTAAACAAATGGGAATGCACCGGAGTTTGGGTGTGGTATGGAGATTTATCACGGCTGATTTGGGAAACGAGATGGAGGTTAGGCGCGAATAAGGTGGAGATGGGATTGTGCTTCAGAGAAAATAAGGCTTTAGTAAAATGGAAGTTAGGATATAAACCAATTTGAAACCCACCATTAACAGGATATGTGCGTCAATTAATTAAAAGATTTATTATTTAATTAAAATGATTTATAAACCTGAAAACTGAATAAATAAATTACAAACCTGAGTTTTAAAAATGGATCTTTAAACGCCTATTTTTATGTAATTTCCACTAGTTTTATGTCTTACTCATTTTCGTAGAAAATGGGGCTCTACCCAAATGAATGGCTACGACATATCTAGGGTGATACCTGGACTTATCTCTATTCATTGGGCCTCTGTTGAGCCTAGGAGTCACAGGCCCGGAACTAGAAATCTTCGGATTTGGGTCATTTTCCCCAGAACTGCAGGGTCAAAGGTGTTGGGTTTTGATACCCAATAAATTATGGCTATGATGTTAAATCGGTATATTAGTTGGATAATATTTCATAGGCCTCGGTCGATGATTGAAATGATATGTTGACACCACAATCGAACCAATCGAATCACGTAACCCACTTGGGCCATTCGAAGTAGCCTAATTGTATTAGTGCTGCTCATGGCCCGACCAGAACGACTTGGATGGCTTTAAGGTGTTAGCCCACTTATTCCCTTTGTTATTGGGCCCTGTTTGTTTGACCTAAAAACCTAAACCCTAAACCTATTCTTAACCTATTTAAGTTAGTTGCTAATTACAATTAGTGCGTGGAAGAAAAAAGAGAGCAACCATCCCTTTGTGAAGGAAAAGAGAAACCGACCTCTACTTCTTGCTTTGTGCTTCTTGGTGGCCATTTTTTTCTCCTTCCTTCTCCCTTTGCCTTGGTGGCTAAAGATAGTCGTTCTTCATCTTCACACCATAGCCCTAAGTGGGCTGTTTTCAGTTGGAGCAACCGAGTTCGATTTGGGAAAGTGTTTAGTTTGGGATTGATTGGTTGATTGTGGTGTTACATTGTGGTTAACTGAGCCCGAATCTTGGTTTATTGGAGGCACAATTTCAACATATGGTATCAGAGCAAAAACATTAAGAGAGAAATGGACCCTTTTGATTAGTAGTCTAAAATGAAAGAGACAGCAAATCATTTGTCATTTGGTATAAAGTCCAGAATCTGGGCACGCATTACTGTATGTATCAACCGAGGAGGCCCATCACTGGATGAAGGCTCTCTGTTATGGGCTGGATTAAGAGAAGGTATGGGCTATCCGAGGGAACAATCCAATTATTTTCTTAATAAAGCATTGCTATTCAGTATTCACACTACTCTCTTTATTCAACCAAGCAGCAGCACGGCTCTAGTAAGACATCCGCAGTTTTTGTGCATTGTTGTGGGGAAAAAGTCCTTGAACTTGGTTGTTTTTAACTATGTATGGTTGCATTTTTTATGGACTAGGCACTGATGCCTCAAAACTTTTGCCTGCTTAATGGATGACTATAACCAGATACATTTAACTGCGTATTTGTGCAACCTAGTTTTCGGTTCTATCTTTTGTGATCAATGGCTTTGACAATCTTTGGAGGAGGGATGTATATTTAGCCCTTTATGCTTGGTCTGGTAGCTACTGGATTTCTTAACCATTGTATGGTCTAACAGCAATGCTGATTTTGGTGTATTTTATGTTGCTAGTGGAGGATCATTCACCGCTATAGTTTTATAATGAATTTTGTTAAAAGGATATACTATTTTAAAACATCAAAACATTTAACCATGTAGACTGATTAATGCATTTTTATATTATTAATAATACAAAGTTACCATGTAAACTGACTTTCTTTCTTAATCTAAGGAATAAAACAATAAGTAAGAAGCAATACCATAAGACCAATAACTACAATCTAAACAATTATCATCTAAATAATAAAATCAACGGGTTCATTCAGATGTAAAATCATCACGAAGCAGGTGCTAAGTATGTTAGAATGAATGAAAAAAATATATATATATAATATGCATGGATGTATTTCTTTAAGATATATGATATAGATAGACAAAACTTAAGTGAAGCTTTCTGGAAAACAAAATTTTAGTTACTCATTTAAGGACTGTGAAGCAAGTCGAAGGCTTTTGAATGAATTTTAATTCTTCATGGTTGCAATAAAGTCTCAGGTGAGATTTTATTTACGAAGAAAAAAAAAAGCGCTTTTTCATAAAGCAGAAGTACACTACGTCTTTCTCCCATCGACAAACTATGAAAAAAAAAAAAAAAAAAAATTGACCAAATAGAAAGAAGTTACCTAATACCCCCATCAAATGTTAAATAAATTTAATGTTTCATTCAAAAGTGAAATTTTTTCCTATGTCAAAATTCTTTTTACGTTACACAATTCCCAATCAAAAAGGACGTATTAGTTGCATAAATTCACATTTCTCTTAATGTGAGAAAAAAATGAACAAGAACTGCCAACATTTGAAAGGTGGATTCTGCAGTTGAAAAGTATACAAAATTTTTATTTTTCGATTGAATATAATAAATTGAACCAGAGGAAATGTGTTGATATGCTTGAACCAATAAATGCATTGTGTCAAATTCAATATGGAATAAGTTGTACACTAATGATATCCATCGAACTAAGCTCATTGGAATTACGTTAACACAAGCACAATATTTCACGGGAACATAAAATAATTGAGGGAATCAAAAAACGGAATAACTCACTTAAATTTAATGAATATTAGAAGGAATCAAAAAACATATGAGAAAAAGAATATGTTGTAATAAACAATCTCAAATAACACCAAGCAGATAACACAAATTAAAGAACACCAAAGATTTTTCGTCCTTAAACCCGGATGTTTACCGTAGAAAGGGTTAATCACCACGTTGAGCATCCACCAAAATAGTTCTCTCTAATCAACTAGAAATCAACAAAGATTATTAGTACAAGAGTCAAAATACAGAAATCCAAACGAATTTAGCCCTCAACCCCAGTTTTCTTCTCTCAAGAACACTCAACCCCGATTACACCAAGAAACCAAAGGTTACTGCTCAATCATGAACAGATTCACCAAAATTTTGCAGAAATCTACACTAGACTTCGTCAAGAATATCTAGAACCAACAAATTACAGGCGAAAATCAAGAGTTTTCGGAGAAAGAACAAAGAGAACAGAAATAAGAGAAAACAATGGGCAATAACTCGAACATTTAGCAAAATGAAGAATCAAGCCAATAATACAAAAAATGTCAAAAGCATCCAACGGTTGCAACACTTCCAAATGGCATCATCACAACTTTTCAAAATAATAACTAAAGTCATATTTCAACAAAAGGCGAGAATGCACAAAATGGAAAAGAAAGCAACTGGATTGCATTCTATCAACTTGGACTGGACTCGATTTTCATTGGGCTATATCATTGGGCCATCTAAATAGGTTACATCATTGGGCCGTCTAAATGGGTTACGTCATTGGGTCAAAGTGTTAAGCACACAGTTTAAAAATCTCCACCTTGCTTGACATTTTTGGGTTTTATTGTATATTAGAAGTTAACTCCTCCTTTGATTTCATCCAGTCTATGTACATGCAAAAAACTTTGTTAGTGATAACATTTAGGAGATTTAAACAGTCCTTAAATTTATGTAACGAAACTATTTTTGTTCTCATATATGATGGATTACATTTAGTTGAAACCTTCTCAATTTTCACAATCTCCTTTTCTAAGACATCTCTGATAAAATGAAATTTAAGATTTATATGTTTAGTTCTATCATGAAAAACATGGTTTCTACTAAAATGTATAGTAGATTGGCTGTCAGAATATATAACAACATTATTACCAGAAAACCAATCTCATCCAACAAGTTTTTCAGTCATATACCTTCTTTACAGTATTTGTAACTACAATATATTCAGCCACTGTTGATGATAGAGCTACTATCTTTTGCATATGTGATTTTCAACTTATGCATGTATCATTTAAAGTAAAAGCATATGCAGATGTAGATTTTCTATTATCATAGTTACCAACAAAATCTGAATCAACAAAATCTTTTATTCTAATTCCAATTTTACTCATATTGAACATTAGACCTAAGTTAGAAGTTCCTTTTAAGTATCTAAAAACCATTTCATGGATTCCCAATGACATTCACCAGGATTACTCATGTATCTACTTAACACGCTTATAGAAAAAGCGAGATTCCTTTCTATTTCAGTTTTAGGACATTGTTCTACATAAAATTTAAAGTGACTGCCAAGAGGTAAAGTTACTTCTTTAGCCTTATCCATAGAAAATCTGCATAATATCTTTGAAATGTAAGATTTTTGTGTAAGAAACAGATTATTATAATTACTATTTCTTCTAATTTCCATTCCTAGAATCCTTTTGGTTGACCTAAATCTTTCATTTCAAACTCATGTTTTAACTTTGACTTAATATGGTTAATTGCAGTTAAATCACATCTAGCAAGCAAATGATAATAAGAATCAGGACCTCCACTTCCTTTATAATAAAAACATGGATCATATTCTCTTCTATTGAAATTAACTCCTTTTATAAAAGTATCAAATTTGATGTATCACTGTCTGAGGCTTTTTCAAGTCATAAAGTGGTTTTTGTAAAAGACACACACAGTCTTCTTTTCCTTTTTGTGCAAAACCATTTGATTGAGTCATATAAATTTTCTCATCCAAATTTCCATGTAAGAAGACAATTTTCACATCTGATTATTCTAATTCAAAATCAAATTGTGAAATAAGAGAAAATAAACTTTTATAGAGGTATATTTGACTACAAGAGAAAAAAATTTCATTGTAGTTAATTCCCTCTCTTTGGTTAAAGCCCTTAGTAAATAATCTAGCCTTGAACCTTACATTTTCACCTTTTGAATCACCTTCTTTTATTTTATAAATACATTTACAATCAATGACCCTCTTCCATTTGGGTTTATTTACTAAGATCCAAGTCTTATTCTTAACCAAAGAAAGTATTTCATATTTCATTACTGCAAGCCAAGAACTTGCATTTTTTCTCTCAATGGCCTCTTCATAAGAGTTGGATCATTGTCCAAAAAATTCTAAACATTAAAGGCAGTAATGAATTCAGATTCATCATATCTTGATGGTGGTCTTATTTCCCTTTTTACTCTATCCCTAACGAGATGATAATCTTCTAAGGGATTTTTAGATTGATCAAGTTCAAGTTCAGTTACAGATATAGGTGCAGTTTTAGGTTCAGTAATTTGTTCCTGACCAGGCTCCACCTCAAACTGATCATTATTGTTTGAATTTAAATCAACCTAGAAAAGTTTAGATTCCATAAAAAAATTATTTTCATCAGTTTCAGGGGTAGCAGTTCTTTTTTCCTTTTATGCAGGGCATGTTTATCTTATTAAAGATAACATTTCTAGTAAATATAATTATATAACATCCCTAATTCTTCAACTAATTCCTATAACATTTAACACCTTCACCATATCCTAAGAAAATTCTTTTAACAGATCTGAGCTCAAGCTTTCCTTCATTTTGATGTACATATGCAGCACAATCAAAAACTTTTAGTTTAGAATAATCATTTGTATGACCACTTTAAACATGATCAGATATATCACATTTCAATGATTTAGTAGGATACTTATTTATTAGAAATGAGGCAGTTATAACAGCTTCTTCCCAAAACAGTTTTGGAAGACCTGGGCTTATCAACATGCATCTTACCTTTTCTAACAAAGTTATATTCATCATTTTTCCAAGCTCATTTTGTTGTAGAGTATAGATGGCTGTCATATGTCTAAGGATCCCATTATTTTTTATAGAATTATCAAGCTCTTCATTGCAAAACTCAAGGTCATCATCAGTTCTAAGTGTTTTAACGCTCTTGTTTACTTGATTTTCAATAAGAGTTTTCCATTCTGTAAATTTTTTGAAAGTGTCGGATTTATTTTCAAAAGAATGACCCAAATTTTCTTTGAAAAATCATCAATAATGAGCAAGAAGTATTTACAACCAGAATAAGTACTTACAGTAGCTGGCCCCCACAAATCAGCATATAAGTAATCAAGAATGGATTTTGATTTATTACCAGTAGCAAAACACAATTTATTTTGCTTCCCATAAATGCAATGTGTTGTGGTTTGACATAAATTCTAGTGGCTATTAGATTCTAAATTGGAGTGGTTTTGAAAAGATCAAAATTATGGATCGGAAGAAAAAGTCACCACATTTTCGCTAGCCTGATGCTAGCTAACTGCTCGAACGATCTCAATGGAAAATAACCAGAGATTTTGTCGCCCCGCCTGTCATTGCCCTGTCGCTCGAGCGACAGCCCCTCGCTCGAGCCATATGTTTATCCGGCCTGGGCCCGTTTCATTTTTTGACGCGTTTTTGAACTCATATTCTTCTACAACTTCTTCCTAGGGTTTATATATATACATGTCACGTCTTGTAATAAATGTAATCATCATAACATCAAGAGAATTGAGAAAGAACATTCTTGAGAGCCTAAATTTCAATTGAGATTATTGAAATCTTGATATTGTAAATATAAAACTATTGATTATAGTGGATTATCCTTCTCTAAACTTCTTGTGTTTTTATTGTCTTCATCTTCATTTCATTATCTTCATTATCTTGTGAGCCGAAATTCATAACAAGTGAAGATATGAGTGGTGTAGCACAGATGGATTTGGAGAAAGCCTTGTTTGGTTTTGATAGATGCATGCTACCTGGATGCAGAATGAAAAGCAGCACATGGATCGAAAAGCCCAATCTCTAATCCATCTACATCTTTTAAATCAGCTTCTTCAAGATGTTCTTAAGGAGAATAGTGCCGCTGCATTATGGTTGAAGTTGGAGCAACTTTACATGACAAAGAGATTGACCAACAAGTTACACTTGAAACAGTGCTTGTATTCTCACTAAATGTCCGAAGGTACGTCATTGGATGATCACTTAACCATGTTCAAAGAAATTGTGGCTGATTTGGAGATATTGGAGGTTAAGTATGACGAGTAGGACTAGACTTTGATGTTGTTGTGTTCACTACCACCATCATATGTGACTTTTAGAGATACTATTATTTATAGTTGGGATACTCTTACCGTGGAAGAGGTCTATGATAATTTACTATCTAAGGAGAAGATAAAGCATCTTGTTGGAGGATCTAGAAATCATGATGAATGCTTAGTTGTGAATGTGATGAATCAAGATAGGAATCTTGACAGAAATATGAGGGGCAGAACGAAATCTAGATATACTGAGAAGACATGTCATTAATGTAAGAAGAACGGGTATATTAGAGCTGATTGTGTCGCCTTTAAAAATGGAAATAAAGCTGCTAGTGCTACAGAGAAAATGAAGCAACGTGTTAATATAGTGGAGGCTGATGTTATGGAGGATGAGCAAAGTAATGGAGAGTTTTTTATGGTTTCTGATGAAGATACTAAATCTAGTGATGAATAGGTTCTTGACTCAGCTTGTACTTTTCATATATGCCCTAACAGAGAGTAGTTTTCTACATATGAAGGAGCTTCGAGAGGTGCTGTAATTATGGCAAACAACGCTCCTTGCAAAATTGCTGGAGTTAATACAGTTAGAATCAAAATGTTCGATAGAATTGTTAGAACACTTACAGATGTAAGACACGTTCCAAAATCAAAACAAAATCTCGTATCTTTAAGTACACTTGACTTAAAGAACTACAGATACATCGGTGAATGTGGAGTTTTGAAAGTGAGCAATGGTGCTCATGTTGTCGTGAAGGGGCATAAAAACTCTACACAGTTGTACATTTTGCACGGTTCCACGATGATCAATAGTTTATATTTCTTCTATGACGGATCGTGAAGTTACAAAACATTGGCATAGGAGGCTCGGACATATGAGTGAGAATGGGATGTCGAAACTAAGTGAAATGGGACTTCTTAATTGGCAGAAGACCATAAAATAGAGTTTTGTGAGCATTGTGTCTTTAGTAAACAGAAGAGAGTCAAATTTATTAAAGAAAGACACAACACGAAGGAAACACTTGAATGTATCCATTCAGATCTTTGGGGACCAACCATGGTACCATCCTAAGGTGGCTATCATTACTTGTTGACAGTAATTGATGATTTCTTCGAGAAAGTTTGGGTATTCTTCTTGAAATAGAAGAGTAATGTGTTTGAGACTTTCAAGAAGTGAAAAACATTGGTAGAGAAGTGGATCGGAAAGCAAGTGAAATGTCTATGTACTAATAATGGGTTAGAGTTTTGCTTAGTTAAATTCAATAGCTTCTGGAGGCTGAAGGCATCTTGAGATACTTAACAGTGCTTGGAACTCCTCAACATAATGGTGTGATAGAACGGATGAACAAAATCTTGATGGAAAAGGTTCGTTGTATGCTTTGAAATTTTAGGTTGCTTAAGTCTTTTGGGCTAAAGCTGCTACTACAACTTATTTTTTGATTAATTGCTCACCCTCAGTTATCAATAAAAAGACACCAGAGGAGGTATGGTCTGGTAAACCTTCTTACTATTCTAATTTGAGGATTTTTTGGTGTTCGATTTATGTTCATGTGAATAATGGGAAGTTGGAACCTAGGTCTAAAAATGCATATTTCTTGAGTACAAATTAGGTGTGAATGGGCATAAGTTGTGGTATCCAGAGACTAGAAATGTAGTTGTTAATAAGAATGTAGTATTTGATGAACTTGCTATGGTTCATGGTTCATCTCTTGGGGATTCTGATAAAACTGAAGAGCAGAATTATTTAACTTAGGTGGAGTTTGAAATTGGTACAAAGAAACAATCAAAGGTTGCAGAACAGTCTACTACAGATCAGTCCAGTTCGGGGTTGATAGATAATAATATCTTGCCTACTTTGCCTACACCATCAACACCATAGTATTCAATAGCTAAGGACAGACCTCGTAGACATATTAGACCTCCACAAAAGTATAGGGAAGCAGATTTAGTTGCTTATGCATTAAGTGTGGCTGAAAACATTGATTCCACCAAGGAGCTGCTACATATTCAGAGACAGACATTTATAGTGATTCTAGTAGATGGATGACTTTTATGCAGGAGGAGATGAAGTCATTGAACAAAAATAATACTTCGAATTTGGTGAAATTACCTAAAGGTAAAAACGTGGTTCGTTGCAAATGGGTGTTCAAAAGAAAGGAAGGCACATCAGGGATTGAAAATGTTAGATATAAGGCTAGATTGGTGGCAAAAGGCTACAATCAGATTCTGAGTGTTGATTTTACATATGTGTTCTCACCAGTTGTGAAGCACAGTTCTATTCGGGCTTTACTTGGAGTGGTGGCTAAGAATGATTTGGAGATTGAGCAAATGGATGTCAAGACAATATTCTTACATGGAGAACTTGAGGAGAGCATCTACATGTAAGAACATGATGGATTCATATCTTTAGAGAAGGATGACTATGTGTGCTTATTGAAGAAATTATTGTATGAATTAAAACAGTCACCGATGCAGTGGTATAAAAGATTTGATTCATTTATGACTACTCATGGTTTTGATAGATGTAATTATGATAGTTTTGTGTATTTTAGAAAGGGAAGTGGTGGATCAACTATATATTTGTTATTATATGTTGATGATATGCTCATTGAAATTTTGATATTGTAAACACAAAACTATTGATTATAGTAAATTATTCTCTAAACTTCTTGTGTTCTTATTTTCTTCATCTTTATTTCATTATCGTCATTAACTTGTGATTCGAAATTCATAAAACAATGTTTACAAAAATGACATTCTTTCAATCCCTTCAGTACCCAAAAAAATTTGTTTCTTAAGAATATATAAATTCTTGTCATAATATGTTCAAGTCTTTTGTGCCAAGTTTAGATTTATCAAACTGAAAGACTGTAGTAGCGATAGATTGATTTAGTAACGGGAAAGCTTCCAAAACATAGATTCCATTTGATTTTTAACATGAATAACTTTTGCAAAATCCTTTTGAAATGTTAAGATACATTTATGTATAATGGTATCAAAACCTTCATTATCAAGTGTACCTAAAAAGAATAATTTCTCTTTAGATTAGGAATGTACCCGATCTTATTCAAGGTTAATGCATTTCCATTCTTTAATTTTAAAATAATCTTAATAATCTTATCAATTCCTTTAATTTTGCAAGAAAAATCATTTCCCAAAATTACTTGTCCTTCATTAATTTCCAGAAAATCAGTAAAGTGCTCTTTACAATGTGCCATATAAAAATTGCACCATAAATCAAGAATCCATTCATCTTTAGTTGAAGATTGACAAGTCATGTAGACTTGTCCATTTGAGGCTGCAGTTTCTTCATAAGCAATGACAGCTACACCTTCAACTTTGTTAACATTTTTCAATTCATCAATCCTCTTACCACAATATTTTATGAAATGACCAACTTTTCCACAAAAGTAACATTTATTTCCTTTAACTTTTTTGATATTCTTATTGAATTTAAATTTGCCCTTTTTAGAGTTTCCAAGGTATTTTTTTTATTTTCCAAAACTTTAGTTTAAGGAATAGTTATTGTTTTGAATTATTTCCTTTAACATTGTTACAAACTCCATTTGTGGATGTTTTTAAATTACTTTTAAATTCAAGTTCTTTATTCTTTAAAGAAGAAACAATAAGGCCATGTTTGATTTGGATTTATTTTCCATGGAAGATGGAAATTAAATTTCATTTTCACCTTTTTGCATGTTTGATTGACTAAATTTTTCATTTTCTTGGTTTTTCACATTTTCTAGGTTTTTGAGGAAAAGCTTTCTTATGGGTTTGGTGGGGAAAAGTTTTTCTAGGTAATTTTGTTTTAAAAAAAATTGGCAATGGAAACAAATTATATCCCTTTAATGGACAATTTCATGAAAAATAAAGCAAAATGAACACCAAAAGATCCAAAATTTCAATATTTTTTAAGTGGAAAATCATATCAATCAAATACAATTAATTGACAATTCCTAGTAAAATAAGTTCTATGCAATTCAATTCCTTAAAATTCATTTTCTTTCCACCAAATTCAATTCTTACAATCAAACAGACCCTAACGTCAACAATAATGAAAGTTATTCCATATTCAATGGCATTTTCCAATTCTTTATATTTTTCAAGTAAAGATGATAATAAGACTACAGATTGTTGATCATCAAAAAGAGTTTCACCATTATTGGTGAGATCTTGGGATAATTTATTAAATTTGTCAAGATTTGTTTCAAGATTACAGTTGGGATCAAACTTGAAACTAAAAAAAAAATGTTTCCACAAGTAACATTTATTGGGAAGAGTATAAAAGGATTCAAGTCTTGTCCAAATTTGAGCTGCAGTCTCAGTCTTCCCTATTTATCTAATAACACTATTAGATAGATGCAAGAAAATAGTGCTCCATACAATTTCATCTTGTTCAATTCTTTTATTATCAGCAAGTTCTTCACTCAAGATTCATCAAGGGTTTTAGCACATCCATTATGTATTAAAAGAGCCTTCACACAATGACTGTTTAACAGTTCAAAAATCGAGACAAATTTTGATGTACACAATGAAGAGAATACCAATCAACAAATATACACACACAAAGTGCTAATGTGCAGAAGCAATTCACACAAATGTACAAGTATATGATTAGATAAACAGGTAACTCCAATATAACTGAATCACAGTATATACAATTTTTCGAAAATCAGAACTTAGTGTAATCTTGAAGAAACCGTTAATCTTAGTTCCCTCAAAGTATAGGGTTATCACATGAAACCCTAGACAAAAGAAGATCCAAGAGGGCTTTGAAAGCCCAAGATTGACTAACTAAGAGGGGGTGAATTGGTTTTTAAAACTTTTTCGTTAACATTACAAGATTTTAAACTAATGATCACACAAATGATAGTGAAACAAACCAAACACAAATAAGCACGTAAATAATTGAGATAAATTTGCACAAAGTAAAAACGTTAAGTAAAAGAGTTAGAGAATGCAAATGATATAATATGGAGGTTCGATCCAACGCAATGATCTACATCACCCGTTACCAAGCTCTCCGTCACGAGCAAGACCTTTTCACTATGTTGATTGACTTGTGGCGCAATCCAACCCTTTACAACGCTTCCGGTGACTTACAACCAAGGAGCAATGATCCTTTTACAACGTTGAGTTTTTCGGGATCTCAATACGACCCACAATTCAAAAATGAATATACAAGTGAAAACTTTTTTTCTTGATGAATAATAGAATCAAGATTGATAATAAGAAGAGAAGAGGCAAACACTTCTATAGATGGCAATGATTTTAGCTCAAAGTGTTGATATGAAAATTTTTTTTATGAACAAAGGATTTTCACAAATTCAATCACTCAAAAGTTTCTCAAGAATTTAATGTTATTGATCTTCTTAAAGATGGAAAAATATGGTAATTGAGATCAATAAAAGTCTCACTTTAATGCTCAAGAATGATTAGTTCAAGTGGAGAAATAGTGAGGTATTTATATCTTTCAAACGGTCAAAAAATATGTCTTACCGGACGTACTTTATTGGACGTCCGGTAAAATACCGGAAGGTCAATTATCCGTTATTTTTGTCTGAAAATTGGACCGTTGAAAAAATAATTGTTGTGACAAAAAATGGAACATACCAGACGTCCGGTATACGTACCGGATGTTTGGTACAACCTCTTTGGCCTGGAATGTCCTCGCTTTTAGAATTCTTCAAATGTAAGTGTTAGAGGGATATTCTTAAGATGTTTTTCAAAGTGTTTGTCATATTTAAAAATATTGCGAATTTTTACGTTTGAAAAACATATTTCTCAAGTAAAACATTTTGTCATGAGTTTTGGATTGTGCAATCAAAGTTTTGAGTTTGTCACGATGCATTGTCAATATTAAAATATTTTACATTTACATGTAGTCGTAAAACGTCTAAGTACTTAGTTCAAATGATTTGTCATGCATTACTTGATTTGTACTTCAACTTGGGTCTCGATTGGCATTAAGATATCCTTTTCATGAGTTTGCCATATCATTTTTCAATTTGAGCGATCTCATGCAAATATCTTGGCCTCAAACTTCATGTCATCAATTTTATTCAAGTGCAATAATCACTATGGACACTTGAAATCAATTTGTTAGTAATAAACATAATTTGTTTGTGATAATCAAAACAAGAAGTCAACCATAGGTCGACAGGTTTTAACCAAGAGATCCAAAAATATCTTCATATCGAATAATGATAAGAGAGATAGGGTTAGAAACTCGTTACCAAAGATCTCAGATCAACAGTGTAAAATAGTGAATACTAGTATTATTTTACTTTCTCTACAAAAATGAAGATCTAACCTTTTAGAGTATAGATTTGTGAAAATATAGGGTTTTGATCGTCAAGAACACCAAAAAAATCTCAGATCGAAGGATTTAAGTGCAGATCGAAGAGATCTGATACCACTGTTGTAATAAACGGTCCCAGATAACACCAAATAGATAACAGAAATTAAAGAACAACAAAAAAAATTTCGCTCTTAGGCCTGGATGTTCACCATAAAATGGCTAATCACCACACTGAGCATCCACCCAAGTGATTATCGCTCTAATCCACTAGAAACCAACAAAGATTATTAGTACAAGAGTCAAAATATAGAAATCCAAACGGATTTAGCCCTCAAACCCAGTTTTCTTCTCTCAAGAACACTCAACCCTGATTATACCAAGTAACCAAATGTTACTGCTCAACTAAGAACAGATTCATCAAAATTACACAGCAATCTACACTAGACTTCACATATAATATCTAGAACCAACAGATTACAGACCAAAACCAAGAGTTTTCATAAAAAGAACAGAGAGCAGAAAATAAGAGAAAACTTAGGCAATATCTCGAATATTCAACAAAATGAAGAGTCAAGCTAATAATACAAAAATGTCAGAAGCGTCCAATGGTTGCAATACTTCCAAACGACATCATCACAGCTTTTCAAAATAATAACCAAAGTCGCATTTCAACAAAAGACGAGAATGCACAAAATGGAAAAGGAAGCAACCGGGTTGCATTCTATCGACATGGGCAGGACTCGATTTTCATTGGGCCATCTAAATGGGTTACATCATTGTGTCATCTAAATAAGTTACATCATTGAGCTAAAGAGTTAAGCACACAGTTTAACAGAATAACCCACTTTCTGCCATTTTTCATGGAATCAGCATTGTACTTTCATCATGTATAAAGCACTGAAGAAAAGAACACTGAATCAATAAAAATATTAAAAAATAGTTGCAGTATAAAACACTTTGTAATCAATATATGAAAATACATAAAAAAATAAAATAAAAAAAAAATCTCTCGAAAACATTAAAAATGTCTTATGCACATAAACATCACTTGTTACCGCGGACTAAAAATTCACACAAAATAAATAACATCATAATTAACATGGAAATCTATTGTTTGATATTTACATGACTTTCTAATCTTCTTAACTCCTACAAAAAAAAATTCAAACCATAAGCAATCATGATAATGATATCTTCTAAACACTAATAGTTAAAGTAACATTTTCGACAATAGTGGGACGGAAATTATACAAACCTAACAAAACCAATTAATAAATAAATTCGCATAATGTTAATACACACATAATCTTTGGAAGCAAATAGCGAGAGAAGTCTAAGATTGGCCACATCTTGAAAGTTCAATAGAAGTATAAAATAAAATACATATAACTATCATTACACACACGCGCGCGCGCACACACACATATATAAAGATCACTATCATCTCCCTAGTATGCCAAGTCCTTATTCCTTCATCTTCGAACACAAGACCATGGCTTAACAAACTGGAAAAACTCTAATAACTTAAGAGAAAAAAATAGCTAACACTACTTATTGCAAGAGTTGGAAATCTAGAAATCACCAAAAAAAAAAACATGTAAAAAACATTTCATGTATTCGTCTTCAAATTTATTGAGAACAAAACTTCGTTTGTTTTTAGTCTAAAGAAAAATAGCTCTAATACTCCTATAGCTTAAATAGATACTTCGTTTGTCTGCTACTTAACTTTTTAACTTCATTTGGAAGAGATTATGAATTTAATTGCTATTTTGGTTCAAAAGGGTGAGGCGTGTTTGAGCTCGCGTACGTGGCATTTAATTTTCTCTGTTCGAGTTTTTAAACAGCCACGTGTGAAACCGTCATCCACATAGGTGCTTGGATGAGATGGAAATTAGCCGATAAGTAATGGAGTGCAACTTTAAAAAGTCAAGTGAGTAATTGGGTGCAAAGTGAAGTACGGTGAGCAAAACGTGACGTTATGTAAAGTAATTCAAACACTCTAACTCAAAAATTTGATAAAATTTTGTGCCATGTGAGCAGCTACGATGCTAATTTTAAAAAGTTAAAGAGGGATATCTGAACATCATTTTGAAGTTCAGCGACGTCTTACTACCCGACCCTAAGTTGAGTCATTTTTGAAATAATTAATCCAACCAAAACATTTAAAAAGAAAAAGATGATTGGGATCTTTTCAGATTTCCAAAAGATTGCTTTCTTCCCATCAAACTCACTTTTCAATCTCTGTCACCTCATTCAACTTCCCTTGACTCATCCGCCATCGCCATTCTCCCTGCTTTACACACACAGAGAAAGAGACGGAGGCAGGAATACAAACAAAATGCGCTTCCTCCTATTTCTCTTTCTCCTCCACCAACTCTACTCTACAGAAGCAAGACCGTCCCGGATGTCGGAATACAACGCATTGCTCTCTATCAAAGCCGCCATTAACGACGACACACAGTCCGCTTTGACCTCCTGGGACGCCTCAACCAATTACTGCGCTTGGCGGGGCGTCACGTGCGATCCCACCCGGCGTCACGTGACTGCACTGGACATCTCCAATCTCGGTCTCTTCGGTACCCTCTCCTCCGACGTCGGCCACCTCCGGTATCTTCGAAATCTCTCCGTCGCTGCCAATAGTTTCTCTGGTCCCATCCCTACTGAAATATCCCATATTCCATACCTGCGTTATCTTAATCTCTCTAATAATGGCTTCAACTCAAGCTTTCCGATACAGCTTCCCCGCCTCAAAAATCTCCAAGTTCTCGACCTTTATAACAATAATATGACTGGTGAGTTTCCAGCACAACTGTCTTTACTCATTACTCTTCGTCATTTAAATTTCGGGGGAAATTTCTTCACCGGTCAGATTCCGCCGGCGTTCGGCACCTTCCCCAACCTTGAATACCTCTCGGTTTCGGGTAACGGGCTCACCGGTTATATTCCCCGGGAGATAGGAAACTTGACTGAACTCAAGGAACTTTATATTGGCTACTTCAACAACTTTTCTGGTGGTATACCTAAGGAGATTGGAAACTTATCGGAGCTGATAAGGTTTGACGCTGCAAGTTGTGGGCTCTCCGGGGAGATACCGGTAGAACTCAGCAAGTTGCAGAATCTGGATACTCTCTTTCTTCAAGTGAACGGCCTTTCTGGTTCCTTGACTAAGGAGCTTGGGAAGTTAAAGAGCTTGAAATCAATGGATTTGTCTAACAACATGCTTTCTGGTGAAATACCACCCAGTTTTGCCGAGCTCAGAAATCTGACTCTGCTAAATCTTTTCAGAAACAAGCTTACAGGATCCATACCCGATTTTATTGGGGAGTTACCTGAGTTGCAGGTTTTACAGTTGTGGGAAAACAACTTTACAGGAAGCGTTCCACAGAACCTGGGGACTAATGGGAATCTGAAGGAAGTAGACGTTAGCTCCAACAAATTGACCGGAATCCTGCCGCCCACTCTTTGTAATGGTAATAAGCTTCAGAAGATAATCACTCTAGGAAATTTTCTGTTTGGTCCGATCCCGGAATCCCTAGGTCAGTGCGAGTCACTGAGTCGAGTACGGATGGGTGACAACTATCTGAACGGTTCGATTCCAAAAGGACTCTTTGGCTTGCCTAAGTTAACCCAACTTGAGCTCCAAGATAATCTTCTCTCTGGTACTTTTCCAGGGACAGAAAAATTGTCGAAGAGTCTGGGGCTGATTAGTCTTTCTAACAATCATCTCAACGGGCAATTGCCCCCAAATATTGGGAATTTTGCCGGTGTTCAGAAGTTATTGCTGGATGGGAACAAATTTTCAGGCTCGATTCCATCTGAAATTGGGAAGTTACAGCAGCTATCAAAGATGGATTTGAGCAATAACAATTTTTCTGGCCCCATTTTGCCGGAGATCAGCAAGTGTAAGCTGTTGACATATGTTGATCTCAGTCGGAATCAATTTTCAAGTGAGATTCCAACAGAGATCACTGGTATGAGGATTTTAAACTATTTGAATTTGTCAAGAAATCATTTGGCTGGGAGCATTCCAGCTTCGATAGCTAGTATGCAGAGTTTAACTTCTGTTGATTTTTCGTATAACAATTTGTCTGGGTTGGTTCCCAGCACTGGACAGTTCAGTTATTTCAATTTCACTTCGTTCTTGGGGAATCCCAATCTTTGTGGCCCTTATTTGGGGCGTTGCAAAGAAGGCAACATTGGAATCCAAAGGCCTCCTAAGAAAGGGACTCTGTCTCCTTCCATGAAGCTTGTGCTTGTGCTTGGATTGCTTGTATTTTCCATTGCATTCGCAGTGGTAGCAATTATTAAGGCCCGATCATTGAAAAAGACGAGTGAGGCTCGTGCCTGGAAGCTTACTTCTTTCCAGCGCTTGGATTTTACATGCAATGATGTTTTGGATTGTTTGAAGGAAGATAATATTATTGGGAAAGGAGGTGCTGGTATTGTCTACAAGGGGGCGATGCCTAATGGTGAGCAGGTTGCTGTTAAAAGGTTAGCCTCAATGAGTCGAGGTTCTTCCCATGACCATGGTTTTAATGCTGAGATACAGACATTAGGGAGGATTAGGCACAGACACATTGTTAGATTACTGGGGTTCTGTTCCAATCATGAAACAAATCTTTTGGTTTACGAGTACATGCCTAATGGGAGCTTGGGGGAAGTGCTTCATGGCAAGAAAGGAGGTCACTTGAATTGGGATACAAGGCATAAGGTTGCTGTGGAGGCTTCAAAGGGGCTTTGCTATCTTCATCACGACTGTTCACCTTTGATTGTTCATCGCGATGTCAAATCCAATAATATTCTTCTGGATTCTAATTTTGAAGCTCATGTAGCTGATTTCGGACTAGCCAAATTCTTGCAAGATTCTGGAGCATCGGAGTCCATGTCAGCCATAGCTGGTTCTTATGGATATATCGCTCCAGGTATGACATAGTAACTCAGGTTTTGAAATTCGGGGAGATATGTGAGTCAAATGTTTTTGGTGATGACTGACTTATTTGTTATGTGAGTAGTTAATTGTCAACGATATTAGATTTCATCAACTCACTTTTCACTGACGATCATATTCCTTAATGGAGACGTAGCATTCATTTGTTTAACATAATAAGGGTTCTATTCTTGTGTTTTTGTGCTCTAATGATCAGTCCCTTTCACTTTTCAATTGGCACTCGACTACCAAAGAGAATGGCTACAGGAGAACATGAACATAATCTTTGACTAGCGATTTAAAAATGAGTGTACCTATCTATTTGTAGTTGAACCACACACATGAAAAATGATATATTGATACTGAGATGCAGTCAAAAATTAAGTGTTTTATTAAACCTTGATTTATTGGTTTAAATTTAACCTTTTTAGAGTATGCCTACACGCTCAAGGTGGATGAGAAGAGTGATGTGTACAGCTTCGGTGTAGTTCTTTTAGAACTAGTAACTGGAAAGAAACCTGTTGGGGAGTTCGGGGATGGTATTGACATAGTCCAATGGGTTAAGAAAATGACAGATGGGAAGAAGGATGAGGTGCTCAAAATCCTTGATCCAAGACTACCTACAGTTCCTCTCCATGAGGTGATGCATGTATTCTATGTTGCAATGCTGTGTGTTGAGGAACAAGCTCTGGAACGCCCTACCATGCGTGAGGTGGTGCAATTACTTACTGAGCTTCCAAAGCCAGCAAGCTCCAATTCAGGAGATTCAACAGTCTCGGAATCCCCTGCTACATCGAATTTAGCATCTCCAGCCACACCTCCAACAAAGAACTCGGAGGACCACCAGCCACAGTCACCAGATCTTCTTAGAATTTAAGGCGCTTTATCTTTATCGTTTTTGTTTCCCCTGTATTGTTCATGCATTTCAATTTTTGTATAGTAATAGGGTTGATGGGCATTTTTCTAATGCTATAACTTATGTTTATCATGTGCTGGCTGTGATTCTGTGAATTGCAAAAGTAGAGTTGAAAATCTGTATTATTTTAGTTCCCATTACGTTTTGGTCCATAGATTAGCGTGCTTTATTTGAAAACTCCCAACTGCATAATTGGTTTGACTAAATGGATTCCTGTGCAACAGTACTGGATTTCAAATAAAGAGGCTGGGGATGGGATACAGAACTCCGCTATATGTAGAAACGTTTGTCGAGTCACTACGATTTTAAGTTGAGTCGATCTATAGACATCATCATTGTGATGAAGGTGGTATCATTATAGTGAGGAATAAAAGAATAAAGGCTTGTTTGGCTCAAAAAAGAAATGGTTTTCAATCACACATTCTTAAAAAAATAAAAATTATTTTTCTCCTGAAAAAATCTGTATCAAACAAGCTTTAAGTATGAATAAGCTTAGTCAATACAACTAACAAATATTTGACAATTCCATGTAGTTATAAAGCATTAACCTTAAGGGGTAGTTCAATTGATCAGACCTTGGGTTTGCTCTCCAATGGTCACCAATTCGAGTCTCCTCAGGGCCATTAAGGTGAGAAACGGCTGTAAACTTCAGGGTCTCGTGGGTTTAATTGAGGTGCGCGCAAATTGGTCCGGACATCTACGGTTATAAAAAAAATGTAGTTATAAAGCATTATCAGACAAATCAGTAAAAAATGTTTGATTATCACACGTTGGTTAGAATTTATGCCCCGTTTGATTGCCACATTTTCCATGAAAAATGTCACATCCGAAGAAAATAAATTTCATTTTGACCGTTTAATTGCAACGTGGAAATGAAAATCGAATTTCAAAGTACAACTACTTTAAACTACATTTTCTTTGTTTTCATGGAAATCGAATTCCTATGGATTTGATAGGTTTTATTTTCCAACTAACATGAAATTGGAATTCTTTTTTACCTTTGCCTATCAAACGGACCCTTAGTAAAGTGGACTGGAAAGCAAGAGTCATTTTCGTTTGTTGAGCTTTTGAATCGTTAGTTACAGATTCCGTTCCTCTTCAAATCTCAAATTTACCCTTCTCCTATGTTTGGCTCATCTTTATAAATTATTTTTAAAATCACTTTTTAATTAAGTAATTGATGAAACTAATAAATTAATAAATATGTCGATTACAATTTATAATATCAAAGCATCAAACCTCATCCCACCAACCGGACACAGACATCCATGCGCATGCATTATTAGGGTTCAATGGTTGAAGATTCCAACTATTATTATTTATTAACATTGATTGGAGTCTAACATCCACTAAAATGACAAAAAAGATAGTATAATTTGATATATGCATGCTTACGAACAACAATTATTGCTCACTGATTGATAAGTATTAACGTACTTAAAATCTGACTTTTAATTATTTTCTCATAAGTAGGTGCAATTCATATAATTTACTAATAAAATTTATTTTTAAATTATCTTAAAAAAAAAAAAAAAAAAAAGAATTTCCTACAAATGAGAGTCAATCTTTCTCCAATTAATTTACATCCAACCTTATCTCCACTAGTTTTCGAGGGAATCGCATAGGCATTTTTGTAAATGGTCCCATTTTAATACACCTTTTAGTAGTAAGTGACAATCAATTAAAGTTTCATAAAAAAAAAAAAAAAAAAGTGGCAATCGATTCTTCTGCTTTAAACCCATCAATTAATCATCAACCAGTAATCAAGCACAAAGCAGAAAAGATTTTTTATTTTTTTATTATTTTTTTATTGCAAAAGTTAACTAAAAAATTGTTAGATATTTAATATGTAAAAGAAATAATTAATTCAGATAAAGTGCTCAATTGATGAAAAATGTAGAATTTGTGTGGAAGGCCGGGGATTCAAGTGACACCTAATGCCTTATATTAAAAGGTCTTTAATTGGGGCATTGGGGCCTTGAGCTTTTTTTTTTATTCTAATAATAATTTTTTTTTTTCGTTTTCTAATTATTTTCGAAATTATTTAGTGGTCCAGTTAGCCAGTAAAATATGATTGTTTTTAACTGTCCAGTATTAACAATACATTACCACTAACCATTAAAATTGCAACTAATACTGAATCATAGCGGAGACAGTTACATCATTTTTTTGCCTATATAAACACATATCTAGGCATTAGAAAAATATTACAAATATGAAATTATATTTTCCTATTCAAAAAAAAAAAAAAAAATTATACCCAATTTTTTATATTTTCTGGAGTACATTTGAGAGATTTGAAAATTATTTGTGATTGATGTATTGCTACTAATAATATTTCTGCATTTTACTGTATTGTTACTAGTAATATTTCTAACAAAACTTGCATTGAACTCCTTGAAGAATCGAATTATTACACCGAGAATTTATCTCTTTTTAAAAGTTCCAAAAATTGGTCAGTCCAAGGCTCCAAGCAAAAACAAAAAACATTTTGTTTTTTTTTTTTTTTTGTTTCACAAACCTTTACATATTTGAAACTATCGCTAATTGATATTGAAATTGTCTTTCTTTTCATTTCCTACAAAGGAAATGCCCTTCTCAATACTTGCATTCATACTTATTAAACCTAATTCGGTTATCGACCCGATCAAAATATTGGATCATCGAGTTACTAGTTAGATCGGTGAATTGATGAACAGATCGAAGAGTTATTGCTTAAAAAAAATTGAAGTATAATTTTTTTTTTCTTTGAAACAATTAGAATTTTGAAGTTATTTATCACTAATTATTTATCAACAATGCTAGGTATACATGGTGGGGGTTGACCGAACCCCCACCAGCACCTCACAATAGGTGTTTGGGGGATTTATTAGGCAATTTTTTATTGCATGTAGGATCCACCCATAATGGTTAATTTTTACTTTTATATATTGTATTAAAAAATTTATGATATTCCCATTTTTGTTATGTATAAATCATTTATTAGTTATAGACCAAAATTTTAGGTTATTATATATTCAATTCATCTTAAATAAAATTAAAATTTTCATATATAATAAGTCTGTCAAATAATTATTTGGTATTACAAAATGAAAGAATATTGGACCAATTTATTTCAAAATAATTCTAGAAAATAGTAAATAATTAATGAATTACACATAACTAGACTACAAACTATCGCTCGTTTAGGTGGTTAAGTGTTCAATTCCATGAACTCTAAATATTCTAACTGAAAATTTTATGGGGAAATTACCCTAGACCAGGTGTTAAGTTGTGGCTTTTTAAAAATCAGATTTTGACTTTTTTTATTTACTTTTAAGGTATTTTATTTATTTTACATATTAAATCATAAATAAATAAATATATCCTAAACCCTAAATATATTTTTTTATCTCCACTCTCTCTCCCACCATTTCTCTACTCTCTCGCCGCCTCCACCGCCCGTCGCCACCGTCCGTCTCTCCCACTCCCTTCCCCTCTCCTCCCCACGTTGCGCCGCTGCCGAACAGCAGCGTCGTTCAGCAGCGCAAGTTGCGATGACGTCTTCGCAAGCTGAATGGCAGCGTCCAGTCACTGGACGTTGCCGTTCAGCTCGTTGCTGAACAGCGTGCTGACTGGACGCTGCCGTTCAGCAACGAGATGAACGGCGCTGCTGACTAGACGCTGTCGTTTAACAGCGTGCGCCGTGACGTGGCCATGAGTCCGTCCAGCCTGCCGGCAGCGTCACGATGTGGGTGTGCAGCGCTCGTCCTTTCATTTTTTTTTAGATGTGGGTGTGCAGCGCCTCTGTATTGTGCACCATTGTTTTCTGCTTTTGGAGGATGCAAATCTGTTTTTAGGGTGGGTGCGACGGGTGAGATGGGTGTGGCGGTGGTAGTGGATGCACTTGAGCACTTGAGCGTACATTCATGGTCAAGCACTTGAGCATAGCTGCATTGGTTCATAAAGAGACAAAATTCTGTTGACCTATGGTTTTGATTATGACAAACAAGATGATATGCGAGATAATAATGAACAAGTAGTAAGGAACATAAATAATAAAATTTTCATGGACTTCATACATTCCCCCTAACTTTTACAAGCCAAGCATAGCATTATCAAGCACATATCATTATATCTTCCCCCTTTTAGCATAAGCAAAAATAGATGGGGGACGAAGGTGAATAAGTCAAATATGATAGAAATAAGTTGGAACATAGATGAGAGTGACAACATTAATGAAGCAACATAAATATTAAAGTACATATCCATATACCATCTCTAGGATTTCAGGGGAGGAGGAGGAGGAAAGAGTTCATCAAACTGGACATAAAAAGCATTTTGTTGAGCCCACATTGCCGCTTGTTGATGAGTGTGATAAGTGTAGAAGGCTTCTTGTTGGGTTTGCATAGCCCTTTGTTGAGCTAGTATGCTATCTACTTGAGCTTGCATCGCCACTTGTTGAGTAAGGATGACATCTTGTTGAGCTTAAGCCGCCATTTGTTGAGCAAAAATGTCATTTTGTTGAATTTGCAAGTCACGAAGTGTTCCGTCAATTCGATCCATGCGACCATGTAGGACATTGTAGTGTTCGTTGTTGAGGCCAAAGCCGCTAGAAGTTGGAGGAGCACTCGAGTTTGGGAAGTGAGGAGGACTCGGGACATCATCGTCAAGGTTGTCCTTGGTATCTTCAACAGGTAGAGTTGAAGGTCCGGATTCTGGGTCAAAACCTTTAGTACGGGCTACCCAACGACCATTTTCCTTTGCAATTTTCATTCATTTAAGAGTATGGATAGTGATAAAATCAGTTGGACGGAGTGACTCGAAGATTTCACCATTGAGAGAAATGTCAAAGTGTTTAAAAATTTTAGTGAAGAGCATGCCATAAGGTAAGGCCTTTGTTCGAATGGCAGAATTAACAATGGCGATAGTTGGAAAATCTAATTTTCGTCCAACTAAGAAGGAGTCCAGTAAGAATAAGTCAAAATGTGTAACTTCATCAATATGGCCTTTTCGAGGTAGGATAATGTGAGCAATAATAATGTGCAAGACTTTGCAAGGTAATGTAAGTTGGTTCGAACTAAGTTTAATATGATGTTCACAGTTCTTACCGGTTACCCTACGACATGCATCTACATGGTTATAATCAGCACAAGATGGGTGGCTCATATGAGTAAAAATTTTATTAGGACAGTTTTCTAAGTTTAAAAGGGAACGTATGAGCGAATGGGTAATGGTAAAACATTTTCCCTTTAAAATGCAAGAAATACTATCTAAACGGGGAGCATAGGTCATTGTTTTGTAAAATTCTCTCATAAGCTTAGGATAAGCATGCTCATTCATAGAGGCAATAGATACCTAACCCATACCTAAGAAATATTCTTCAATGTGAAAGTCAGGTGCATTAAGAGAAAGAGCAACAAAATCAACACATTTACCTATAAAGGTCGGTGATTTGTCAAAGTGGTGCTCCGGTACTTTGAGCTCTTCTTCCGATGAAGAGACCACATTTTGCTCCCTTCTTGGCTTCTTGCTTGACATTTTAACTCTCGGCATGATGGAGATCTTCAAGAATGTGGATATGAGAGGAAAGGAAAAAAAAAAAATAAACTAGTAGATCTAGAAGTGAAAAAATGGACCTTGAAGGATTTATGTGAGATCTAGGAGGGAAGGAGTAGATCTAAAGGAAGTGGGAGAAAAATGGAGAGAAAACGAGTGAAGAGTACGAAGAAAATGAGAAAAAAAAAAAGTAAATCTTACCTTTAACACCTTCGGTCCGGACCAACTTTACTGCTTTTCCGGTCGACGGACCTTTTTTTTATATAGGAAAAAGAATGTAAAAAGATTTGAATAACTATCATATAGAGAAAATAAGATAAAAAGATTTGAATAACTATCATATAGAGAAAATAAGATTTTAGAAATCATTTTAGCTCGATAAGGCCTAAACTTCGTCGAATGGTCATGAAACGATCAAGTGCAAGGGGTTTTGTAAAAATATCGGCTAATTGATGTTCGGTGTCAACAAACTCAAGTAAGATATCCCCATTTTGAACACGATCTCTTAGAAAATAATGTCTTATATCAATGTGCTTCGTTCGAGAGTGTAAAACGGGATTTTTTGATAAGTTTATAGTACTTGTATTATCACACATGATAGGAATATGATCATACAATAGATGATAGTCGCTAAGAGTTTGTTTCATCCATAGCATTTGAGCATAACAAATTGCGGTGGAAATATATTCAGCCTCGACCGTAGATAAGGCCATTGAATTTTGTTTCTTACTAAACCATGAAACCAAAGCAAAATCAAGAAAGTGACAAGTGCCACTAGTGCTTTTTCGATCAACTTGGCCCAATCGGCATCCGAGTAACTAAGTTTCGTTAAATATATTGACTATGAAGAAACATTTGCACCAGTAGCCCGGTTAGAATCCATTCGCATGCTTCTTGCATTTGCATGTCACAAAAATTTCACTCTTTATCAAATGGATGTTAAAAGTGTATTTTTAAATGGATTTATTCAAGAAGAAGTCTATGTTGAACAACCACCCAATTTTGCAAATCATAAGTTTCCAAATCATGTCTTCAAACTTAGAAAAGCTCTTTACGGCCTTAAACAAGCTCCTAGAGCCTGGTATGAACGATTGAGCAAATTTTTACTTTCAAATGGCTTTTCTATTGGTAAAGTGGATACTACTCTTTTCATCAAAACCCAAAAACAAGACATGCTTATTGTTCAAATTTATGTTGATGACATTATTTTTGGTGCAACAAATATTCAATTTTGTGAAGAATTTTCTAAAAACATGAGTAGAATTTGAAATGAGTATGATGGGTGAATTCAAATTTTTTCTCGGACTTCAAATTAAACAAACATGTGATGATATTTTCATAAATCAAAGCAAGTATGTATTAGACATGTTAAAAAGATTCAAAATGAATGATCTAAAACTGATGAACACTCCGATGAGCACTTTTATAATGCTTGACAAAGATGATCAAGGCATCTTCGTCGACATCACCAAATATCGAGATATGATCGGATCCCTTCTTTATTTAACCTCAAGTAGACCCGATATTATGTTTAATATATGTTTATGTGCTCGATTTCAATTAAATCCTAAGGAATCCCACCTTAAAGTTGTAAAAAGAATTTTCAGATATCTTAGTGGGACTCAATACTTAGGGCTTTGGTATCCAAAACGAACTCACTTTGATTTACTTAGTTACTCGGATGCCGATTGGGCAGATTGTCAAGTTGATCGAAAAAGCACTAGTGGCACTTGTCACTTTCTTGATTTTGCTTTGGTTTCATGGTTTAGTAAGAAACAAAA